>JRHT02000059.1:0-68548 GCA_011800875.2 Suillus brevipes Sb2 | reverse complement strand
GAGACAGGGCGCACCTGAGATGTTGCACGTGGGGTGCAGAGAATCTGCCGTGAAGACGCTTGCTGGTCTGTATAGATCATGGAATCACAGTGATTGTGTTCTCGCCGAGTCTCACAGATGTTTCCCTGGTCTTGGGCACGCTGGAGGCATACAACAGAAGTGTTGTGGTATCAGCAGTCGTGCTGCCTTTATCAGCATAATTGGAGTCCGCTGGGTCTCCTGCTGATGTCATTCTTGTTGATCAGCAGAGTCAAGCGTATTCAGCTTATCTCGTGGAAACTGGCCAGACGAAGGTATTTTCTGTGATATGACCGGACGGTCCAGTAATCGGAGCGATCATACATGACGCAGAAGGTGTGAAGAGGTAATTCTTCTTGGATATGTATTAATGTTATACCCTATGAGTATCCTTGCTAGAACGATGATGAGGTGAACGACCTCATGTCCTGGGCGTCTATGAAGACAGCGTGGTGAAGCAGCTTACAAACGCACAATATACACGCCTGTGCAGCTTAAAGAAAGACACCCACGATCCCTCGACAACCTCCAGTAAAATGTCGCTGCTCATTCCAAACGCCACGCCCACTCGAGATTTTAAGGGTCATGAGGGAACCATACGAGCAGTTGCAGTTTTCCCCGATAGGCGACACATGGTTACGGGCTCGTGGGATAAGACACTTCGTCTTTGGGACTTAAAGACAGGAGCTGTGTTGAAGAAGATGGAGGGGCATAGCGATGAGGTGGATGCATTGGCAGTATCACGAGATGGTCAAATGATAGCAAGCGGTGATTGGAGGGGAGAATTCATCGCCTGGCACGGTGAAACTGGTAAAATTGTGGAGAAATAATTTTTCGGGGGATATCCATACGTCAAATGCTTAGTAAGTGAGTTTATTAAGGTCTATGGACAAGTAAGTCTACGACGTCTAATTCTGTTAGGACAGAAGGAGGCGCTGTTTAGAAGACCAACTATCACAACGACTTTGAAACATACCTAAGTTAAAACAGCAGCTGAAGTGTTGATGCGCAGGTTTGATGCGGCACTGATGAGGCATAAGTGTGACGCGGTATGAATAAATTTTGATGCGGCACAATTTGATTGATGCGCCTGTGACGCGGCAGTGACGCGGCATGTGCTATGTGTTGACGCGGCAGTGACGCGGCACTGGAGTGACATGTGCTATGATTGACGCGGCATGCAAGTCATTGCCTTGACGCGGGTGCAGGATAGGTCATTCTATAGGTTGACATTAATACTGAAGCTGCAAAGATAATGCTGAGAGAACTTGCCGAGTGTTGGGAGTCTGAATAAGGCTTGGTATAGCATGGCTGGGGCTTGAGATGGTACTGCAGTCTGTGCAGATTAGGTACCAAGGCTCCATTAGACCTGACGGTGAGGTTGTCGAAGGCTTGACTGGGACCGCATAGTGAGATGATATTTTACATCTGAGAACCGATATTAGATCAATGGTTAGAAATACAAGGTGAGCATGAAACCACATGCCTGAGTAGTATGAGTGCGGAAGACAATCAAGTGCTCCAGGTCCCACGCGCAGATATTTGGACATTCATATATTGATCATAAACGAGGGTGGAACATGTTTGGAATGCATTGCGAGCGTCAAAGATAGTTGTTTGCACCTTGGGATTTGTGACAGTGCCGCGTCAATCAGAAAGTCCAGCTAATGGACACTCTGGGGGCGTGTCCGTCACAGACTCCGGGGGTTTGGGTCTGGGTCCACTCTGGGGGCGTGTCAGCCGCTCGGCAATATTCAGTCGGCGTTTGAATTTCTCAACCTTCTTCCCCAACCTTCTCCGCCCCTCCTACCCCTGCCGGTGTCGTTTTCCCCGCCCGCCGCTAACGAAATCACGTTATCAGAAGGAAGCGTGTTATAAGTAGTAATATATGAAAGGTTCTGCAGTTCTGGGTGATGGCTCAGATCAAGAGCCAGGAATGAAATCTTGGCATCCATGAAGCATGCTATTGTTGTTGACAGTAGAAGGTCGTGATGATGGTGACTGGTGGTGGTGGTGGTCGTCGTCGTCGTCGTGCTGACAGCGTCGAGGGGTAATTACCAATTAGTAACTGACAGAGTCGTGCGGCGTCACATGCGTTAGGGGTACCAAACTCCGACTGAATATTGCCGAGCGGCTGACATGCCCCCAGAGTGGACCCAGACTCAAACCCAGGGTGGCATGTTTGGAATGCTTGCGAGCGTCAGAGATGTTGTTTGCACCTTGGGATTTGGACGTTCTCGCGTCAATAATCCCGTGTCAATTTCACCTGGCCCGTCACGTTGGCCAAACCGGTAGAACGCCGAGCCGTCGGCTACTTACCCGTAGTACACACTTAACAGTATCGTTTATACGTGGCGAGAGCACTGTTGGCTGCAACGTGCTCAGCAAGCACCTGCTCAGCATGGACGAAGCGTCTGATGTCATGCCCAGAGAACTGCCAATTGAACGCCGCCAACGGCACACGCGGGATCGTACGACTTCATTAAATTCACTTTCTCACTTCAAAAGTGGTCCGTCCAAGCATATGCGACCTTCTACCCTCCGAAATCGCGATTCTAATGCAAGCATGAAAAGCATCGGGTACATGCCATCCTTATAAGTGTGAATAGTGCTTATGTCTGTTACCCAGCTCCGAAACTGACCACTCGGAAATTATTGCCCCCATTCCCCGCCGACATCTCCTGCAAACATCACAAAGTCTTCATTGGCTTCGGGTCGACACGTCGCCAGGAGATGAATGGCTCAACAGAGGTGTCTCTCCCGTTTCTGCGTCTTCAGTCGGCTCTGTCTTCCCAAATAACAGGATGGGCAATCGACTTAGCTTCACCGCTCTTATGGACCACGAAAGAACCGCAGTTGGCGCATCATCTACGGCTGACAACAGAGTGCTAGAGGATGATCAGGGAACTGTCGGGGCCGGAAGGCGGTTTGTGAGGTGGATGCATCGGAATAATATGAAAAACTGGGTTATTCCTTCGGTTATCGCCACATCTACCCTGGTGAAATGGTGCATCGGACTCGGAGCATATTCTGGTGCGTGCAATCACTGCGCGCATATTTTAATATTAAGTCGCCCTACAGGCCACGATACGCCACCAATGTTCGGCGATTATGAAGCCCAGCGACATTGGATGGAGCTTACCGTACATCTCCCCGTCAAGGAATGGTACACTTATGACTTGCAGTACTGGGGTCTTGACTATCCTCCTCTCACTGCGTATTTTTCATGGCTATGCGGAAGAGTGTAAGTCTGTCAAGCAGAATTCGTCAAGCTGTTTTCATCTATCTTGTTCCTCAGTGGGTCTTCAATCGAATCTTCATGGTTCACGCTACAGGCATCTCGCGGCATAGAGACCGGAGGAAGCAAGCTATTTATGCGAGCTACCGTGCTCGTTCTTGATCTCCTAATTTATATTCCGGCATTGTACACGTTTGTATGCTCATGGCAGGGCACGCGATCATCTAGGAAACGAGTACGTTCGTCTATTGTCATAACAGTTCCAGATTTTAATTGTCGTATCGCGAGCAGCACGCTGCGCTGCTCACATTACTGTTTCATCCAGCGCTTCTTTTAATCGACTTTGGTCATTTCCAATACAACTCCGTCATGTTAGGCAAGTCACTCTTCATGATAGTATCTTTGTTTCTCACTAACATATTCTCTCAGGTTTAACACTACTTGCGGTTAACGCCTTCGCAGCCGGACATGATCTTCTTGGAGCTATCTTCTTCGTCCTGAGTTTAGGTTTCAAACAGATGGCTCTTTACTACGCACCTGCGATCGGTTCTTACTTGATCGGAAAATGCATTTATCTAGGTCCCGTCCAAGGGTAAGTCTGTTGCAGGATTGTTTGCAATGTATTAAATATTCCCACTGGCAGCACTCGCCTGTTTCTGCGTCTAGCATTGACGACAACATTAGCCTTCGTCATCATGTTCGCACCTTTCCTTCCTCCTTTCTCCCCTCTCTCCACTATCACTGCACCTATCACTCGCATCTTCCCTTTTGGACGTGGTCTCTTCGAAGACAAAGTAGCCAACTTTTGGTGCTTTACTAATGTGTTGGTGAAGTGGAAGCGAACGTTTGCTGGCAGAGAAGGCTTTCTTATTAAAGCATCCACTGGACTTACCGCTCTTGGGTTCTCGCCTGCCGTGGCTGCGCTCATTTTCGGTGGTTACAAGACTCGGTTGCAGAAGGACGCTAAGAACAACTTGGTGAATGTGTCTCCTTCGATGGCATCCGCGGCACCGTCATCGCCAACGCCGATTTTACCATTATTACCCTACGCACTCCTAACATGTTCTATGTCGTTCTTCCTTTTCTCGTTCCAGGTGCATGAGAAGACTATTCTTGTTCCCCTCCTACCTCTCACACTCCTGCTGTCGGGCGCCGCGCCCACTGAGGATGCATTCCTGTGGGGAGCTTTGGGCAACAACATTGGAGTCTTCAGGTAAGCACTCTGCGTTTTCGCATGTGTTTGTAACGCTAATAGGAGTGCTGTTTACTTGTAGCATGTGGCCGTTGCTTAAAAAAGATGGACTGGGAATCCAGTACCTTGCGATGCTTTTTCTCTGGAACCGATTGATTGGGCACAATCCGTTCAAAATTCGTTATGGGTATTTTGTGAAACTTGTATCTTCCGTATGAAGTATTTCTTTGCATGGTTTGGTCACAGCTGATGTCTTCTGATCTTAGGTGGTACATGCAGCAATAATCCTCCTCCACCTGCTCGAGCTTGTAGTGACTCCGCCCGCACGCTACCCCGACCTTTTCCCAGTCCTCAACGTCCTAATATGCACCCCAATCTTTGGACTCATCTGGCTTTGGAGTATCAAGCGTTCAGCGGAAGTGAGCTGGGCTATTAGTGGACTGCCTGGAAAACGCGAAAAGGAAGGACCTTCTTCAGCGTCTGCAATCAGTGCAACCTCATCGAGCCCAGCGTTTGGGCACAGTTCGATACGTGGAGAGACGGGGGTACGTGCGATGAGTCTTGGGTATGCAAGTGGGCGTGGGCACGGACAGGCCGATGCTAGGAGACGAGCGCTGGTTGTGAGCGCGGGTGGTGACCGGGAGCATTGAGTGGATTTAATTTGCTTCGTTTGTTCTCATTTAAAGGAATATATATGATGGGACTTATCCGCTCATGATTTTGTTGCACTCGTACTGTTCTGATCCTGCCATTTGTCACGATGGCCGTTAAGGAAAGAACGCTATGTCCTAACTGGAAGAGCACTGGTTCTGTCACGTGCCAGTTAGAATGAATGTGACAATTCGTGGAGACGCGATCGTCACGGTGACACGCGCTTTTCTCAGATTCCCCTGAGGCTGCAACAGCAGAAACTACATACAGAAACCATCCTTCACCGCAGCTCCATCTTCAACAAAAGGTTTGGGCTTTTTTGAACTTCTGAACTTCATTCAAACACAAAAACTCGTACTCAAAGCAGCGTACTCAAACTCATCAAATTCCTCGTTGTAAATGGCGAGTCTCGACAAACTTGCAATACGGGGCATTCGTTCTTTCGACGACAAGCAAATATCTGTCATTGAGTTTTTCTCGCCAGTCACTGTCATTGTTGGACACAATGGAAGTGGAAAAACGACTGTTATTGAGTGTCTGAAGTACGCGACAACGGGCGACCAACCCCCAAACACTCGAGGTGGCGCGTTCATCCATGACCCAAAGATGGCGAATGAGAAGGAAGTCAAAGCTCAGGTCAAATTACGGTTTCATGCCGCAAATGGGACACGGATGCTTGTCGTTAGGAATCTCTCAGTGACAGTCAAGAAGACTGGCTTGACCATGAAGACCCTCGAAAACATCCTTGCGCTTGCGGACAGCAATATTGAAAAGGGCGGGAAGGTGTGTCAGAGGCGCTTGTATCTTGGAATGATCTGAACATCCCTGCTTGCACCAGAGAGGAGCTATTTCTACGAAGTGCGCTGAGATAGACACAGAAATCCCCCATCTTCTTGGGGTATCAAAGTCTGTTCTGGAGAATGTAATTTTCTGTCATCAAGAGGACTCGTACTGGCCCCTTGCTGAACCTTCTGCGCTAAAGAAGAAATTTGATGATATCTTCGAGGCCACGCGGTGAGTTGTCCTATTCTTGAGTAGAATGACCTTTCAGCTAAGATATGAATAGTTATAGTAAGGCGCTCGACTCCATAAAGTCGCTGCGTAAAGATCGCGTTGCAGACCTTAAAGCGGACAAAGAACGTTTAGAGTCTCTTGCTAAAGAGAAGGCACATGCCGATAAGCTCCGTGGCCGTATCAGCGACCTGAACGCGACCATTACCGGGAAGCAATTGCAATATGAGGAGACTAAGAAGCAGTACGAAGAACTTGTCAAGAATAACGCACGCTTCTACGAGTCCGCTACCCAATTCCGCGAGTTATATGTCAAGGTTGAAAATTTGCAACAAAAGAAGGAACATTATAGACAGGAGCTTTTGGAGGCGAAAGAGAGCGTGCAGGAAGTCGGAGGTAACGTTCTGTCCTGGTTTGCGCATGGATGACCGACACTGAGTACATATAGGCAGTGATGAGGAGCTTCAGGAGCGCTTGAGCAACTTTGGCCAGAACGTTGAAAAGGAGAAAGTGGCTCGCAATAGACGCGAAGTGGAACGACAAGACATGGAGGATGAGCTTGCAAAAACGCGAAGGTCGCATGTGGAGCTCATTAATGAACACGGAGAACTTGCTGCAGAGGCCAAGGTACTCATTTGATTTGATGTTATATTGCGTTTTTCAACACGTTCTTTAGGCACACGACCGTCGCATCTCCGAACGCGAAGAACTCATCCGTGAAATCAGCGACAAGAACAACATCAAGGGTTACAACCACACTCCTCTTGAACGCGAGAAAGTGGTTGAATTTGTCTCCCGGCTTGGGGATCTCCAGCGTCGACAGAGGTCCGAATTTGATAAGCTGCAGGTGCGCTAGCCTGACAACTTTGGCATCATTCAGTCCACTAACAATCACACAGACAGGAAGGAACAGCAAGAATGATGAACACAGCCGCAAGTTACGACTGCTTCACACCGAGCTGGAAAATCTTCGGATGCAGCGAAGAAATACACGCGAACAGATTGTATGTTTACGTCCTATTTGATTTTTACAAGTCGCTTTACATTGGTTCCCATCATAGAAAGAGCGCCAAGCTGCTATTACCAAAGCTGAATCATCGGTCGATACGATGCAGGGTTTCGCATCTGAGCTCCGCACTCTTGCTGGTGATATCGAGGAGAAGAAATTGCGTCTTGAGAAGATCAAGGCAGATATGCAATCCGGAAACTTTGATGAGCGCCTGAACGCGAAGGCCGCGAAGGCACGGAGTATGGAAGATGAACGCGATACCTTGAACATGGAACTTCGCGGCCTGAGCCTCCAGGCAGAATCAAGGGCTCGTTTGGATCTGAAGCGGGCAGAGATGCGGAGTAAGACATCAGACTCCAAGAACATGTGAGTTGTTTGCACAGCTTCTTTTGTATTCTGACGATTTCTTTTTAGCCTTGAGTTGTGCAACGTCAAATTCCGGAAGTTGATAGGCAGAGATGCAAGAGCGGAAACTATGGAGCGTGACATCGACCGTGTCTCAAGGTAATTTTGCATTCGATTAATAGGACCTGCTTAACAATAATGATAATAGAGAGAAAGATGAGGAGCTCGCCGACGCAGAGGCAGAGGCTGCCGCTGCCAACAAAGAGCTCCAGCAAGCAGAGACCACGTTATCGCACGCAAAATCTGAGATGAAGAGCAAGCGGGACGAATTGAAAAGTAAGCGCTCGCGCCTATTAAAGGGACTTTTCGAACTAATCAGGCCGTAGAACTAGAGAAGAAACTCAAGGACGAGATTGAAGGAGGGATATCTTGCGATACCGCCCTCTCGCTCGCAGAGGGGGAGCTCGAGATCCGCAAGAAGTATGTGTTTCCATGGATTCTTTTCAACCGGTTGCTGATTCTTACTACAGTGAGAGCAAAGCGGGCATGAGTCAAGTGTATGAGCAAATTCTGAAAGTAGGACAGGCTAAGAAACGCTGTACTGCCTGCAACCGCGATATACATCACAACGAGATGGCTGGTTTTGAGAAATATGTATGTGTCACCCGAGTTCCTTTCGAGCTACAATCTAACAATTGTGCAAACAGCTCAAGGAGCAAATCAAGAACCATTCTCCTGAGGCTATGGAGGCTCAGAAGGCCGAAATTGCAGTGTGGGAAAGTGAAGTGAAGGACCTCCGCGCTCTTATGCCTGTATTTACAACCAAGGAGCGCATCAGGACGGTCGAGCTTCCAGCACTGGAGAGGCAAATCAAGGCCTTAGATGAAGATCTTCCGTCTAACAGCGAGAAGGCAGAGCAGGCAAGATACCTTGTAACTTCTTGAAACTTGAAATCTCACTTGTATGCAGGCTGCTCAGAGGCTAACTGATCTCAAGAAGGATATTAGAGAAATTGCTTCCTTGAAGCAATCCGCCTCTACTGTGTCACGTAACCAGAATGAGAACGAGAGACTCAAGAGCGAAATCAAGAAGTTGGAAACGGAGCTTGCTGCCACGGGTACCGCCAAGACTGGTGATGATGTGCAGAGGGAACTTGATGTTCTTTCTAATGAAATGTGCGTTGTTTACAACCCCTGGCGAACAATGCTCTAGCTAATCTGCCCACAGCCGTTCAAATGAGAGAGAAAGGCAAGCACTCATGACAGAGCGTGACCACCAGAATCAGTTACTGCGGACAAATGAGAATGACCTCCACGCGATGGAAAAGAGAGAGAACGCCCTTTCTAATCAGATCCGTGACAAGGATATCATGGAGGAACGTATCGCCACAATGACCAACGAGATCGTGGCCCTGCAGTCGAAACTCAAGGTTTGTTCTTAAATGCCTAGACTTTTAGAGACTGACGATTGCTTGTGCCCATATGAATCCAGGAACTCGACTCAAAGATTTCGGAGGCACAAGCACCTATTGATATGCTTGAGCAAGAGCATCAGCAGGCTATAGTCGACCTTGATGCAAAGATTCGCGAGGCTCAACGTTTTGTACAAGAGCTCAACACGAACGTCGACAAACTCGACAACCTCAATAAAATCGTTGAGCGGTATGCTACTGCATGTGTCTTGTAAGACTCTCCGTTGACATCTGCCAGATATATTCGTGACAAACGGGCTCGTCTCCTTATTGAGTGCGCCGACAAGATAGAGCAATTCGAACAGGACATCAAGGATCTTGTCACCAATATCGAGAATACTCGGGATGCCATAGCTAAGATTGACCGGGAGATCAGCGAGAGCGGGAGTTTGATGGCGAATTTGCACGGGAACATTCGTATCAGAAAGCTTTCCCGCGATATATCAGCTACACAAGCTGAAATTGACTCATGCGATATGGAGGGGGCTGCAAAAGCGAAACGGAACTTCGAAGATCGTTACCAGGTTGAAAAACAGAGGGAAACGGAAATGCAGAGCAAGGTAAGAGCTCGTTCGCTTTCTTCAGTGCACATCCCTCATGTTTTGCAGTATGCCCATATAGGAGGCGAAATAAGTTCCCACCAAGAGCAACTCAAGATGACAGAGAAGGATCTACGTGACTTCAAGGAGATCAATAAGCGGTATACCGACCAATTGGTCAAAGTCAAGGTCTGAATTTGGTTCCAAGTTGCAAAAACGAGTAATTTGACACCTGCTTAGATGTCCGACATGGCAAATAACGATCTGGAGAAATATGCCAAGGCCCTGGACAAGTAAGTTGTACATCCTTGGTAATGATCCTATATTTTATGTCTTTCCTAGTGCCATTATGAAATACCACGGTCTGAAGATGGAGGAAGTCAACGATACCATGCGTCACCTCTGGAACAAGACGTATCAAGGAACCGGTGCGTACCCTTAAATATGGTCTTGGTTAAGTGCTGATCGCTGTTAGATATCGACGGTATCAAAATTCGCTCCGACGTTGAGGGTGGCGCATCAAAGCGATCCTACAATTACCGAGTGAGTGCTCCCTGCCACGGTAAATACTGTTTTGTTGACATCCTTTCAACAGGTCGTTATGACCAAAGACCAAGTCGAGATGGACATGCGTGGACGATGTTCCGCAGGTCAAAAGATGCTGGCCTCGATTATTATCCGTCTCGCTCTTTCCGATTCTTTCGGACAAAACTGTGGCATTCTTGCGCTGGATGAACCAACAAACGCTCTTGATGTGGAAAACATCGATGCACTTGCTGAGAGCCTTGTCGAGTAAGCGATCACCAACGTCCTTTTTCACCGAGGAGTGCTAACCCTTTTTGAAGTATCATTAACGAGAGGAAAAATCATTCTAACTTTCAGTTGATCATCATTACACACGACGAGAATTTCCTTCGCAAGCTTGGTCAAGCTGAAGTGATGGAGTACTATTGGTAAGGTTGTATCTCTGCGGTCTTCACTTTGCTTATTCATATGCGACAGGCGTGTTTCGCGAGACTCGAGACAAAAGTCTGTGATTGAACGTCAAAGGTTCCGATAAACTTGTCGATCTAACGTTTTGGCCCATTCCAATCGAGTTGCTCGCTACTGCGTCACACACATATGTACAATACCATCATCAAGTTATCCTACAATCTGATACTCTACAACACCATGATGTACTTTCTACTCGTGCAACATTCAGGCTGGTTGATTATCACTTGTGTACCCACTGGGCCTCGCGCTTGGGTTTGGCGAGGAATGCTTGAAATCCTTCTGCATGATCCTTCAGCCCAAAGGTTGCATGGTAAAGCCTGCTTTCGAAGCGCAGCCCATTCTTCAACCCCAGCTCTTCAGCTGTCAATGTTGACGTTCAATGAAGCATAGTACATTGTGAAAATTACTTCACTGACCTTCATTGACCGCTTCTTTTGCCATTGCCACGACGGGTGCAGAAAAGTTCGCTATCTTGGTCGCTGAACGATTGTTGCAATAGTTAAGTCGCCCTTCAGAGAATTAAACACTCTGCGTACCTGTATCCAAGGCCGCATTAAATACCTCATCTACAGGGAGGACCTTAGCCACAAGCCCTGCTGCTTCGGCATCTTTTGCACTAATCGTCTCCCCCGTCAATATCATGTGCATCGCCTGACAAAATACCTGTTAGTGATGCACTAACTCTCTGATCTTGCGGCAACTACTTTCGATTTTCCAACAGCCCTGATTAAGCGTTGTGTCCCTCCAGCTCCTGGGATGGTTCCCAGTGTGATTTCTGGCAGCCCGAATGTTGCAGTCTCTGCTGCATACAAAATGTCACACATCATTGCCAGCTCACAGCCACCTCCCAGCTGGGTGCCTGTGTCAGTCCGATCGAGGTAAGCATCGAGTGACCGACTCACTGCCACGCCATCGATGACTCCAATTATCGGCTTATGGACGGCAAAAAATCCGTTATTTAGATCCTGCAGATAGTCTTGGTTGTATGCATCGACAAATGATAGTTCACTTTGCTCCTTGATATCCGCACCGGCTGTGAGGGTAATTAGATTGATTTGTGTAGAAAGATAAAGATTTCGGAGCTGACCACAGAACCCTTTCCCGTTGCCTGTCAGGAGGATAACGCCGATGTCGGGGTCGCCCTCGAACGTTCTCAAGGCAACCAACAGTTCGTGGATTAACTTTGCAGACAATGCGTTATAGGCCTTGGGCCGATTGAGCTGAATGAGTCCCACCCTTTCGGAGTGCTCGACGATTATCGTTGGCTCTGGTAACTCCATCATGATACCGTCGGAAAGTATCCAGATTCCACGTCCTTCAAGCTTGAAGATGAAGCGAAAAGTTATCACGTGCTCTGCATGCGGCGCCGGTGTATTCTTGGTGTGTTCTGGCTCGAATTCCTGTGCAAACGTTAATCGATTAATCAGGTATCTTGACTCACTACCATCGATTCGTGTGCGAATGAATGCACGCCGTCGTAGCTAGGTAGTAATCATGATGATACTCTGCTCGCATTTCGCATACTGTGCTAGTGAGTAAAGAAATGCACTGCTTCATGCAGACAGCTGGAAAGGAGGGTTCTGGTTGCAGTGAAAATTTTCACATTGAGCACATGAGCGCTATGAACCACTGGCCACAGTACTCCAACGTCTCGATAGTCGTAGTCGTATGTGAGACTCAAAGGAACCAATTACGAGCAACTTTTGAGCAAAAACATGTCAAAAAAGGAAATAATAAAAATTCACCACAAAGGTCTTGCCCGGATTCCTCGATTGTATCACTGCCATCAGTTACTCGTTCTTCATATCCAGCGTGTGTGGTCGGTCGGACGTGGTTTGGCTAAGCGTGAGCCATCCGTGAATCTCTCAGTCTTCCACAGACCACGACTCGTCAAAATTCCGTAATTTGTGGTTCACTCATTGACTTCTGCAGAGTTTGTGACTGGGGCTACTGCCAGGGGTGATCAACCGTGCGATTATTATCCGAAAGCCCTGCGTGGTATTTCTAGAACGCATTGATTTCATTGTTGCTTGCAATAGTTGGTCCTGATGTCCTCGTCATTGGACGAGCTTCCTGCCCATGTTCGTCTGGAGGCACGCGCTACCGCTCGCGACAAAGCGGTGGCTGCAAGTGATATCAGCCCAGGTTCGGTTATTCTGGAAGTGCCCTCCATGGTGGTTTTGTTGCTCTCGTCGGGCAAAGGTCGCCGATGTGATTTTTGTCTCTGCTCAGGAACATCTGAAATCAGGCTAGCCAGGTGTACTGGTTGTGCTTCATACTGGTATTGCGGATCACAGTGTGCGTACCCTCTGTCGATGACTTGCAACAACAGCCTTGAAAACGTTAGCAGGCCAAACTTGGCACTGGGGATCGCACAAAAAGTTTTGCAAGAGACTTGCTTCCTTTACAGCATCAGCCGATTTTCAATGTCTGGCAGCGCACGAACAACTAGATGCTTTGCTTCATACCCATCTCATAGCTGAAATTTCGTCTAATTCGCCTCCTGATGTAAGAGCAAAGCAGCTATCCACTTTCATGTCTCTACTGCCCAGACCGCTGTATGACTCCGTCCCAATTGCTTGCCCCATGTCCGTGGGCGCCGATGTGCACCAAACCCTTGAAGATCTGTTTACGCGTTCTGGGAACAACAATTTCGCAATTCACAGTCATCTCACTACTATCGCTCATGGCATATTCCCTCTTGCGAGTCGCCTTTTCAACCATTCGTGTCTTCCAAACGCTGCTGCAAGATACATGATACGCCGAGGCCAGTCAGTGCGGATGGAAATTGTAGCTTTGCGAGAGATCAAGGCCACGGAAGAGGTACTTCGTTCACCCATGTCAGATGGTCATCATGGAGCTAAATGATTCCGTCCTGCAGATCTGCATTTCTTATGTGGACCCTGCTCTGATAGAATCTCGTCAGCAGATCTTCGAGCTCACCTATGGCTTCTCTTGTACTTGCCCATCATGTAATTTCATCCGCACGCTTGGCTCCATTCCTTCGTTGCCCGTCTCGGAGGCCGCACTTGCAGAATTGGACAGTACTCTGCAAACATTTTGTTTTCCTTCCTCAGATATTGACGATCGCACGCTGCTTGCTGGCGTGGCTCTTCCAGACCTTCCAGAAATTTTTCACCCTGTGCTGCGCGAATCGTATCTATTGCGGCTCACGGATGCCTTCAGCAGATCTTCGCACGAGGGTTCTTATCATGTCGCTCTTGATGTTGGGCTAACCGTACTGGCCGTGTATCTTTTAATTTACCCAGAAAACTATCCACAGATCGGTAGGGAATTCTGCATCGGGCAAATCTTATCTCGACTGACGCTGTGTCAAAAGGTATGCATTTGCTGGAGATGGCAAAGACGGCGTGGAACGCTGTGATCGCATCTGAATATGACCATGCACACAATGCGCTCGCGAAGACATCCTTTCTTAAGCGATCCCGAGTCTACCGCAATCTTGCCAGCAACATATTGGAGGTATTCGGTCCGGAAGGCGATCCAGCGGGTCCTCTAGAAGAGCTTGCGGTTTTAAAAAAACTACTTCATGAGGAGCCGTAAGTTGCCGCCATATCAGTCTTTTTGAAATTCTGACGGGCCCATTTCAGGTAGAAATCACCGCAGGCACGATGATAAGTGATGCGCCCAATGTGTTTGCAATTGCGGTGGTTATCAAAACCAGAACAGAAAATGGGTCATTACTACGGCAAGAACCACTCGCAGGCATGTTCGATATGTTCACTAGCGGACCGTGAACATATAGTTGCATGAGCTGTCTCACTCGATCAACCCGTTTTGCAGAACTTGATATCATTGCGGTATAAAGCATGTTGGACACAAGGCATGGGATCCAGATCTAACCGCAAACAAATTGCAGCGGGATAAGCAAGGACCCATGATACTTAATCCCTATAGAACCCAAGCCGGCATTCGGACATAATTTGACCCAAAGACAGTTTCACTCAGGTTGCCGTCGTTCGGACATCGGTTGTCGCTTGAGGGATATGACATATGCTCGATCGAGTGGTGTAGCGGAATACACGGCAGAAGATGATGTTGTCGAATGCAAACTGCTGCGGATACAAATTAGAAAAATGCAATTTTTGATTTTGGGTCAGGCGAACCCAGGACACATATAGCATCCAGATAAAGAAAAAGAAAATCTGTCCAGACATAACACGTTGGGTTCCATAGCTATATAGGCTAGCTAGGGATTATCGTGAAAGCACACTGCACAGCGAAAAAAAATGGAGTTCATTAGCCAATTTATCGGATAAGCTCATTGAGGACTTGGCGCAACATAAGCGGGCACGCCTTCTCCATCAAATCAAAGATCGTTGATGTGCTTCGACTGCCAAGAGGCTCAGCCGCCAAGTTGTGATATCACACGCATACTACGAACAATACCATGCGCACTCCGAACTTGGCTGCATACAAAGCTCGACTAGCACTCAACGCGAAGACTGATTCGACAGGATGGAAGCAAAACAGCTGCATAGGGCCGGGGGAGGCATGTAGTACACCAGAGTAAGTTCTACTTTGTTGCATCATCCCGAGCCGCGCTTCCTTACTCTGAAATCTTATCGAATCAGATTGAACTGTTAATTTCAAGTCTGTGCATTCTGGAATGTAATACCGTAAAGCAGTCTAAGCCGAATAGAGATGGATGGCATCGAAGTTTTGAACCGCTTCGCTTACGGGATCACGCAAGCACTGAAAGAAAGTTCCTTAGAAATTCCTCTGAACTTTCAAGGCAATTCGAGCGCTGGAAGGGCCTGAAGTGCCACCTACTTCTGGGGTTTTTCCGACGCCTTTACCAGTGGATCCCATCAATCTCGCTGCCACTAGATCGTGTTATAGTGGACGGTCAGCTAATACACCTTACAGGCCTTTATGGGGGGCACAAGTCCCATTGGTCGATCCCGTAGTGATGCTGTTCAGTTGCATACTAGCACTGGCGGAATCGTTCCCTTGCAGAATGTGACTATCCTTATTTTTACTCTCATATTTTCCCTGCTTTTTATTCTCGCTTTGTCGTGTTCATTCATCGGTGGCGATGAGGAAGACGAACCCCTCTTCAAGAGCATGCTGAACGATATCGCAACGAATGACCCAGGCGTAGGTGTTCCATACGTGTTTGATGCTTTTTTGTTGAACTCGTGTACAGCTTGTCATGTTGGGTGAAAACGTTGACATTGACGTCGACGAGCCATCCGTCACCGTCTCATGGTCCCTCGTTGCATGTGGAGGCGGTAGTGAACTCGACGGAAGCTCTGGTGTTCACGAGAGCCAATGTGGGTTGCCTTCGATGGCTCTATGGGTGTATGCTGATAAGTAGGTGGCCGCACTGAACCGTAGTACGAATTAGCGACTGATCATATGCTCCCATAGCGCTCCTGAAGCTATAGCTATATACGATCCATCCGCAATTCCATTCGTTCGCAAAACCGGTCAGCGGCGCAGGTAAGTTTAGGGAATGCGTTGAGATCGACCAATGCTCATGATCATATGCGCTAGAATCGAGAACCTTGTTCGATTCGACAGCGATCATACACTTGATATCCAGAAGGCTCGCTTGTACCCATTTGACACATATCTCCTCACCAGCACTCTGCGGGCCGTCGATGCTTCAAACATAACCATTCCCATTCAGAAACTCTCTACGATCGAACAAGTGACCAGTTTTCTCGTCGCAATCAGCGACGTTGAAAGCTACGAGATTATCAATGGGACTCAAGTGCCCACTCGCGACTTTGATTTATATATAACGAGGCCTGGACAATTGCGGTTCTTTGCCTTGGTGCTCTTTGGCATCAGCTGGATGCTGTCTCACGTCACCATTGGGCATGTTCTATTGGCACGCAGACTGGTTGACATCAAGTCCATGACCAAGCATCTGGTTTCGGCCTTCGCTATCCTTCTCGTTATCCCGCAGCTCAGGAAGTCGATGCCAGATTCTCCGGCTTTGGATGACGGTGAGTTTATCGCAATAAACTGGGTTAAATAATTGCTTATTCATTCACGTAGGTGCTCTCATTGGTACGGTGTTCTTCGACTTCTCAGCTTCTGAGAACACAAGATTGACACTTTCTGTGACAGACTACATTGGTTTCTTCCCACAGATGATAATCTCTGCTTCGTGTGTCCTCACCATATTACTCCTCATAATGTTGCGCGAGTACGATGAAATGACTCCCCGACCCATCACGGTGCGGCCATTGCCGCGGCCGCTACCGCCGCGCACTCCCAAGGCGTCTCCCAAGGCGCCTCCCAAACCTCCCGCACCCCCCGCATCTCCTACACCCCCTATCCCACCACGGAAATCACCACTAAAACCTTTCCTCCTCGGAGCCAAAGTGCGCTCCCGGCCGAATGCCATGGAACGAGGGGAGGCAACCTGCGCGAAGGACGAGCTCAACGCAGGTTTCGTCTTCCCTCCAATACCACATGCCAATGGTATCCTTCACCACCGCTCTCGTTCTTCGCGGTTCCGTTTAGGCACCGTAGGACTAGGAGGACCGTCCGGAAGTGCTTCGGGGTCCAAGTCGTCCAAGTCAACTACGCTCAAGTCTCTTAAGGAGTGATGACCAGAACCTATCCGTGTGAGTGGTGACTTGTATTTTGTTACGCCCCATTCATATTTTTAGAATCATAGTGCTTTCGATTAGACATCCTGGCGGTGTACTTGAGGCGACTGGGATATGTAACCATATGTAGTACAACTGTAGGAAGTAATGAGGATGTTACACATCGTAGCACAGTCGCAGCCTTCTTCTCGGACCATTCCCCACCGCTTCGTTAATATGTTGCGTTAAATCATATTCTGGGTGATCCTAGTGGTGTTCTGTGTTACGTCCATGAAACGTTATTTTCATGTTTTGTGGAGCCCCCTACGCTGTAAAACATTATGCAATCGAAACATAGGCCTTATGTACGACAGCCAAATAATGACTTCACAAAACCACGTATCGTTATACGTGACATAGACACAGCTTGGCTACACGTACGCCTGTACACAATAATCAGAAAATCCAGAGGACTAGAAGTAAGTCGTATGATGGCCAAGTCAAGTCAGTGCAAATTTGAAATGCAATTAGTATTGATTTTGGGCCACGTGGATGTTCCATTACTGCTCCCTTCTCACTCTCTCTTTACCACAAAACTTTGTTTTGCAGGTTTCGACGATTTCTTGAGGTCTAGTTGGCAACTTGAGGAATGCCAGTCGGAATTGAAGCTTGGTTGACCCAGATTCCGCCAATAACGCGTGCTTGGCTAGCGCTATCTGTCGCCACGAGTCTAGCAGTGGTATGAAGGCGGTTGCTCAATCCACTTTAACGAAACTGACCTGTTCATAAGCAATGTCAACTCGTAACACCTCTACAATTGTATTTTAGTTTTAAATCCGCTTTTACCAATGTGCAAGTGAGTCATGTTTGACCTGAAGGAACGTCTTGTGTGCATGCTGATAGAGAGCGCAGCCGTGGCGCATGGCCACGACATTCTTTTACTTTGGATCAATATCGCTCGACTTCGTATTCCATCTTTTCTTTTTGTGAGCTCGGCGGTTGATTCAGCGTTTGAAGTATTGACTTTCATGGATTCTATAGCATGCGATATAGTCGGATGTTAGAAGAATCCTCGTTTGCCAACAGAAAAGCCGACTACTTTTGGCTGCTTCTGCTGTCATCCGTGATGCTATTGGTAAATTCTATCGCCTTCTTGTCGCCTGCATCTTAACCTTCGTGGTACAGGCCATGTCACCCTTGTTCAACCTTCCATTTCTCTCCTCTTCGCTCGCCTTCGTACCCATATATATGTGGTCCCGTCGGCATCCATCCACGCCAATATCGCTCTTCGGATTATTCACAATCTCAGCGCCGTATTTGCCATTAGCCCTTGTCATTTTCTCCTGGGTAATAAGCGGAACATGGAAGGCGGCGGCAGGAGATCTAATTGGGTGTGCGGTCGGTCACATTGGATGGTTCCTGCGGGATGTCTGGCCAAGAGAGATGGTTGGAGGGTACTCGGTACTGACTGAGGCACCTGATGTGCTGTGAGTGTTTTCTGATAGACGAAACGAGGCATACTTATACTGTTACAGGAGAAGATTGTTCGGGGACCTCTGAGCCGATCTTCAATATACTTGGCATCTTTTGTTCCTTCCTGGGGAGGAAAGAGCGGTATTGCTACTCAGAAATCATTATGAATTCGCGGCTTCTATGTTTGATGAAGGGATATCCTTACGTGCTGCAGTCGGGACCGTGATACAGCCTTCAGTTACCTAAATTCATATGTGTCATACGTGTCACAATTGTGCATCATTAGCCATGGCTCTTTCAAAACACTTTTCGTTGCAGGCCCGGGTGTCAACGAATCTGACTATTTGTATTGTCTTTCCTCAGCCTCAGGGACTCAGGGAGAGACTCTGTGAATGTCATGAGTGTCCGAGGTCCGCACGGGAGCAGTACGCCTATGACATTGTCGTCTCAGTGCGGAAGGGCTCCAATTCCAAACGCAACAGATTTTCTGTCATTATAGTTGGCGGTGAGCTCAAGGCTGTCCTTGTTTATCTTTCCTTTCTTTCTGGGCCGTTGCTTTTCTACTGCTCTCGTCACTGTTTCTTGTGGTTATTTCAAGTTAGTCTGTTCAAAGTCGCTGTAAGGGAATATACCCACCATGTCCTCACAATCCCCGTCCCCTGCCAATCCAATCGAGTTCTACGATCCTCCCCACGAACGTAATGGATTTCTTCATTCATCGAACGGGATGCATTCAGTTGCATCGCCCTCAGCCAAGTTGACGCGCACTGTTGCCATAATCAAGACACACGCACTGGAGCAACGTCTAGACATCGAACACCGTCTTCTGGAGGCAAACTTTGAGGTGTGTGCACCAATTCCATGAATTTATATACTTCGCCCTTGTATCGCGCATCAGTCTTTGTCTTTCGAATATGACACGTGAAATACGTCCAAAGTCACGTCCAAGAATTCTCATACTTCTCAATTTGAGATGCAATAATTGATTCACCATGCCTTATAGATAGTCAAAGAACGCCAAATGGAGTTTGATACCGAGACGGATCCCGACACATTTTTCGAGCTTTTCGGCGATGATGCTCGGTTCCTTGACGAGTGAGTATCTCTGTGACTATTTAGTAACCGTATGATTCATCCCAAAACCCTTTCTATCTTATCTCCCATCACTGACACCTATTTAGCGGTCCAGTCTGGGTCTACGTTCTTGAGCGCAGACGCGCCGTCCAAGTTCTCCTCACGCTTATGCCTTCACTTAACGATGCAATAATAGGCGCAAAACACGAAGAGCAAGCAGAAATTCAAATAGCGTCTCTATTTGCCTCCAGCCCTCCCTTTCCCATCAGCGATCTCCCTGCAACCGACGAAGAGCTGGGTTCAAATGATGAATTCGACCCCGGTTCTGTGCGCTCGATCGACTCTGCGATTCTGGAAGCTCTCAAGCTAGGCTTGAGTGCCCCTCCAGGCGTGCTTACACCATCCTCTGGGTCTTCAGATACCCGTGCACCACAATTCTCAGCACGCCCGAGCCTTAGTTCCAATGGATCACCCAGCGGAAAACAACCATTTCGTGCACGGCCACTCCCCAAAACGCATCTAACTCCTGATATTTCTCCATGCACGACAAAAGCCGCACTTCTCCGCCAAGGGCTGGCTGGAGACGGGTCCAAAGTGTCTCCACTCAAATCACGAATGTCCGTAGCTAGTACGGGCCGTATCCCTCTTCGTAGGGAGAAAGAGAACACAGCGGAGAAAGAGTTGGAGAAAGAGAGGATCAAGAAGACGTTTGCAGGCGTTCCAGGCCATAAGCGCTCTGAGACGCTTACCGTTGCGTCTACCGCGCCACCCACCATTGCCCCGAGGTTGACCAAGGCAGCCGCATTACGGTTGGGCCTCGCCCAGCCCGTCTTACCTCCTGGGAGGCGTGCATCGATAGCTGGCTCGGTCACAAATGGAAAAGCAGCAGTCAGCACTAATGGGTCTCCTGTCTCTTCGCAGAAATCGAATCCACCCAAGGATGCTGAGGGAGAAGGCGATGCCACGGAGACTGAGGGAGGGCGCGAACGCAAGAATATTTTTGACGGTGTTCCTGGGCACAAGCGCCGCCAATCGATATCTGTCGCAAGTACGACTGAAGCTCCGTCTATAGTTCCCAGAACGAACAGGACTGCAGCTCTCAGAAAGCAGGGCGGACCTCCCCCGAGCAGTTTCATGTGTAAGTCCTTGGCAACAGCTGTTTTCTCTTCATTTCGCATTGGGACATTTTACGGTCGTTCGTGTTTTTTTTAAAGTTCGTCACTGACACAACAAACATTTTCAGTCCGTACTCCGTCCGCTCCCAAGGTACCTGGCAGTGCTGGCAGTCTGTCAAGAAGCAGCTCTTCTCTTAGCGCTTATCCTGACAGTGCCGGAACAGACTCTGCTACTCGGACCCGTTCAAGTTCCACGGTGCCGTCTCGGGCATCTTCCCGTGTCTCCCATGTCGCCCCGAGGGCAAGTTTAAACAACACCAGTAACTATTCCTCTCAAGCTTCGGAGAGTTCTGCAGTGAGCACTGCGAGCACTGCTAGCGTGGATGAACTCGACAGGGCCGTACCATCTCAACGACCGGTGCGCCGTCTAAGCAGCCTCCAGGCTCCCACTATCGCTCCCCGCGCCAACAAGAGCGCCATACTCAGGGCTCAAAAGATGGCGGCAGAAGCGGCCAAGCCAAAGAGCCCTTGGGCCAATGCTTCTAAGCGATAGGGGTGATGTATACTGCTCTGCTAAGATGACGAGACTGGTGTATGAGTGGTGTGTGGTTCTTATTTTATGCTTCATTTACGCGAAGGCATCCCGCCTTCTGGTCTTGAATTTAGGATATATCCTATGTGCACTATTTCACGTTTCATACGGAACACGCATCTATCCCCCTTTGTATATGCTCCTATTTGCAATATCTTCACACAATCTTCACAGGTCTATACTTCACTTTCTTGCTGCTCTTTGATTGTTTGATTATTTTTATGGTTTCCGGAACGGTTGCATGCTGGTCATGTGGCTCCATATGTTGATATAAATAACGACAGTGTTTTGATACGACGTGGAGCGATTGATCTCAGATCGCAAAAGTTCTTCTGGCGAGGGTTTGGCTTGCAGGTATGTGTGTTGTCTCACTGTTGTCCAGTACAACTCAGACTTTATTCCTACAGTTTTTTGTATTTCATTTCCTCAAATTCCCTTGTCCTGTTGTTAATGAAACAAATCTTAACCCTACGCCGGCGCAAGCGTGCCTGATAAGGTTCGAGTACATTCCAATAAACGGGCGTGTCGTGATTGGTTTGAACTCAGATTTGGTGTGTACACGATTTAACATAATCCCGCTTCTGCAATATCCGGGTTGTAGACATGATAAACTTCTTATCCGAATTCATCCTTCTTCCATGCATTTAGTTCCAATTCTATTGGTGACGCTGACAAAATGCTATACGGAGATAAGTGTGCAAACATAATGGTGTGATGTTGATGTTAGTGTCCACCCACGCACTGCTCTAAACCATGGTCTCTGCAGTTAAAGGTCGCCTTGTTATCCTCGTCGTCTTCCCCATTTCCTTTGTTGTCGTCAGTGCACTCAGGCGGTTCATTAAGAACAGACGGAGTAAACCTTCCCTCCCTCCTGGCCCGGTACCAATCCCACTGTTAGGGAACATCCTATCTATCGACACCAAAGAACCATGGTTGACTTACTGTCAATGGCATGCTGTTTATGGTATGTGAAATCACAAGTATTGTGTTTTTGTGGGGCAAATGATTCATTCTCTCAGGGGACTTGATATTCGTGCGGATTCTAAACCAGAATGCGTTAGTGATCAATTCTGAGCAAATCACACATGCCTTGATGGACAAGCGCTCCTCGATTTACTCCGATCGACCATACCTAGCCACAGTCGAGCCGTGAGTTCTTCTGACATTCAAATGCTCAATCAATCTGATGTTCAAACAGATGTGGCTGGTCTATCAACTTTGGATTCGCAAGGTATAGTGACGAATGGCGTCGTTGCCGACGACTCTTCCGCCAAACGTTTCGTCCCGACTCTGCAATCAAGTTTCGTCCAATGCAGTTGAGACGGGCTCGTGAGCTGATTGTCAATCTAATTGATGACCCTCAACATTATCATCGCCACTTTGCAACGTTAGTCGACGTGTTGGCAAATATCGAACAATTATTAACTTTTCCACAGGTTCACGTCATCAGTTGGAATGTCTTCCATATATGGCTACCACCCCAGCGCTCGTGATGATCCTATGGTTCAGATCATGGAAAATGCACTGATCATTGGACTTGAGATGATGACCCCAGAGAGAGCAGCCCTGCTCGACGCCTTCCCCTTCTGTAAGCTCGGCAATATTTCCTATGGGAAGAGTTGACATTACGTATCATGCAGTACTGAAGGTACCTGACTGGTGTTGGGGATCCTCAATCAAACTCGGCGCTCGCGCTTCGACCAAAAGCATGAAGGAACTAGTAGAAGTACCGTTTCGGTATACGCAGCAGCATATGGTGGGCCCCTGTTAGTTTGGTCCCAGATACTGATGCTATGTGTGCAAAGACCGACAGCTCGTCGCCTGGGCAGTTGTCAATGGTGGCAGAAAATTTGCGACGGATGGAGAAACAACAAGACGAAGCGTCCAAACTAATGTTTGAGACCGATTTGAAGAAAACCGCTACCACCGCGATGATAGGTTTGTCGCATTTACGAGGAATGTTATGCTCTTGACAAATGCTTGCTGTGCAGGTTCATACGAGACGGTCAGCTGATGTCTGAATCATGTTATGTGCCGCTCAACCTCTTCACAGACTAATTCAACCCTGATGGCATTTGCTCTCGCTATGGTGTCTTACCCAGATGTCCAACGACGCGCACAAGCCGAAATTGACTCAGTGATTGGAAAAGATCGCTTGCCTACATTTGAAGACAGAGCATCACTACCATATGTTGAATCAGTGCTGAGGGAGACTCTGCGGTGGCAGCCTATTGGACCCCTTGGTGATTTTCCTTGCCGAGTGATCTTGCCTTCACTAAAGACAAAGATGATCTTATATAGGCATACCACATGCTAGCTCAAGCGACGATATATACAATGGCTACTTCATTCCAAAAGGTCTGCTGCCAGTGTTTTCGTCCAGTGAATGAATCATTTATAACCTTGGACATCAGGAACGGTCATCATAAGCAATATATGGTCAGATACTATGATTCTCGTCAGCTTTCAGAGGAGACTTACAGTATGTTACAGGGGCATTACACGAGATAAAAAGCGGTACCCTGACGCATCTCGTTTTATGCCAGAAAGGTTTCTGGACGCCAATGGAGCGTTGACCGACGATGACCCCGCGGAATATGTTTTCGGCTCAGGCCGACGTGTTTGTCCAGGTTGGTTGAGTTGCAGTATCTTGTTGTCATATGAAATGTAATGTGTTACTCTTCAACAAGGCCGGTACACTGTTGATGCTACTCTATGGGCTGCTATCACAACCATGTTGGCTGCGGTCGAATTTTCTCTCGCTAAGGATGACCAGGGCAAAATGGTCGACTTCACCCCGCAATTCACAAAGGGACTCACCCAGTATTTTGTTTCCTTGTGTCACTTTATCCTCCTGTCACTAACAATTTCATCGTTTTAGCTCCGTTTTGGTCTTCCCTTGCAATATCTCTCCACGCTCGCATATCCGTTCAGAACTCGTGGATCTTCGCTGAACTAGGTTGTGGTATGCATGTATACAAAGAATTATCTGTCAGAAAGTAGGTTTCACTAGTCACTGGTAGATAGATTACTTACCATCTCAATAATGGCCCAAATTTGTATATGCAAAAAAGATGATCATGACCGAGCACCTTAACTGCATTCGTCATGTTGCGTCGCAGGTTGCCGACATTCCCGATTGCAAATCCGCTGCACTTGCGCTGCACACATGCAAGTTCAAGGGACTCAAGTCGGCACCTTTGTTCCGATTCCACTGGAAGTGCAATGTTAAGATCAAATGCTATATGGAGATAAGTTGTGCAGTTATAGTGGTGATGTCGATGTCCACCCACGCACTGCTCTAAACCATGATGGTCCTTGCAGTTGAAGGTCGCCTTTTTATCTTCGTCGTCACCTTCCTTATTTCCTTCGTTGTGGTCACTGCCCTCAGGCGGCTCGTTAAGAACAAACAGACTAAACCTTCCCATCCTCCTGGTCCGGTACCAATCCCACTGTTAGGGAATATCCTATCTATCAACACTAAAGAACCCTGGTTGACTTACACTCAATGGCACGTTGTTTATGGTATGTTGAGAAAGTCGATTATTGTGTTTTCTGGGGCAAATTATTCTCTCAGGGGACTTGGTATTCGTGCGGGTTCTAAACCAGAATGCGCTGGTGATTAATTCTCAGGAAACCACGCAAGCCTTGATGGACAAGCGCTCCTCGATTTACTCCGATCGACCATACATAGCCACAGCCGAGCCGTGAGTTCTTCTAATATTCATATGTTCAATTAATCTGATGTTCAGACAGATGCGGCTGGTCTATCAACTTTGCATTCACAGGATATAATGACGAATGGCGTCGTTGCCGACGACTCTTCCGCCAAACGTTCCGTGCAGACTCTGCAATCAAGTTTCGTCCATTGCAGATGAGACGGGCTCGTGAGCTGATTGTCAATCTAATTGATGATCCTCAACACTATCATCACCACATTGCAACGTCAGCAAAAGTGTTGGCAAATATCGAACGATTATTAACTCTTCTACAGGTTCACAGCATCAGTTGGGATGTCTTCTATATATGACTACCAGCCCAGCGCTCGTGATGATCCTATGGTTCGGATCATGGAAAATGCACTGATTATTGGACTTGAGATGATGACCCCAGAGAGAGCAGCCCTGCTCAACGCCTTCCCCTTCTGTAAGCTTGGCATTCTTTCCTATTGGAAGAGTTGAGTTGAGATTATGTGCTGCGCAGTACTGAAGGTACCTGATTGGTGTTGGGGATCCTCAATCAAACTCGGTGCTCGAGCTTCGGCCAAGTGCATGAGGGAACTAGCAGACGTGCCATTTCGTTATACGCAGCAGCATATGGTGGGCTCCTGTTAGTTTGGTCCGAGGTACTGATTTTACGTGTGCAAAGGCCGACAACTCGTCGCCTGGGCAGTTGTCAATGGTAGCGGAAAATTTGCGACGGATGGAGAAAGAAGACGAAGCATCCAAACTACTGTTTGAGAATGATTTGAAGAAAACCGCTACCACCGCTATGATAGGTTTGTCGCATTTTATGAGGGACGTTATACTCTTGACAATTGCATGCTATGCAGGTTCATTTGAGACGGTCAGCTGATGTCCGAACCATATTATGTGCCGCTCAACTTCTTTACAGACTAATTCAACCCTGATGGCATTTGCTCTTGCCATGGTGTCTTACCCAGATGTTCAACGACGCGCACAAGCGGAGATCAATTCGGTGATTGGAAGAGATCGCTTACCTACATTTGAAGACAGAGCATCACTGCCATACGTTGAATCAGTGCTGAGGGAGACTTTGCGGTGGCAGCCCATTGCACCCATTGGTGATTTTCCTTGCCGAGTAATCTCGCCTTTACTAAAGACGATTTTATAGGCATACCTCATGCTACCTCGAGCGATGATATATACAATGGCTACTTCATTCCAAAAGGTCTGCTGTTTTCGTCCAGTAAATGAATCAATTATAACCTTGGACATTAGGAACAACTGTTATATGCAATATGTGGTCAAATACTATGATTCTCGCCAGTTTTTTCAGGATACTGACAATATGTTACAGGGGCATTACACGAGATGAAAAGCGGTACCCTGACGCATCTCGCTTTATGCCAGAAAGGTTTCTGGACGGCAACGGAGCATTGACCGATGATAACCCTGCAGAATATGTTTTCGGTGCAGGCCTACGTATTTGTCCAGGTTGGTTGAGTTGCAGTATCCTGTTGTCATATGATGAGTTATTATTTAACAAGGCCGGCACACTGTCGATGCCACTCTGTGGTCCGCTATTGCAAACATGTTAGCCGCGGTCGAATTTTCTCTTGCCAAAGATGACCAGGGCAATGTGATCGACTTCACCCCGCAATTCACGGGGGGACTCACCCAGTATTTTGTTTCCTTGTGTCATTCTATCCTCCTGTCACTGACAGTTTCATCATTTTAGCTCCGTTTTGGTCTTCCCTTGCAATATTTCACCACTCTCGCATATCCGTTCAGAACTTGTGGATCGTCTTTGAACTAAGCTGTAGTATGTATATGTACAAAGAATTATCTGTCAGAAAGAAGGTTACGGAACACCTGAGGCTGTATTTATATGGGTTGAAGCATGTAATACTCCTTGTATTTACGAGTTCACAGAGACAAGATGGCCTGGAAGCTGCTAGTGATGCGGTGGATTGTGGGTGATAGCAAAGTGAATTGAATCATGAACTGAGGTACGGAGATCTGATGGTGACTGCCGATGAGAAGGAAAATGTTTAGGAAAAAGCTGGTAAAAGCCCGCAGAGTTATTCATATTGACGCATGCGCACAAACTAGGGTTGCAAGGTATGTTGTGATGACCCTGATGGGCGGGAGGGCACCGAGCAGGTTGCCTTGCGTGAAGACTGAAACCTTGGGGAGCGCAGTACAGTTAATTTGAAGGTAGTGAGTCAAGGATATTGTTCGTATTACCCTATCAATGAGAGAAGGAGTGGGTGCAAAGAATAACAGGAAGAGAAAAGTAGAAAAGGTGTGTTGCGCCACCGTGCTTCAAGTTACTCCGAGTCACGCGTATACGGCTCAATTCGAGGTTGTTCGCGTTACTACTAAGTACTAAACGTTTCGAAGTTAGTTCCGTCCATGCATGGCCACAGAATGAAACCCAACGCAGAATTTTTGTCTCTTCCCGAAGACATTCAGTGCAACATTTTGAGCTTCCTTTCTTGCCGAGATATTCTTTGTTGTACATCCGTGAGCTCAATCATGATTCTGTTGAAGCTGTCGTTGTCCTAGAGGGACTCTCACATTCATGATCCTCTTGCAGGTATGTAAGGCCCTTCGCCAGACATACATATCCTCCTCCGAGCTCCAGTACATCGTTGAACTTAGTGGCCAACGGTTGCTCCATGTCCCCAATGTGGACAATGTTAACATTCCTGTTTCTGAACGCCTACAACTCTTGAGGGATAAAGCTCACGCATGGTTCAAGATCGACGCCCACTCTTTCGAAACAGTCCTCCTATCAGAGAACACGTATTCTGACGAAACATTCGTCGTAGATGGGCATATCTACTCGTGGGATCAAGAAGAGGATACAGCCATAATCGTTCCGATACTACCACAGCCCTCACAGAAAACAGTGAACCGTGACTGGTCTCCAGGAACATTGTTTTATCCCGGTTCACGCAGCATCGATGTGTTCATGGACCCAGCACAAAACCTGATCGCCACCGCGTATGGCGAAAGTGATGACAGTTATGACAGTGATGACAGTGATGATACAACCTACGAGACATTCTACATCGACCTCAAAACTCTAGATAGTGATAATGTCCACCCCAAAGCTGCTGGCCCGGAATTGTTTCTGTCGCTGCTGCCCATATCTGAGGACTATCTTCTAGAGATAGAGGAAGCTCAGCTCAAGGTATTTGGGAGGTATATCGCATTGCGGTGCTCCTTCGTTTCATATGAAGAGATATGGCAGCTGCATATTTGGGATTGGCAAAACTCGACGACATCCAAAGTGAGTCTTTGTTAGAAATTTTCAAAACACTCAACAGCTAATTCGCAATCTAGAGCGCCCTCATGGGCATGTGTATCTCACCAAACCCAATTGATTTTTGTTTTCTCGGAAACGATAGGCTACTTGTCGTAGCCGAGGAATTGAAGCTCTATTCAATCGAGGATATGTCACAGACACCACAATTACTGGCGCGTTTCGCGATGCCCGTCACATTCTTAGACACCCAGTGCCTCCTTCCCATGGACCTCACCGAGCATAGCTCACCGCAGATGCAAGCCCAACAAACAATGTACACTTCAGACCCCCAAAACCGCTTGTTATGCATTTTCGCAGGAGCGACCCATGTCTGCATAATTTCCACGAGGATTTTCTTCAATCTTGACGGAATGGCAGCAGCAATCCCAGTACCATGGGAGTGCTGGGGCCCTTCAAATACTCGTATTTTTGCGCATTGGGACAAATACAGAATTCATGTTTGCGGGAATCGAGTCTTGAGAGCAATCCCAATTGGCACATCAGGATCAAGTCTCCTGAAGAAGTTTGCATTACACATGATGGACTTCAGTCCGCTAGCTGTGACGAACAGGCGAGACCTAGGACGAGTGGTGAAAGAGCCGTCTACCATAGGCATGCACTCAGACGCGGAGAGCTTGACAACGTCCCTGTCTTACGTCGAGGTTACGTTGAACGACAAATGGTTTGGTTCTGATGGCTCAGAGTTGGTGGACCTATGGATCGATAAGGATAGAATTTATTTGCTCAAAAGAAAGTGGGTTCACGAAGCAGTAGGTCCTGCACATTACGAGGTGGGTCATAACGAGCTTGAGGTCATTCATGTTTAGGGAGGAGATGCAACTACGTATATGCACTACCATATGTTATACCTTCGGATGACGGTTATACATGTACAAGCGCAGTACGAAAAGAGCACAGGTGGAGCACGCACATGGCGTCAACGCCATAATGGAAATCACTCCGTCCTTACAATATGTAGATGTAGCTGACTCTGAGTCTCAGTTGTCCAGATCCGTCACCTTCACTGTGATTCAGGAAGTATATAAGAAAGATAACAACTGAAGTAGCTGGACTCGAGATGTCCTACATCTTGGGATTGAACATGCGGGACGTCTTAATTGCCGGACTGTCGCTGCGGCCGCGAACTTAGCCGTTCTAGTACTAGTCACGTGGTTTACGTGCGATCGCGAGTCAATTTCTGCAGCAACCATCACAAGACCACCCATCGTCTGTGTCATCCACCACTGTCATTGTGCAGTATGCTATCCACCACTCGCTCATCAGCTCACAGGGCATCAGCTCGTCGTCTACAATGCCTTACTCGCTCATTAACCACCGATTCTACTACCTCTCACACCGCCTCCACTCCACCGCTTCCCCTCTCAAAACCAGAAACAAGCAAGCCTCGTCAGTCACGATTATATCCGCGCCCGCGTCCAGCCGTTCAACATCAACGACAAGCACTCCCCACTCTTCCTGCAAGCTTCGGGCGGAACCAAGTCCTACCAGTACCAGACTCCACTCGAGCCCTACTAGAAGACATTGTAGGATCATTCGAAGCACCCATTCGATATGCGTTTGCCTACGGATCTGGCGTGTTTGAACAGGCTGGGTATGCGAAGCAGATGGACAAGGAAGATAGGCCGATGCTGGACTTCATATTCGCGGTCACGCATTCGGACCACTGGCACTCGATCAATATGCAACAGCACCCCGGTCATTATCCACTGCATGCACGCATACTAGGATCGTCGTTTGTCTCCAAGACGCAAGAGCTCAGCCCTGGACTTTGGTTCAATACTTTTGTACCGATGAAGGGGGTCGTACGTCACTTTCGTTCATACCATTCCACTGTTCGCTTACCTTTACTGCGGTAGAATATCAAATATGGAGTAACGACCGTCGATACGCTATGTGCTGACCTACTCAACTGGCGCACACTTTATCTCGCGGGGAGAATGCACAAGCCTCTACGGATCATCAAAGACGATGCGCGCGTACGACTGACCCAGCAAGTCAACCTCACCTCTGCGCTTCGCACCGCCCTTCTCATGCTCCCGGAATCCTTCACACAACGCGAGCTGTTTTCAGCTATAGCAGGAATCAGTTACTCTGGTGACCCTCGGATGGTGCTCCCAGCCGAGAATCGCGGAAAGGTGGAGAATATGGTTTCTCGTCAGGAGGACCAGTTTCGGGAGTTGTATTGGAGGCTTGCGCAGGGTCTTCCTGGGGTCCGGTGGGCGGCAGGTTCGAAGAGCGTGGAACAGGATACCAGCCCGCATGCGAGAGCAGCGCACCTGAAGAAATTACCAGAAGAGCTTTTGAAGCACGTCCATAGACGTGCCGAGGGGCGTGGTCCGCCTAGAGAGGCAGATGAAAGTGCATACTGGCTCCGTATCGCAGGCGACAAGGAGCTCCCCTCGATTCTTGACTCGGGTATGTTCTCAGATGGCATCTTGAGATATTTATTTTGATGTTTCATCCAGAGATAACCAGGATTGTGCGGTACCCAGCAACTGTCCAGTCTTTGAAGGGTATAGTAAGCGCCGGCGTGGCTAAGAGTGCGCGATACTCTGTAGCCAAGGTCACCAAGTGGTGGAAAGGAACCTCTTTTTCCAAATCGTCATAGTGCGACGCAGGTGACACAGCAGCTACTATATCATGATCATACCACACCTCCCCACTCCTACTCAACGACATAGACACCACCCCTCCTTTCATCCATCGAAACAGGAAACCTCTGTAGCTTTATGGTATAGCTGAGTATTACACTAGGACTGTAATGTACTTTGCCTAGTCGGGCTCACGATCTTTGTGTCGAAGTATTATTAATTGTTATTGAGATGAAAACCTCAGCAGGTAGAACTCAGTCAGAGATTGGAGAAAGCATAGAAGAAATAGCAGTGAAGACGAAATAGTTGCTGCATGCCAGGCAGCCAAGTCTGCCTAAGCTTGGTTGGTCTCCTCTCGACTCTCGCTGGCAGTGTGAACGAGCGCCGCGTGCAATGGACATACCAAACTACTGAACACGACGCGAGTATCTGTGCGAGCTAATCAAGTACCTCAAAAATCTGGCCTGCACGACACCGGACCATGCATTTGAGCATGTGTTGGGCATGTGCCATGGTGTAAGTACTGCATTTCGAAAATTTGGCAGCGTACGACACATCCCAGATATATCTGCAGTGCGTGGCAAGAGATTTGGACCGCAGTAGCCCCCACTCTGCTCCGTCATATGAGTTGCGCCGCTCGCCTCAAAAAGCTTGCCCCCCTGCATATACCCAGCGCCAGTCCCCTGGCCCTGGAACGCACTTACCATGATGTTGTGGATGAAATGAACGACTCCGTTTGCCCGTACGACCGTGACGAGACTGCGCCATTGGACTCTCGCAAATTCACGATCAGCGCTTTGTAAATAGGGCTGCAGTGGTGATATGTTGAGCCTCCGATGCAGGATGCTATTAGGGACATTTGCATTTGTGTGCAGTTTACGTTTACTGCCAACAGCTCATTGTAATCGGAGATAAAATTAATGCACGCGAGTTTCCAAAATCTTGCTCTTTCCACCCACGGCACAAGTTCAATTGATTGTTGTAATTCAATATTCCTCTCCCCATGCTCTTGATAAAAAGTATTTTCGACGTTCAACGGCTCAGTTCCAACGGGCTGTACACACGAGCTACGTTACAGCTGTTCTCTCGAGTGCGTACTTAGCACGACATTCGGACGTTCTTGCCGACGACCCGAGGCATTGAAAAAACACAGCAAATGTAGCCAACTAGTACTAATCTGTACTACTGTAAATCAAAATGATTGGCAACGATACTGCTCCCTCCGCAGGTGAGCGGGTTTCTTGTAAGCTTTAAAAAACGGTGCCTAGCAAGTTCAACCGAAATGTGTATCAGACGGGTGATGCTTGACGGTGGTCAGTTTGTCCCCATCCGTCAGTCCACGCTCATTCTCTAGCATCGCACCAGCATCACCTGTCTTGAGTTTTTAGGTCAGCTTCACTGTCCCAAGTTAACGTGGTCTCTGTCAACTTCAACACTTTGTTTTCTGATGCACCAGTGACCTGACGGTTACCCTCCTCTTTCTCACCAGCCGTCTTCCCTCGGGCTCGTTTTGCAATTTTGGTCGGTACTCCGAGTCTCCATACCTCTGGAGCGCTGACGAATTTCACGTGCGATCAAGTTTTACATTACTCATCGATCACAATCGGCTGGCAGAATAAAATGCAACTGATGCGGTGACAGCGTGTATTTGTTATTTTTTTCAGAAAAATTTACGTTCTGATCAGGACCACCTCCGCTGATAGGGATTGTCATAGGCTTTATAAGGTCTGCTTTATGCTTTGGACGTTTATCCTCGCACTGTTTCCAAACATGTATCTTTCAGCCGATGGTCGCCCTGGTCACCTCCTTGCGGTCGTACCTCTCTCCCTTGTTGTCATCATAGCCCTCAAGCGGTTCGTTAAGAACCGGCAGAACAAACCTCTTCCTGGCCCAGCACCGCTCCCACTGTTAGGAAACGTCTTATCTATCGACACCAAGGAGCCTTGGTTGAGTTATACGGATTGGCATGCTGCTTATGGTACGTGGTCAGATATTTTGGCACACATGTGGTGCAAATTATTATATCAGGACACTTGGTTTTCGTGCGACTTCTAGGCCAGGGAGTCATATCAATCAATTCCCAGCGCGTTGCAGAAGCCTTGTTGGACAAGCGTTCTGATATTTACTCCGATCGACCATACTTAGCCACAGTCCAGCAGTGCGTTCCAATACAATCTATATCATTCAACCAGTCTGAGGGGCAGTCAGATTTGGCTGGTCCGCGATCACCTTTGCATTCGCGGGTTATGGTGACGAATGGCGTCTTTCTCGACGACTCTTCCACCAAGATTTTCGCCCCAACTCTATACTCAAGCTTCGACCGATGCAAATGAAACGGGCTCGTGAGATGATCATCAACTTGATCGATGACCCTCAACATTATCATCACCACTTCGCAACGTCAGCCAAAGTGTTTGCAAATATGAAGCAATTATCAACTTATCTATAGGTTCTCGTCATCAGTTGGCATGTCTACTATGTATGACTACCACCCCAGCGCTCGTGACGATCCTTTGGTTCGAATGTTAGAAGATACAGTGGCTGTTGGCATCGAGATGACGACCCCAGAGAATGCAACTTTGCTTCAACTCTTCCCCTTCTGTGAGCTCACTCTCATTGATAAGAAAGACTTGACATCCAACCCCCTCATGCAGTACTGAAGTTACCTGACTGGTGCTGGGGTTCCTCGATCAAACGCGCTGCCCAAACCTCGACCGATTCTATGAACCAAATCAGGAACTTGCCGTTTCAATCTTCGCAGCAGCACACAGTGGGCATCCTTTTTGAATCTAGTTCGGAGCTAGACGTTGATTGCATGCCTGAAAGTCGTTCCTCGGCCAGTCCTCAATGGTGGCAGATGGTTTGCAACGGTTGGAGACGCAAAACGAGGCATCCAAGCCAATGTTTGAGATTGCCTTGAAGAATGCAGTTGTAGCTGCTGTTATGGGTACGTTATTATAAGGGATGTTATACCCCTTGATCAATATGCTATGCAGGTTCATACGAGACGGTCAGCGGATGTTCCGAACCATATTGTGTGCTGCTTAACCTCTTCACAGAGTTCTTCGACTTTGATGGTTTTTGTTCTCGCTATGGTATTGTTTCCAGATGTTCAAAAACGCGCACAAGCGGAAATCGACACGGTAATCGGAAGAGACCGCTTACCTACGTTTGAGGACAGAGCATCACTACCTTATGTTGAAGCAATTCTACGGGAGACTTTTCGGTGGCAACCCATTCTACCCCTTGGTAACTTTTTCGCTGTGTTACTTCGCCTTTGCTAATGATAATTCTGTAGGCGTTCCTCATGCTACATCGAGTAATGATACATACGAAGGTCATTTCATTCCGAAAGGTACGCTATTCTTATCCATTAAGAAACTCACCTGTAATGTCGTATATCAGGAACTACCGTCATATGTAACACCTGGTCAGATAGATTCTCTGCAGGTTTCGAGATACTAATGTCACATTGCAGGGCCATTTCACGGGATGAAAATCGGTACCCTGATGCATCTCGTTTTATGCCAGAGAGGTTCATAGACGTTGACGGTGCGTTAACGAATGATGACCCGGCGGGATACGTTTTCGGCCTTGGCCGGCGCGCATGTCCAGGTGGGTTGATCTACTTCACTGCCATGTAATATGTGATGAGCCAATGCCTCCTTTGATTAGGGCGGCATGCTGGTGATGCCTCTGTGTGGTTAGGTATCGCTACCATGTTAGCCACGGTGGACTTTTCACATCCCAAGGATGACCAAGGCAACGTGATCGACTTCACCCCCCAATTCAACCCAGGACTCGTTCGGTACGTTATTTCGTCATCCCGTCCTTCGGTCACTAACAGTAGCGTCGCTTTAGCTCCTTGATAAGCTTCCCTTGCAGTATTTCCCCGCGATCTCATGTCCATCCAGGACTTGCGGATCTTTTCTGATCTAGATTTCAACATGTATGCGGATATTCGTCTAGGTAATACCCAAGCATATCCCGCGAGGTACAGTTTGCGGGATGCTGAGTCCATAAATTGAACTTCAGAACTGAATGCAAGAAGTCAACATATGCAACATGAGTGCATCAATATTCCAGGTGTCAATGAACTCGAAGAAAAGATGAGATAGTTGTCCAAAAGTGCAGTATCAGTGGCCATTGGCGTTTGGAGGAGATGCACAACAGAGAAACAACACAAATCGAGCCCAAAATGGAATAGATGGGGACTGTGCGGTTGTTGCACCTGGAGTGATATTAGTACCTGGAGTAGGTGTTGTGGACGTCAAGGGAGCAGCAGGCTGAGTTAGCGATGATGACGCCTGGGCTTGCGGTTGACTGGGCCGCTTCTGTGTTCGTTTTTCTGGCCGCGGAGCAACAGCCAACGGCTGTAGAGGAGATGTTGAACCATGACGATGTCAAACGTATGCGAAGAAAGTCGTACCTTTCTGTCCTGTACTGCAGGAACTTCAACAGTAAGAGAATCGCGACGAGAGAAGATGCTTTGCCTTGGGTGTTGTTGACCCGGGAGTTCGATTGCTTCGCTGGTTTTGGGGTGAGAATGACGAAAGAGCGATGGAAGGCGTCCGAAGAGCATTGTTCGACTTCCCAAAGAGGTTGAGAGAGAGCGAGGGCGGCGCACAGAGGAATGGTGATGGATATTGCGCCTCGCGGACGACTGCGAGCATATATGTCAGAACGGGAAGTGAATGACAAAACCATCGAAGACACACATGGCCCGGAGTCGCGTCATCGAAAAAGCCTGGGGGTCCCCGACGAACACCATTGAGCTGGGTTGGGCGCCGTGCCGCATTACTCTAGAGCATCGATCTTAAATGGCTGAAAAGGTCGAGAACATGTTACGCACATTCCTCAACGAGCTTCCAGCTGCGACCTATTATGAATGGGATATTAGCTTGGTCTTTGGTGGAAAGCCATGACACTTGCATTCACATTAGGAAGGGACAGTAGTTCCTCAAAACCTGCTTGTTTAAGGATGCCACAGATGTCCCACATGTACATGTTCTTGTCGCAACCAGTGACTAGCAGCTTTCCATCAATAGAAAAGGCTGCACATCTCACATTGCCTTCATGCTGGAGAGGCGGACCGACTGGGATACTCTTGCTAAGATTCCACAGACGCACTGTTTGATCATCTGTCGCACTCGCAAGGATGCGGCCGTTCGGAGACAAGCATAAGGTGTGCACATCAAATGTGCCGCCCTGCAAGATGGCAATCCGCCGCCAAGTGGCAGTGTCGAATATCCTAATCGAGCCATAGGACGCTGAGACAAGTCTCTTTCCATCCGACGTCCATGAGACCACACTCCAAACTTGATAATCGTGTTTGAGTGTAGCAAGCAACTCGCCCGTCTTGCTATCCCAGATTTTTACACCGCTCTCGTTGTGTATACCGGTCGCAATTTTTGTCGATTTGGGTGAGTAGATCACTGTCAACACCCACTGGCTCCCGGTCTTGATTGTCAGGACGGTTTTCCCGCTCTTGACATCCCACACCCTGGCCGTTCCGTCGTCAGATCCGCTGACCACTCGCTCGCTATCTGCATTCCAGCACACGGACCGCACCCAATCACTGTGCCCTGTCCATCTGGCAATTACCTCCCCCGTTTCGACATCCCACAATCTCACCTTCCCATCGTCGCTTCCGCTTGCAACGGTATCCCCGTTTGAAGACAATGCTATTGTGAATACCGCTGCATTTATTCCCTCGTCTCGCCAGTCGTCGCCAATCTGTGCGCCGCTCCTCAGGTCCCATAGTCGGAGTGAACCGTCTTCCGAACATGTGACGATGCGCCGTGCGCCAGGCAGGTGCAGAACACCTCGTACCTGGTCTGTATGCCCTCGCATCGTCTTCTGGGGCGTAACAGCTGATTTATCACCTGTCAGAGAATTCATGGTGGCGCTCGGTGTCTCAAGTAGACTACGAGAGAAGCCCGCCGAGATATTTGAATGAGAAAGGGTTCTCTGGCAATGACAAAGGCAGTCGACGAGCCTAACAATCATTTTTAATAAGAGCATGAAGCATAGCTGACGAGCACGCTTGCTTACAAGAATTCAGCCCTGACTCGCAGGACGGCTTAGGGACTACTTGTGTAGGTCTTGCTGTGGTGCAATGCGAAATACTGATTGCATCGAAGTTGCCGGTAAGGGAGTGGTCGCTTGACAGTCTAGAGTATCACTCACGACAAAATTTTGAAACAAATTTACAGATTTCAACGCTCCAATCACCAATGCGAAGGACGGACTGTATACTGAGACGGTGGACGTTTAATTTGGAGCTGAGGAAGCTGGGCCCATCTGTTCGTTTAAGTCGTATGCTGTGGTGTGTGGATTCCATGTGTTGTCCTCGTGTTTGCAACACAGCTCGAGTGCTGTGTGGAAGAATCGCCCAGGTCTTCGACTGGCACTATGTTCATCTTTCCTATATATGTAGTAACGGACTATGTTGATCACGGTTGACAATGTTCGATGATGAACCGAATTTGCTTTCCATCTCGATGTTTGATTCAGCCGATTTTGAACTGGCTGACATCAAATCATTCTGATGTAGATCTCTCCCTCGTCACACTATACAATCGTGGCCTCACTCATTGTCAATACCGTACCCCGCGAATAAAGCTTCTGACTATTTCAGGACGTACGTATGAGGTTGCAATTGACACTAACATCTAGAATGATTTAATCGTATCCTCAATGTTAATGTGCGGGGCCTTGTGGAGTTGATCGTGATGAGAAAAAAGTAGGTCCCCTTTAAAGGGATTGACCCTTCCATTGAAAGGCCTCAGCCTGGGGTAGTATTGCTTGTGAGACCATCCTACAGTACTACAGTACTACCGAAAAATATATCCTCACGAGGGTCATACCGTGACGTTCCACGTCTTGGAAAAGAACAAAAACCAATCGTATTGCTTGATCATATTAGTCAAATGTTTTGCGACTTTTGGAGACATATCGCAACGCTTCGTCAGGTGGGGCTTCTCACAAGCCCCTGCGAGTCCTATCCATGTTTATTTCTGCTCACTGGCATCGGTGGTAAATCAATTCATCTGGGTTGCGGATCGTGACCTGCGATTCTTCATAGGAGGTCTGTGTCCACCGTCCAATCTATCAGCAGCAGTGATGCACGCACGCCCAGCGACTTGAATCTATCATTCGAAGGTATCTGGCTTCTGAGAGTGATTGCAAGAACCATGAGAACCTTCATCCCGCCCATTTGCCAGACTCTCAAACGTCCAATCATTGAGTCGATTCAGGGCGAATTTGCGTTGACGGATGTGAAAAGGAAGGAATGACTGTCTTTCTTCCGTCTATCGACGTCTGCTATATGGGATGGGAAGAAGCTATCTTGTTCTTTCGAGGTTTTTTCCGTAATTTTTTACCTGCAATTGATGTGCAAGTTCAGTTTTGCAACTGCGAATTGTCTACCAGCACAGACAGAGTCGTTTCTTCTTGGATAGTGAGCCGTGTCAGTGAGAATGGTCCTGGGCATTTGCTCGAGTATTAGCCTCTGGCAGCGCTTAAGTTCGACGTACTGCCCGAGTCTCACGATGAGCTGACGACGTTTGTCGGAAAAAAACCTGACGGGCCAGTTGAACACCAAAGATGGAAAGAGTTCGACGGAAGTGTTCACGCTCTTTTTCTTTTCAACTTTGATATCCAGCTGGGCCCAAGGTGATACGGGACGTAGTAGCTGCTCCCAATATCCTTGAATCGGGCTGCGTGGATTGTAACGACCGCTGTATTGTTGCCTCCTCTTTTATCGTTGCTCGAAAATCGGGCTTCGCAGGCCTCCGAGTCATCAAGTTCAAATTTCATAGCTCTTATTTCAAACATGCCGCAGACACGCGCAAAAACTACAGCGTCCGCTCCTAGTACAAATGACATTCCATCGTCATCTCCTGCACCGGCGACTACTTCTTCGCCAATCCGTGCTACACCGTATACGCGTTCCAAGGGACCTGCGGTGGCATCAGCAGAACCGATTAACAGTACCAGTACTGCTCAACCTCGCGTTCGTACACCACTGACAATCCGCTTGCCAAGAGCATCTCTTGCAGGACATGCGACGACATTCTCTATCACAAATAATCCTTCCACGTCGTCTCTTACCGCTTCCGCACCTGTTGTTGGTATCGGTGCTGGTGCTCCTATTCCCACCTCATCCATTCGCACTTCCATACCTGCACCTACTCCGCCGATACCTGTACCACCCCCAATTTCAACCAATGTATCGCAACCTACACCCACCACCCCTTCGCAGGCTCCTCCGCCCGCGCTTGCACCAGTTACATCTGCACCAAAAACTACGCCTATTTCATCCGCGCGCGTACCTGCTCCACCTATCTACACTTTCCCACCACCCCCACCACCTCCAGATCATGTAGATGACACTGCAACTGCAGCACGTACCTCATCGACCATACAACTCCCTGCATCTGTAACATCTAATGCCAATGCAGTAGCCATATCAGCCCTATCTGCGCAATCCGCAGCCTTAGCAAAAACTTCAGTTTCCTCTTCTCCGCACCGCCCAACACCTCCTTCTGTGTCATCGCGCGCTCCAGTCTCTGCATCAACCACTCTGCGTCCTGTTCATCGCCCAATAGCAATGGCTTCTGAGGCGCAGACTGCTAGCCGACGTGCACTTCAGGCTCCATATCCCACTCCGTCTTCAGCAGGAGCCTTACCTTCCCCAGCTTCTGGCGCAGACCATGAGTCTGATTATGCAGGAGATGCAATGGAAGTGGATACAGAAGGCATCTCAGCAATGTCGAATACTCGCAATAACTCGGTACGTTTCTCTCGGTCATTCTGGCTTGCCCATTCGTTTACCTTGTCTGCAGACGGTTCCAAAAACATCAGACAGACACCGCGAGGCAAATAAAAAATACAGGCAGCGGCTGAAGGAAAGAATAAAGAATGGCGAGATGTATGTGTTCCCCCGCTTCAATCTAATTCGCTGACGTGTTGATTCCTGAAAGTGATGAACTAGAAGCTGAGAGAATGAAAGAGAGGAAACGTATCAATGCCCGTAATTCTCGGTGAGTCGAACATAACTGCTACATTGCTTCATCAGTTCAATCATGTTGGTAGTGCTCGAAGGAAGCTGGCGATGCGCAACGAAACAGCCAAAGACAATGGCTCCATGTCAAGTGTCGAGCCAGGCCCGCTCCTTGGTTCTAGCATCCAACCATCTCTCCCTCCACCCGTCGACCCAGCCCCAGGTCCTGGCGATTTCTTACTATGCCTCCCCGAGACGAATCCGCCCGCGGGATCTTACTACTCCACGACCTTCCACGAAATTCTTTCCAAAGCTGATCGCAACAGCGGAAGCAGCGATGCAAGCATGACTCATCCCCACTTTGAACCCGATAGCCGCCCCAACTTCGACTTCGACGCCGCCATGGCCCCCGCTCTCTTCCCGCTCACCAAAGCCCGAGATTTCCGCGACGCCTGTACGATGACAGACCCCTCCCCAGACCTCCTAATAGAAAGCGACATCCCTCAGTCCCTCGAACCCATCGCCCCCGCCCTCGCCCGTCGTCCACACAGACAACTCACCCCCGAACGTCTTCACGATTTCGCCAAGAATCCACTACAGCTCATTGACAAAGCGTTCCTCCTCATCGTCCCTGATCCAAACAGCACCCTTGGAAAACTTGTGTTATGTAAAGTCCTCGAGTACCGGGTGTCCTCCGGTAGACATCGGTTTCTCGTGCAGTTTTGGGGGGATAAGAAGGCTAGTGAGATGGGTGTGGATAGGATGATGGAGGTGTTGGAAGGTGGGTACGAGATTGATCCTCCGCCTGCTGGTCCTAGTGCTGGACCTCAGGGGGCGGGGTTGGCGGGGAGGGTGTTAGGCGCGTTGCGTTCGTTCACGGGGTTTTAGATGCTTATAAGAGGCGTTTTTATCCACTTCATTTGTGCGTCTTGTGTTTTTTTATATTTTCTTGTTTTTTCCCCTAGGCTGTTGTGTGTTGTATCTACGTTGTTGTACTGCACTTCTCGCGTTGCCTTAGCTGGTGTCGATATACTTTTTATCTGCATACTGCTATTCATCTTTGTTGTGTTTCCTGTTTCACGCGTTACCTACTATGTTGTTACGTGCTGATATTGATATTAATGATGACGCAGTATCCCAGTCACACACTGACTTCCTTCTATCATTGGGCCTAGACTATGCTTGATAGGCCTCAGTTGCGTCTTGTTGAATGCTACATACATGCTACATATCTCAAACAGCAGGTGAAAAATAGAATATTTGATCCCTCCTAGTGAGGCCCTCACCAAATTCCCTGAGAGGTTTGTGAAATCCTCTTGCATACTTCCCTCTCCCCATACCGAGGCTCGCGCACCTCCCCACCATTTGTGGTAAGGATGGTATGTTTATGCAGAACTGACTACTAGATCTCTTGACAGGCGACCCCAGGTTTCAAATTGCACACAAGTAGCACATGAGCTGCGGAGAAGGTTTAACAGATTGGCCAGGTAGTGTGGGCCCAGGAAAGAAGATATATTGTGTACACGTTCATTCACCAAAAAACATGTTATACTCCTGTTCGGAAAACATCCACAAGTTGTAAATGGCTACGAGAGCGTGCTGAAATGTTGCAAGGGAAGACAAGAGGGGAGCTGAAGCGATGGAACTGTTAGTGACGGGAAGATGGCATGATACGAGAAAAACCAAGTACTGAGTGAGTCCCGTCGTGAATCGGGGGGTGAATTCAATCGCGTTGCCCTGGTCATCTTTGGCGGGAGAAAACTCCACCGTGGCTAACATAGTAACAATGGCGGACCACAAAGAGGCATCAGCAGCATAACGCCCTGATCAAAGAATGCATTAGCTCTATACGGTAATGAATTAACTCAACCCACCTGGACATCCACGCCGGCCAAAGCCGAAAACATAACTAGCGGGATCATCGTCCGTCAGTGCATTATTGACGTCAATGAACCTCTCTGGTATAAAACTAGACGCTTCGGGGTACCGCTTTTCATCCCGTGAAATGCCCCTGCAATACAACATCAGCATCTCGAAACCTGGGGAGAATGTTTCTGACCATATGTTGCACATGACAGTCGCTCCTGATGTATGATGTTACCGATGACTTGCTCATTAGATGAAAGCGGCAGACCTTTTGGAATGAAGTAGCCATCGAATATATCGTCACTCAAGGTAGCATGGGGTACGCCTATAAGTGTCTTTAGTGAAGGTGAGACGGCTCGACAAGGAAGAATACCCTTGGGTAAAATGGGGTGCCATCTTAAAGTTTCCCGTAGGACAGATTCAACGTAAGGTAGCGACGCTCTGTCTTCAAATGTAGGCAAACGATCTTCTCCAACCACTGAATCGATCTCCGCTTGTGCGCGTCTCTGAACATCTGGATACAATACCATGGCGAGAGCAAAAGTCATCAAGGTCGATGTGGTCTGTGAAGAGGTGGTTAAGGGGCACATAATATGGTTCGGACATCTGCTGACCGTCTCATATGAACCTGCACAGATATCTATCAATGAACACAACATCCCTTACAAAGGGCTGACGAACCTATAATAGCAGTAGCAGCTGCGTCCTTTAATGCAGTCTCGAAGATAGCTTTGGATGCCTGATCTGGCTTTTCCATACGTTGCAAATTGTCTGATACCATCGAAACCAGGCCGAGGGACACGTTTTCGGCCTGGTCGAGCATACGATCAACCTCTAGGACCGAACTAGATTAAAAAAGGAGCCCACCATATGTTCCTGCACATATTGGAATGGCAGGTCCGTCATTTCAGTCATGCGACGGGTCGAAACTTGAGCATCGCGTTTGATCGCAGATCCCCAGCACCAGTCGGGCAACCTCAGCACTGCATCAAAGCGCGGAACGTCAAGTCTTTCTCATCAACGAGGAATGAGCTCACAGAAGGGGAAGAGATGAAGTAAGGTTGCTCTCTCTTGGGTCATCATTTCAAGACCAACAACCAGTGCATTTTCTACGATTCGAACCAGAGGATCATCACGAGGCCTAGTTTGGTAGCCGTATGTCACTGACATCCCAACTGATGACGAGAATCTGTAAACAGGTTGATGATCATTCGATATTTACAAACACATCGGCTGACGTTGCGAAGTGAGAATGATAATTTTGAGGGTCATCAATTAGGTTGACGATCATCTCACGAGCCCGCTTGATCTGCATTGGACGAAACTTGAGTGCAGAGTCGGGACGGAACGTTTGGTGGAAGAGTCGTCGGCAAAGACGCCATTTATCACCATAGCCTATGAGTGAAAAGTTGACCGACCAACCAAACCTGCCTGTATTTCAATATGATTATATGCAATAATATCATAAGAACGCACGGCTCGAGTGTGGCTATGTATGGTCGATCAGAATAAATCCGAGAACGCTTTTCCAGTAAGGCGTCTGCAACGTGCTGAGAATTGATCACTACGACTTCTTGGCCTAGAAGTCGCACAAAAACCAAGTCTCCTAATATGATGGTTTTCACCACGTGTGCACCATAATATCTGCCCACATACCATAAGCAGCACCCCATTCGGTATAAGTCAACCAAGGTTCCTTGGTGTCGATAGATAAGACGTTCCCTAACAGTGGGAGCGGCACTGGGCCAGGAGGAAGGCAAGGTTTTCTCTGTTTGCTATCAATTAACCGTTTAAAGGCTCTTATGACAACAAGGGATGCGGGCAAGACGGCGAGGATAGCAATGCGACCGTCGAGTGAAGGAAACATGGTTAGAACAATGCGTGGGTAGATAATCAATATACGAAGCGGACCTTATATCTGCGCGGAGAGTCGCTTACCACACCGTGTACCTAGCACGCCGGAGCTGGCAGAAGACCAAAGAGTGGAGACTTGTCTGACCCGTGCGATCATGTACTGCAGTGGTGCAAAATATATTATCCGTCCACGTGCAAAAATATGAATTCAAATCTTGTAAAAGTTTCGTCCGAATCACATCAAACAGGACAATTGTGTCGCAACTGAGAAGATATCAGATTATAGTTGGACAATAATAGAGTGGAGAATACGGACACAGACCCACATATTCTCAGGCATCCAACACGAATGGTTGGGCTCAATAAAAGCGACTCTCGATTTGGGGTCCAGCACTTCAATTTTGCCCTTCGTTGACAGAAGAAGAAAAGTTCGAGGACTGTGGCCAACATGGTCACAATACTACACACATCTAAGGTGCATTTAACAACACGATTCCCTTGGAGGCGAAGTGGTCACGTTCATATTTACCGAGATCAGAAAAGGCGAAGAGAGAAATGAACGGAGGAGGCAAGACGAGACAAAAAATGATAAAGACACCTAGAGTCACCTGCAAACGATAGAAAGACATCAATTTCGAAAGTAGGCTGGCTGCAATGAGTGATTGTCCAAATCATCAATGTAGTTCCATACATATACGAAGATGGACATTGCCCTATTAATTAACGTATGGAACTCGCACCTTAAAGACGACCTGAACAATGAATGCCCAACTTCCTCGCTCGACTCCAAACCAAATGCCTACTTTCTCAAATTGTAGTCCGTCCGTCCGTCACATTGGTGATTTGAATGTCACATGTGTGAGTTGATCTAAACAGGTATTTCTCGTGAGTGATGTTCTGGACCGTAGAGCTGACCACTTGCTCAAGGGTGATCAGTGGGTATAGTAGAGGTCTCTTTCACATTACACCGGCTCGGGAGCATCGCTTACATAGAGAACCCCTAAGCCATCGTCTGTGCCAGGACTGAATTCATGTGAACAGGGTGTCCAGTCCTACAGCGATACATCGCGCGTCGGTACTGCCAAGAATATTGACGGTTCCCCGATTTACCAGCCCATCCGAAGATCTTCAGCAGGCTTGTCTGGAAAACCATAGTCCAGGTAGCTGAGTCCCCGAGTGCCAACCATGGTGTCTGGCGGGGTTAGTAGATCGCTGGCGCTGGCTGGTGACAGAATTCGATGTCTTTGCTTGCAAAATAGGTGTCAGCAAAAGTTTGAGGGTGGTCCAGTGATAATCGCTCAGCCCCAGTATGAAGTAGTCCTAGCCATATCAACGGCAAAATGAGAAATGAGCCAGCCAGTGACATTGTGAGAGCTACGTGAAACGATGAAGTGCTACATCATGATGGATATTAGTAGCCGGTGTCATTTCCAAACTCCGACGCGCATACGCGTCGTTCAAACATTTCTTGCAGTTTCATAACGTTGATAATGTCAGTCGACCTCACTAGTACTAGTGGCCGAACCATCCTTGCCTTCAAGGCTGGTCGTGCTTTTCGACGCGCTGGAACCAACTTCGTCGATGCCTCCCCTACCAAAGGCGCGATTGTCTTGACCAACGAGGACGGCCTCATACACTTCATGTGGAAAGACAGAACAACAGGGGAAGTGGGCGAGGATTTAATATTGTTTCCTGGCGATGCAAAGTTGGAAAAAGTAACGCAAAGTAGCTGGGGCAGGACCTATGTCCTTAAATTCGAGAGCTCTGACCAAAAGCATTTCGTATGTGTCTTGCTTACTGCTGGCTTTTGGTTTTTGGTTTGCTCACTCCGCTCCCTATATTTCAGTTCTGGCTGCAGGTGTGTTTTTGCCACTAAATTGTTTTGATGTATATCTGATGGTCTTGCAGGACTCGTCAACACTCCGCGATGAGGAATTCGTGACGAATTTGAACAGAACCCTCGCTGATCCCAACATTATCGCTATCTGGGATGCTCGCAACGTTTACCCCGCATCGGAAGCCTCCACTTCCGCTGCTGGTCCATCCACCTCTCAACCCTCGACAGTGTAGGTCCTACTTTCGCTGCAGAACGTCAGGTGACTCATACGTGCATTATGATATTTAGACCGCCAATCGCTCCAGCGACCAGTGATTCCACACCAGCGGGTACCACCCCAGAACAACTTGCGCAACTTCGAGGGATTGTTAGCTCGATGACTGGCTTCGCGAGTGAAGATGGTACCTCCATCTATCAATAAGACTGCATCATGCATCATCGCTAACAAATCCCACAGAACTTTGGTTGACAGACGTCCTGTCCTCACAAAATTTGCTTCCGCTTTTCCAATCACACCCTGAACTCCTCTCAGCACTCTTCCCCCATCTTCCACCCGAACTTATCCCATCGCCAGATGCTACACCGCAACAGGTGATAGAGATATTGCAGCGTACGACTAACTCTCCACCTTTCCGCTCGGCTGTGGCGCAGCTTGATCGGGCACTTCGGACGGGCGCCCTTGGTGAATTTGTAAGGAGTCTTGGTCTCCCTGAGAGTGCTGCGACAGGCGTTGGCGCGTTTCTAGCTGCTATCGCTGAACAAGCAAGACAGGAAGGCGGTACAGAAGAGCGGATGGAAGAGGATTAGGGAACATCATGGTCAATCGGACTGTTCTTTAATTACCACTGCCATTTCAAGTGCACTGATATTCCTTGGTGTTGATGTTGATGTGCAAACTTATACATTTGCCGTATTGTTCGTTCCATGCGGCTTCTTTGTGGGAAACTCATGGTAGGTGGACTCCGTACATATGTCCTTGACGAGCTGAATTCGTGCCCAAGTGAGTGCATTCTGTTACATTACACGATCAACGAACAATATCTCTGAGGCAAGACATCCGGTGTCAGGATGTGGCGCAAAGCACGAGCTGTTTCACTAGATAGTTTCTTCGATGTGTCCTCTCTCATTCAGTGACAAACGTGATCTACATGAGCGACGTGCAGTTTGCGATCATGTCTCGCAACACCGTCTTTCAAAAACTGTCATCGCTAGCTCTCCATCTATGCAGCCTTCCCCTGCGCAGGTTATTGCAGTGTCCGCTCGTACGCGGACATCTTACCTTCGTGCCCTTCAGGCGGCGACATTCAGGATGTCACTGACAAAGTCCAAGGAGCAGATCTGAGACCAACCAAGCTTGTCATCGCACTTCCAGCGGCACGGATAACTACCAGATCTGGCAGTCAAGAGCGACACATCAGACAGATGACGTAGAGGACAGCATAACATGTCGATTACGTGGAATTGGCGAGTGGCAACAATTCGCCAGCGAGAGCGAAATTTTCAAGAAAGTCACCACCTGTGTCATTCAATCTCACAAGTGTATGTCTGCATTAAATGCGCAATATGTGCTTCAATCCTACTAGATGCCTGAAAATGGGTGAGGTTGACTGCGTTTCATAAACCATGCGCTGACTTGGGATAGCACCTTGGAAGTGCCAAGCCTAATGACTACGTTCTGTGAGCCAGCGGAGGACTATGTCCCTACAATAGATGATTATGCAATTAGTCAACAATTCGAGGTTCAAGAAAAGTTCATGGTAGAGAAGCGGAACGCACAAATTATGTTGGCTTTTCATCGAACACTGATAGAAAGTTAGCGTACACGGTATCCAGTATAGAATGCTTACCGAGTAACACTACGACGATAACTCATTAGCGCAATGAATGCATACAATAATTCCAAGACATACTGAGACTGGGCGGTCTTGTATCTTGTCCAGTTGGCTTCCCTCAAGATGAGTGGGCATGCAGTACTAAAGACTCTCTCTACTCACAGGTCGCGTATAAGATCTTTGACAGTTGCATGCGAGGGAATGTCATTCTTGTTTCCAAGCTGTGCCAATGTAAGCAACCCTGTAGATGTCCCAAGGTAGTAAATTCACCACCAAAAGAGGAACACCTGCTAGATTCGGCTGCGCCAATAGTTGGTGCAATTCAAAGCGTGCCGTGTCGAACTTCTCTGGCTGTATGCAGTATCAGCGTCAGAACTAAAACCCACTAATTGCTGAGCAAAGCCTACATCAGACGAGTCAACCACGAATCTATAACATTCTTTAAATCAAACTGACTATCAAACGCAAAGAAGCAGACGACGTACACGACGGCATCGACTCCGTTACAATAGCGCTCCCACATTGAGCGAAACTTGGGTTGTCCTGCAACATCCCATATCTTCAGGGTCACAGCTCCTTTGCGTACCTTGCGGTAGTTGAATGCGACAGTTGGAACGACGTCTTCCGACCACTGAGTGAGGGTAAGCCGCTTGGGAGAAAGAAAAGCCATGAATGAAACAGTCGCACCTGCCCCGACCCGATGACGTTCACAAATGAAGTCTTTCCAGAAGCCTTCGTGAAGGCATGTCGGTACCATTTCCTGAACTTGAATTCTACAAATGCACGCACCTGCAGCCCAACCACAGATATTTCAGCGGCTTTGGAGAAGAATATGCTGCGGGATTCAATATGTGAAGCTTTGTCCACTTCAAGTAAAGGCTGGCCTACCTACTGAACCAGGAAAGTATCGAGGATATAAAGGTCATGGTAGACAGCTCGGTGCTCGACTGCCGAGTCCTATGAAGTTGAAGGTCACAGTGATACTATTAATGACGATAACAGACCTGCGAGGCTTCATGGCGCGTGGGAATTATCATAATGCTCTCATACATCACCAAAACTCCCCAACTTATATATGGCCATATATACACATGTAACCACTGTAATATACTGTGACGACTGTGACTGGTATCTACAACAGAGCGTAGAATACATGCGAATATACCAGATCGATTTTTGGGATATGGTCACAGCCACGTTCCAGACTCGCCGCCATGTTCCAGAGCGCTGCATCGTTGTATTGTCTTATATGTAGTTATAACATCAGATCACGATTATATTCTGTAGATAACCAATTATCATTGAGCTATGTAAATACATGTGGTATGGTGCAAAACGAGATAAGCAAGTCTATGAAAGCAGTATACGAGCAGATGGGTCGGGTAATGCAAACGCAAATGTAGAAACAGGCAATGAGCATGCGAAGGAGGCCGGTCAATATTGCTAAGTTGGGGTGAGCCAAGATCATAACTATCGAGCAGGACAATAAATTGATGAGACTCACCTATTTCCTTGAATGCGCTATGCCAGATGCTTTCTTCGTAATTTGCTCTTGTGACTATGACATTTGTAAGTTTGGTAGCATAGGGACAGAATCAGAAGACGTACTTAGGAAAGTCATTATCCACACTATTTTCTCTGTCGAGCACGCTCTGGACATGCGTTCAAGTTAGCGCGAATTTCAAACTACACACCTGAATATATGCGGTCATCCTCGTCTGCCTCTGCCCTGAGAACTAATGTAAATGAGGAAATGGCAACAGTATGTGTCAAAATACTTACCAGTTATCGGAAGTAGCCTTTGCACCATCGTGTCACCGAGTATATGACAGAACACAGTCAACAGCAATAGCAATCAAAAAATGTGAATCCCCGACTTACCCACTCGTATCATTTTGCCAACTCAATGGGTGAGCGGGATGGGCACAGTAAGAGAACAACTCAGCAGGCAGGGCAAAGGGCATATGTAGTGGGGTGTGAGCGAAGTCTGAGCAACACAACGCGTCGTTATTCACATTCACGAAGATCGGAGTTCAAAATGAGTTCCAATTAAGTGTCACCTACGTCATTCTAAGCACTCTGGAGTCTATACGACTTTCAGTATACTATACAACATGGCCCGGCATTAAATATTTGCTTATTGATTTTTTTTGATGAAGGTAAAAGTCTTTTACTATCCGCTTGGATCCTCATCGAATCAAACACCAATCATCAGTGAATTCATGGGTCCTTGTTTTGGTGGCGTTAACACTTAGAGAATGACATAATTTTGCTCCTGGCAGATAAGGTTATTTATACTAAAATAATTTTGCTTTACATATACAAAGGTCTCCTGTTGCTGCAAATCTAGACTACCATGATGCATTCATGAAGACTTTGTGCGTTCACAACGTCTCAAGCAAATAGAAACCACAGCTCAAATTTTAAGCAAATTATAAACTTTCTTATTTGTGCTCAGTTATGTTTGGAATTACAACAGTATTGATGCCTTTGTCAAGGGGGGCTGCGGTCACACAGGTCACCAATTTTATATTGCCTTTGGAACTTGTGGCTATGTTGTGACATGGAGCAACGGCAGCCTTGAAGGAGATTACGTTGAAATTTCGTACCTTAGTTGAGCTTTTGCATTTCCTGTTATTTATGCCTTGAATTATAAGATTATTTACATCATTATGATGACAAATAGCTTTGAGATTTGTCATCAAATCTAGATTTGTGTGAAGTGAAAGAACGACTTCATGCGTTGCTCAGTGTTGGTCCTCAATGTATGGTAGAGTATTTATGTGGTAGTAGTGTACGGTTTTCATTGTCACTCTTGAATTTCTAATTGAGAAGCCTTTATAGTACGTAGCATCATATCTATTATTGTGCCCTTTGGGCGTTGTATGTCAGAGATTGTAACCCATGTCATTGATATTGCGCTTGCCAAATACCCTGAATTTTGATCAAAACACGCTCTGGAAGAAAGATAGCGAAAAAGCAGAGGTCGTTTGTTCTGCGTGAGGTCTGGCAGACTCAACTCTGCTCGGCGCTTCTTGGAGGGAGCTTACAATTTTTGGATCTGGGCGCATCATTACCATTGCTTCTGCGTTGGATACACTGCCAACTGCCGCCAGGCTCTGGTACAGCTCTGAGCGTCAGATATCCGCCCCTGCGTGACAGGACTTGCTTACAAATATTCGTAAAAAATTGAACTGAGCAGGAATCGAACTCCAGACCATGGACTGTGTGCGTCAACACATTTGACAGAACACCAGCTTGGCCACAAGGGCTTATATTATTGCGATGTTAATTTATTTATAATACTTAAGTACTTTGAGAGTGGGCGTACAGCGTCCTGCACTATGAACCCGGGAGAAAGTGGGAACTACAGGCTGCGCAGAGCGGGGTAGGAGCGGGGCATTCTATAGTGTCCCTGAGGCATGTAAGTGCATTTTTGACAGGTCAGAAAGCAACTCGACAGTGAAGGACATGACTTGCATTGACTAGCGCTCTCAAAGTCATTCGCCCGACTCCCGTAGCTGACAATGTAATCAGCTAACCGGATCCCTGACGCGAGCTTCGAGGGAAGAATATCACATTTATTTAGAAATAGTATCAGTTCCGTCTTCTTCAACAGGGGATCAGATACGATAGCCTCCCAGAGAAGGAATGAATCGGCCTGACACACAGAATGAGCACCAAAAAAGGGGGAGGAGATAAGGCATACCGATCTATTTACAGATGGGTCTTCTTGGAGAACCTGGTCAAAGCAACTTATGGGTGCCAGGAAAATGATGGCGTTCATGTCATCGAAGTATGGAACCCATGCGGCTTGCTACGAAAAAGGCAGCTGAGCCAGGATCTCGTTGACACCGCCTAGTGCTCACTAGTGATCTCTGGCCGCCAACATCGAACATCGAACATGCGCCAGTCATGGCACATAGGTGATCCCATAGGGCCTAGTCCATAATCAGTCAAAATCGCTACAAATGTGGTCGTGTCACAAACCTGTTTTCATAGTGAAACAATGTTCTGATACTCCCAATGTCTTTAGCCACGCGCGCAGGACATCATCTATCAAGTGTCAATTACATGCTGTCGAGAATGGTTTCAGCTCACCATCAGTGGGTATGTACCGCGGTGAAGTCACGCGATCCAGTGCATCAAGGAAGCTGGAAGATGATGAGAGCGATACGAAACCATTGTTCAACAACGTACAACCCAGCCATTTCTTCCGGTCTCATGTTCTCGACTTTCATCAATGCTTGAATAACAGGATCTGTCCAAAGGCGTTTCATGTCTTCTGCGCAAGCGTTGAGAACCACGCCAGGGTCGTCCGGGTCGGACCAGTCGATTAGATCTGCACTGTCGCAACTATTTCGACCCATGAGCCGATTGAATGTGTTCTTCCAGCCTGTGGAAGAGTTGACGCTGATTTCTTGCTGGATAGGAAAGGATTGGGCAGTATTGGATGATAGCAGGGTATGGCCATTGGGGAGAAGCTTCTTCATCAGCGCCGCCTCGACTTGTAGCAACGGAGCTAGGAGCATCTTGAGTTTCGGATGATCTGGGTTGAGAGTGGGATAATCCTTGGGCGCTGTATTCGGTTGAGAAGAGATTGGAGGGTTGTGTGCCGAGGAATGTGCCTTGGACATAAGGTCCAAGATTGCGTGGATAGATTGGACAACGTTGAGTTGGATAACTGCTCTCCAGGAAGGACGTTCTAAGCGAAAGGCCTAAATGATGATCAGTATTGCGGATGGAATGCCCCAGAGATTAAAGCACTAGTGTAAAGCGCACTTTTGATCGGGATAGCAATAATGCGACTGTGAGAAAGTCAACAGAGCACATCTTTTAAAAGGAAGAACAACTCAACAAGCAAGGTATGTTTAGAGTCGTAGTTACATGCGGTGGCTGCCTCTGATTAGGATCTGGTCAAAAAAATCGTTTATGCAGCAAATATGGGGCGTTGAGTGAAGTTGGGAACTGGCGCATCCATACTGTATGATTATGTAAGCAAACAGTTGCAGACGCCTACTACTAGTACAGCTGTACAGAGGCGCAACAAGGGCCTGTCCCAACGATAGATTGTTATGGAATTGAAGTAATGCTAATTTGTGACTGTACAGTAGCAGAGGCAGAGTGCCTACCGGTACATATGTAGGACTATTGAGCAGTCAACTTGAGATGGGTGATACGTCTATACTCAATCCAGTTGGCGGTCTTCACCTCGTCAGTGTAGATAACGCGGTCCATGAAAAGATCTACTTTGTCGTAAATGAAACCATGTTCAGCCTTGGAAAACTGAACCCTCCTCCCTTTGGGAATCTGATCCAAGCAGGAAAAAATTGCAGCGATTGTTGACATGAAAAGCCGATCGAGACTCTCAGCATCTCCGATGTGCTTGTTGTAGTCAAGCGTACTGACGGTGTCGAGTAGAACATTCCAGATAACTGAATTTTCTAAAGGATTGGAATGATGGTCGTAAATGAAGGCTAACGTCGCGAATTCGTCGTCAGGTGTAGCAGGCGGAATGAGTTCCTGGACCCTCATTTTAGCATAGTCCTTCTCTCTGAGGGCGTCAGGGGATCTTGCTCCAGGGCGCAGTTCATAACCTTGAATGTACTGACTTTCGGCAACTGACTTGAGTTTGCGCATAATGTCAGTCAGTGGTCTACTGAGTTCGTTGTAGAGTGGGACCCAATTGCGTTCAGCCCAGGCAGCTGCATTGGCTATTGAAGCGCCGTCTTTAAAAATTCCCATCAAAAGAATCAACGCTCACTTTCATCCGTCGGAAAATGTTTCTTGGCAGCCGCCTTCAACTTATCCTTCACCTTCAACACCCTGTCTTCTTGATCAGTAAGTCTCGTCTCCCTAACCGCCTCCTGCAGAATATCCTTCTGCGCTTCTTCCACAATGGCAACAATCGTGGCGTTAACGCGAGGTTTGTGAGGATCGTAGTCTGCGAGCTTCGTGGTAGCCTTTGGGACGCGTCTTGTTCTCTTCATAACACCCTGTGAATGATGGTTAGTAGTAGGCGAGTAAAAAAAACCACCACAACTCACCGTCTTTTGGCTAATTCTTTTCCCCTTCTCCCCATCCATAACCATTATGAAGTTTAATGGTTTGGCAGCAGAAGTCGCTATGGCAGGCGCGGATGGTCCTGGTGCGGATGGTCCAGGTGCTGATGGTCCAGGTGCTGATGGTCCAGGTGCTGATGGTCCAGGTGTAGGAGGGCCAGGTGAGGATAAGACTGGTGGCGGCTGGTGTGGAGGCACTGGGGAGTGAAGTGATGTAGAGCTAGATGCTACAGGGTGAGGCGCCGGAAAAGGAGGCGCTGGAAAGTGAGGCGCTGGAATGTGAGGCGCTGGACCACCTGGGACATAAAATGTTAGCATACTAGTATGTCTGTATTATAAAGCTGATGCGACTCACTCTCACTGCGACTGAGCAGCTCAAACAGTGGATTATTGTAGGGCGTAGCGACATAACTGGGCGTTCCATGCGTCAAATCCTCTGGAAAGTCTTCTTCAATACGACAGATGATGTCCTGCAGATCTTCCGTGTCATCCCAATGATAATCTGCGGGATCAAATTCGTTATTCCAAGGGTAGCCTGAGCGAGAACTATCCATCAAATAAGTGCTGAGAGGTTGCGATGATGAGAGAAGGGTAAGATGCAGCGATTGATCTTATCCAGCACTTCCATCAATCTTTCAAGACCAAAAACTTCAAAAGGAAAGCGTCAATGATGGCTTGGATTGGAATCATCAAGAAGCGCGTAAGTCTACACCCTAAACTACAACAGAGACCGGCAACGAGGCGATAATGCGAATAATCAGATTGATAGGGAAAACTTATCTTTTAAATCAACATTGAGTAATGGAATCAAGGTTATCAGAGAAAGAAGGTGATACGTACATACAAAACCAGAGTTACTCCTTGGCGCTTTGGGTGCGTTGGCTGTGTGTAATCCTTTCAACAGACAATGTGAAGGGTCTTTTGGACTCCTTCACATGACGCTGTAGCAGCGTGAGTTCTGCATCAGTCTGGGATAGAGCTTTCTTGTCCCTAGCTTGCGCGGCAAGAGAATAGGAGACATTGGTTGAAGGGTGTGGGAGAGTGGCCTGGCGATCAACGAGCATCCTCATGAAGAAGTTCCTTTCACGTTCTGCCATGGCGGCCTCTAGATCTGTATCCTGGCTAATAGAATGAAGGAGGGTGTGCAACTTGGCTGTTTCATCTAATTCTCGCTTTGTCATCTCTACCCGAGTATGTTTGCGCTGATAGACGGCTTCCTTGTAGCGAACTGCATGGCGCAAGGAATCATGGGAAAGGCCCTTAAGGCCATGTAAAAATACGTCAGTAGTCTAGAAAATATAATCAAATGGAGTCAGAATTTTTTGTCAATTTGGAAGGGCTTACCGGTTGATTCATTTCTTCAACATTGTTATTGCAGGGTCTCCCTATCATCCTGTCAAAGATATCGTCATCTTCAAAGGACGCTGGGCGAGCATAAGGATGGTGGTAGGGTTTGTGCGCGTTACTCTTGATACCAGTGCGATATGCACCTCCAGAATGCGAGCGCTTTGAATCCGGCGTTAGAGGCAACCTGCAATCCCCTTCATCTGTGCTAACTATGAAAAATTTTAAATATTTCAGGTATATACAAAATTTAAATCTTAAATACCTGAGCAATGAGAGGGGGATGAAAAGGGTGAACTTGGAGGAGGCGTGCTGGGGGGAGATAAACTTGACTGATGATGGGTACTGGTAGGAGTGCGCCTGCCAACAGAGGAGAATTCAGTGAAGGACTCAGACATCTGACTGGGAGAGCGTGGCGGCGTTAAGTTTGAAACATGGGAGGAGATAGTACTACAGGAAGATTCAGGTTTCATGTTGGACTGGGCGTGATATGGCAGCAGGGTGGGCTTATGCTTATAATATTGAGGTCGTCTTACAGTGGAGCGTGGTGTGGTTTCCGTCAGAAACGTGGGGAGTTTCAACCCCCAAAGCTGCGGAATCGGAGTTTCAAGTACTGATCTCAGTAACCTCAGTGATATTGTTGCCAATGAGGGGGGGGGTAGGCTTGTTGTAAGAATCGAATCGGCGTTGCTGTATTTTAGCATAGTTCCGGGGAGGAAGCTGTAGCACCAACTGTGGGAAAATGGGAGCTCATAACTGTCGCGCGCGACAGTTTCCCACGGCCTTAAGTAGCCGTCTAAGGATTTCAAGTTGCTCAGCGCTGAAAGTACTGAACCTTTACTTGATGCTGGGGACATAAGCTCCTTTGAAATGAAAGAATCTGAAACTTGAGATCAAATAATTCACTCAAAAAGAAAGAAGATCGTCCAACATATCCTCGTCCAAATCAACCTCCTCATCGCTGCCCTCTCCCTCTCCCTCATCTTCCAGCTCTGAGTCCTCATTTAAATCAGTATCATCACTAAACCCGTCATCCCATTCTTCTTGACTGTCTCCACTATCGTGCTCTTCAATGTCCATGTCTTCAGGCGTCTGTGAGGACGTAATACAGTCTCTTGCCATCTTCCTCAACATAGGCGGATGCCCTATGCCATAAGGCGTGTATCGAATGAACATATCCCTATCAGCAAATCTATTAAATGAAAAGTTAAAGGGTGGATTCAAGGTAGAATAGATATTTACGCTCACATTCCAATGTAAAATTCTTCCCAATCATCTAACTCACCCCCAGGGCGTGCAAATGATGGTCCATGGCGCAGGGCGCTTACACCTCTTTTGGATGCAAAAGCAGGAATCACATGAGCTCCACGTATCACTTGACTAGGATCAAGAAATCCAAATGCATCCTGATCCGTCTCCTCCACAAAAGCAACCTTGGGGAGACGTGCTACATGCGTACCAGATTTGTGAGTCTGTAGCATTGCGAACCATCTGACCCACAGGACTTCTAGGCGCTGCCTTACCGGCCGTTCTCCTTGGTTAAGCCATACCTCCATGTGGTATATCCCCAGGACACGTGCATACCAGTAGGGATGACTAGGAGTCTTCTCACCCGTAAGCACCATAACATCAGGATGCGACCTGGGATTGATGGTGTCGTATTCCCTTCTCAGGTCGTATGTTGTGTAGTGAACTTGCAAGGTCTGCATGGAGTAGATGGTATTGTTGGGGATGATGACGGTGTTGCGTTCTTCTTCAGTGAATGTGCGGTCACAATGTTCAACATCCAACTTCTGTAAGCGGTAAAGAATATGGTCCTTTAGTTTGGGTATGAACTCCTAAAAAAATTGAGCATTGATTGGAGACATATTCAAGGTAAATGCTTCTACCTTAAGAGCGGGATCTCCTGCATGTTCCCCAAGAAAGGTAAATAACTTGATTGGGGTGTTTTGATTAGTACCAATCTTATATCCAGTCAATGTGGATATTGAAGGCGATTCGCCAGTTGACAAATGACTGTTAGATGCAGGCAACGCTCCAGCTTCTGCTACCCTCCTAAGTATGCGTCTTCTCCTCTCATGTTTGGCCAACTGTGATGGAGTATCTTTCTTGCTAGTAAGTGGATAGAACACTTTTAGCGCTCTGTGAGCAAGCTCTCCCTTGTAGTAACATTAGCTGCTCGTGAAGTAAGCGGTGACAAGTAGTGACGCACAATTTGGGTAGTGAATGAATCAGTTGTTCCGAAGATACTGATGGATCTGATATAGTCTCCCATAGCGTGAAACTTGTATGTGTTGAGATTAAATTTTTTGACCCTGGGGCCATTGGAATCAACAGTCGCGTTCTGAGTACCAGAAGACTGATCAGCCCTTTTTTGACGAGCCGCCTTCTCTTTTGGTAGTTCCACTGTAGTGAAGGCGTTGCAAGTATAAAAAGAAAAATGGCGCAACCTTTGAGACAGATTCGTGAATGTTTCTTGTAGAAAGCTTAATGTAGAATCCGAATGAATCCTGAGCTTCGCTAGAGCATGCCACTGCGCAAAGCGATATAGGAGGGACTGAATGATTGCATCATGAGGCGCTGGGAACAGCCCCTCAAAAACAGGAATAGAGCACTAGATACAGAGAAGATGTTATTGGTGTGAACGCTAAGCATATTGTAAACATCGTACCTGTAAGATATCCTCAAAGTCTCTTGCTGCCAACTTTTTCATTTCCGACACATTATTGGCAAATTTTCTTATCACCCCATTGCCAAAGGAAGGAACCTGGCGAAATCTTGGGTTGCAAGGCGTTCAATACATGTCAGTCACTAAACACTGATAATGAGCAGAGCCTCACACCTTTCATCAAGGGTTGCTACCAGTTTATCACCACCAGGAATAGCGTACAGAAGTCTGATAAGGTGGGTGAATAGAGCCTTCCAGGTTCCCAGTTCACACTCATGCATGAAATCTACCACCAGCATGCGAAAAGGGTCTAGTCCTAGGGATCCTAGCTTCTCAACAAATTGGTTCTGTGCGCCCAACAAGTGAGCAGATCAATACAGTTATACCAACAGACCGAAAAGTTACCAGTACAGGAACCCATGAACCTTCTCCCAGAGCGTCTTCTACCTTCACCCCATCTACAGTGTTTCCCGCCTGATATATAAAATCTCTGGCCTTCATAACCCTGGTAAGAGCATATGAACGTAGATTGGCCAACCGATTTCTCATGTCTGTTACAAGGCCAAGCAAACCAAATGAAGATTTTGGAGTGAGGCAACGCGGGCAGGGACAACGTCCCATATCCTTGATTGTAGCTATTAAGACTCTGCAAACATGTACATTAGATGTCAAACAAGAGAAACAGATGTATCATACTTCTCTGGGTAATCTGCGGAATAAGTGAATATTCTTGGGAACACGCGGCGAAGCACGCCATCAGCGCACTTCAGAATAATCCCGTGTCTATACGCATGACAAAAGTCTTCATCTAACAGAATATCCCAACATGCTTGAAACAGCTCTCTGCGACAGTGGGTTTGAAGGGAGGATATTCCTGTTTTTGATATACGCGGTAGGCTGCTTAGGATATCCTTGATACGATCAGGAAGCTGTGATGGCAAACAAGTTGATGCTACGACAATACGACATTGGTGGTGACAGGAGGACTCACCGAAGGTAAAAATCCTACAAGGTGACATGCCCCCGATGTTGGTGATGATCGAATGTATTTTGTAAGGTTTCCAAAATACAGGTAAAGAGGCCAGGCCTTTGCGGTACCAAAGTTTGCAAGATGCGTGGCATCAGAAAAAAACATGAGACCCGCTATGACCCGCTCCAAGGAACAACCAGGCACCCTCGGCAGCTTCTGGAGATTATCTTGAGCTTCCAGCCAAGCATCAGACGTATACAGCTCATCATATATGCGCTCTTGATGTCCGTCCAGAGGATCTTTCCAGAGGCGTTTGAAGGGTAAGAGGTGGAATGCTCCAGCCTGGATGTCAGAAAATGCTGATCGTATTACTTCCAGAAGAGGGCGGAAATGGAATCCTGGAACAGTGTAAGGCCGTGCTCCATCTTCCTTTGATTTGGTGGGTATGCTGATGGTGACGCTAGTTTCAATCCAGTCATCTGGAAATATGATCCTGTCTTCCTCCTCACTCGATTCCTTGTCCAAAAAACGTAAGCTTTGCTTGATGGAGAACTTTTCAAGATGTTTCTGATCGAAATCCTCAGCCAATATTACATCTTTGACTAGGCTGGCAACTTTAGATTCAGATATACGAGTGGTGCCAGTATTCATCCAGGACAGGAGACGATATATGGTCATGTTGGGAAAGGGGTAGGGCGGGCCCGGTATTATTGGAGAAGAAATGGGATCGTGTGACCGAACAACAGTTGGAGATGTTGTAGCGAGTAGAGATGATGGAATGAACTTGTCAGGCTCAAATGAGGGGCGACGTGGATATAAACGAGAGAGTCCAAAAGAGTTGAAGGAGGTTTGGAGTGAATTACTGAGAGTCAAAAGGACACGTTTAATTCTGGATGGGGCAGGGAGACTTGGAGCTGCGACATCGTTGTGATCTGAGTGATTGAGATCTTCATCCAAAGGTAGGGTGTCTATGAAATGTCTTGGAAATCGCCCAGCAGAATGCAGGGGTTCCCGGTCACCTGAACAACATAATCATTAATCAAACTCAATAAAGATGACGTTCTGCACTGAGCGCTACCCAAGGGAAAGTACTAACCTGAGGCATCATCATTGGCATCATCCTTCTCATTTTGCATCTCAACCTCATCATCTTCATGTTGCAACTGTGGCCCTGAGGCGGAGTCTTCATAATGATAGAGGGGAAAGGTGCTAGAGCCCGCGGTGCACCCTGCCGCAGCTTGTGCTAGTAGGGCAGTGCAGGGTGCTATAGGTCTGGGTCCATGGTGCACTCCAAGCCTGGGCAGTAAATTTCTCTGAGGGTTGCGTTAATATGATATTGCAAGGTTTCAGTTGATAGTAGTACTGACAGTGACATGCCGCATTCCATTCACTGAAGTTTTTCCTGCCAAATTTGCTGTTACCGCCTCCTTTGCACGTTCTTGTCTCTTGAGGCTGGCCAGAATGCTAGATGTCTTGTAAAAATGACAGCCTGTACGGTGCCTGCTGAGGCCCCTTGCATCAGTCTTACGCTCCCAGGAGCAACCGGTCGCCCCACAGGACACCATCAATAGAAGGAAAAGGAAGATCCAAATGATAGGCTCCCAGATATTGCGCATATGGTGTTCATCAACAATTTTAAGCTAGCGCTGACTCAGAGCTGGAGGAGACAATGATGTGATTGACACCAAATAACAGGGTATGCAACAAGTAGTACTAGGCAAAGCAAAGTTTATCGGTAGAACTAGTGCTAACTTGGGAAATGCGGCAGTACTTAATACGTCATTGAAATATCCGGTCAAGATACTACGTCTGCAGCAATACGTCTGGACGTATTGCTGCGGCAAACTAGTACTATGATAGTATTAGTTGAATGAAAGGAAAGGACGTCAATTGAAGTAATTATTTGATCCCCATCCATTTCGCCCTTCCTTCCACTGCTCAAAGCCTCTGTCTGTGTGACAGACTAATGAGGCCCTCTTGCCCTCATAATGCAAGTTAAAGTGAGTAGTACTAGCGGACTGGAATAGCATGAAATCACCATTCCTGAGTTCTACAACCAGTCTCTGCTCAAACATTGCCAATGCCCCACCTAAAAATTCCCCTATGGGTAGTACCAGACATAGATCTTTGTCGAACCTGTCCCTATGTCCCATTGTGGACACGTTAAGATTGACCACAAGGGAAAGAAATGGGGACACCGGCGACACATATCCTCCCGGTAGATCTTGTGCTAGTTCCACTAGCACGTCATACTCCCTTGGCAGGCATTTCTTGATCTAAAAGCGAGGTAGAATAGAAGTGAGTTGAAATTTGGAATCAAGTAGCTACAGCGCTATTCAACTCACAACCTGCTCTATCCACTGGAAGAGTTCTTCAAATGAACTCTGAATGTTCCGATACAGTTGCTGATGCTGCAGGGTGTCCCTTGATGGGTAGGGCAAGCGCTGCGAGTAGTTGGTGCGACTGACATCTAATCTAGCCATATCATGGGGATGAATATGAGTAGGGGCATCATCTCCCTGTTCAAATCAACTTTTCGTTTCGAAGTTTGTTAGTTGAGAGGACTTACATTAGTTATATACCGATTCCAAAGGGAAAAATGTAGACACTGAAAAGGGCTTTGAAGAGCGTTTTCTGAAGGATCTGTCTGCGGTTGCGATCCATCTCGGATGTGAAAGTCCATATCCAGTTTTTTGTCAACCAAAACTTCACCCCCATCAAAGCAAGCAAGCAAGGAGTTGTAGAGGTTCCGACGAATTCTGTCCGGCAGAGACGAACAGGCAAAGAGCATGAGACTATTGTCAGAGTTGCGCAACTCAAGTTCTCCTCTAAAAACAGAAAATGCTCAACAATAACCAAGACGAAGGGAGAAATATGAACTTGCCCTTGAAGAACATCCATTGGAATTCGTACATAGGTATCATCTTCCTTATTTCGACAGCCATCTACATAAATGTTGTCCAGCTTAGCAGGAGAATGTTGAGATTGAGGCGACGCAAAGTTGATCAGTTCACGCACCATCTTGCGTAGGTCCTCAACATCCTTGACAACGTAACCTGCCTCTGCTTTCACTCTTTCGCCTTCTGTCCAAGCAGCGTTTTCCTTCCTATCAGTCTTTGCAGGAAAACACTTGTTGTTACTATGATCGCATCTGAATGATGTTTTAATAATAGAAACGCGCGGCGTCCAGGGTACAGGAGGAAGTGAATGTTCCAAGGTATGTAGAGCGGGTCGTAAGGGACCGCCAACATTACCTTCTCGGCGCATAACAATGTTCGGTCGGATGACCTGTGAAGAGAAGCTGCACCAAGCTGCCGCGTTCCTGGCAGGAAGAGAATATGTACTGACAATATGTGAGCGATAAAGCTATTGCGAAGCATTGATATGACCTACTTTTGCTGGAATGCGCCAAAAACTTTATCGGTGAGGGTGATATCCGTACAGTCCAATATGTCTCCAACGCCAGCACGCTCAATAAAAGAAGGGCAAAATAGCTTTTCCAATGACATGGGCATTCTGGATCGAATCCAAGCGACGGTGGGGATTATGGAACCTGTTATCAACGTTGGCGTCGCTGTGAAGGTTGTTTTCAAGTTGAAACATGAAGCAAAAGCAAGTATTACACTCACAGCTGGTCTCAGGGCGCCTTAGCATCTGACCAACTTCAGAAAAAATATGACCCCCAACTTCAGCTATTGTCTTGCGCAGCTCCAGTCCAGCAGCAAGAACAAGAATGTAGAATGACCCACTAGCCACTAAGCTGATGTACCTACAACCTGTTGAATACCATCTGTAGAAAGAGCGTTCCACTGGTGGATTCCTGAGCTTGGCGACATATTTTTGATACACCTTGATAATACTACTTGTCTTTTCACCAGAAGAATCAACGGAATCTCTGATAATACTGCAACGCCCAATCAAAATCAAATGTTACAAACGTTACATGTTCCAGTAGCGTACATACCTCTGACACACAATTGCTAGTTGCATATGAGCAACCATTATGACGAAGCTGAAACCAGTGTGCTGCTGTGAAAGTGTTTGACAAGACGATATCACATCTTCCATTGCTGAACCTCCTCCTAACTTGATGCTGCTGGAGTCTTCCAGGTAAGACAGGATGTCTGCGACCCACGTTCGAACGTTAGAAGATGGCGAAGTGGAGTCTATACTAGCACTGGAGAGTACTCCTATGAGCGCATGGGCAGTCATATCCTTCGGTCTGAAGGAACGTGCCTGTTCCTGCCATGAAGCGCGTGGAGCCAGACGTCGGCCATTGCGAGGACATGTAGGGTCTGGATGGATCAGAGCATGCGCCACTTGCCCATGGGCAGCAACATCTCCAGAGGGGGAGTTGTCATCATTGAAGTTCCCAGCACATTTGCGACCGTAGGGATGTTGACGTTGGAGCTGAAGCTTGGTCGACTTTGCCCTGCGTACGTAGCCTGCAAAGGATGGACGGGCTTCACAGTCTGAATGACTGGAATTGGAATCGTCACACTCAGGTGGCTGGGCAACCGACCCCATATCCTGGTCAACAGAGATGCTGGCATTCAAGAAGTCTAGAACATATTGTTCATTGGCAGTGCTAAGGAAATCAAAGTCAAAAGCAAAAGAGCGAGAGTGCGGACAGACTTACTGTGGAGACTCAGATATAGGTGATGTTTCTGCCTCTGGATTGGGGTGCGCGCAAGTAGCACTTGAACAAATCAATCATGACTTTGGGAAATGCTGTGAAAGAGCATGAACTCACTGCGGTGGGGACAAGGTTGTGTCAACAGCACGATCATGATGATGGCTAGGTGTTTCAACATCATCGTCTTTGACGTCCTGATAGTTGCAGGTTTCTGAGTCAGTATCGCCATTGTCTGAGGATCATGACAAGGAAAGCCGGGCGGGACATAGTAACACCATGATGGTCAGCCCACAACAATCATATAGTGCGATGAAAATGTAAGTACGCACCCCTACTAGTAGTATTAGCAGTCCAAGACGTTGTGCAGGCCAAGTCAGGATGGCCATAGCGACTTGGATGATAGTAGTGACTGTGGCGACTTGACTCGGCAGGGGGCGAACTTAAACTGTAAGATATCCTATCCAGTAATGCCTGGATGCCGCAGCTGGGCTGATCGTTGGCGGCGGTAGAGGCCTGTTCTAGGGCAACAAGAAGGAGCGAAAGATCGGAATCTGTCACTTCAAGATACTTGTAAGTTCCAGCCGCCATGGCTTAAGCGAAGGATGTAAGTTGGCCTGGGAATTCTGATAAGAGCTCGTTACTGTCGCGCGAGACAGTTGTGAGCACCAACTTTCCCGCGGTCTTGCAGAGTCAGCACTTCTCCCCCTTGAGCGTTCTGAACGACTCAGACATCCACCAACTTGTGCTCCAAGGCCATCCTGCTGAGAATTGGTCTCTCTTCCTCAACTATCGTCCTTAGCTGGCATTGACATCATCATCCTCATGATCTTGAGCCCTGCTGCATACCTGCCGCTTAGTAGGTCAAACATATTGGTACCCTGCCGCAATGCTCACAAACTCTCACCAGAACGCGGCATGAGCAACTGCCAACATTTAGCAACATTCAGTAGCAGGGCGTTAGGATGATCGGCTAAGAATCAGATACAGGAAAGGGAGCAGATCAAATTCAAGTGAGCTGAACCAAAATCTTATACGCTTTGCCTTCACCACCTCATGATGAACATCCCTGTAGATCTTGCCTTCAACTTAAAGGTATGCTAGCATTGATAAATCCAGATCCACGGCTTCACTCAGAGATGTCTTCAGCCTTGCCAGCAAGCCATCATTTGGCCGATCCTTAATCAACTTCAAGGTGCGCTAGCATCCAGCTACCGCTCTTCAATCCTTGCGCTCCATCATCTAGTCCATCATCTAGGTAAGTTTTTGGTTTGATCTTTGTACATTAAGGTTACTGTTTCTCTTTCTAATACCGTGACAGGCTTCAGTACGGTTACTTTTTGTACCCATTTCACAACCAGGCTCCATCGCTCTTTATAATCAGAGCAGCCCATCATGCTCTTAACCTGTCTCCCCTCCACTGTCCTTTCATCAATCATGATGTTTTGCGATGGTGTTGGATCTTCACTTCAGGGCACCGTCAACATTTCCCAGCTTCATGGTCACTTACTGAACATGCGCTCAGCTCACAACATTGTTGATTCCAATCAGACATTGATTATCTCAGGTGCGCTGTCCTACTACTCATTCTGTTCTACAACCAACCTATAGCCATCATAACGCCCACCTTGAAAGCAACTTCCACCTCCATGGAGGAAACTAACCGCTCCCCCAACCTGCCATGATCTCCAAAGCCGCCGCCAGTACTGTGCAACAAACTGAGTTGGAAAGAGCAAGCTAAGTTGGAAAATGCGGCATGGTGTGGAGGGTTCATGCAGCAGCAAAACAAGCGGTGCGTATATCTCGCTTGTTGTTCGCTTGCGTAACTCTATTTCCTCCGCTGCCCCTGCGCTCGCAACTTGTGCTTAATATGGTAACCATTCAAGTTCTTCGGGGTCCTTTTTTCGGCAGCCATGAATGGGGGAGGCAGCCTATATAAAAGAGCTAGGTGGTGCGCTAATTCTGAGTGCGCACATCCCATCTTGTTTCACATACTTAGCTGACTTTATCTCTTCTCTTGCTGCCTCAATGTCCCAGACAGATATTATTCTGCCAACCGTCGATGGCGTAGACAGTCAGCATCGTTCGCCGTCGCCGTCACGTTTGCAACAAACTCCTAGTCGCGACCAGTTACTGTCCTCACCGATGCCCGGAGATACGCCAACAGCCAGAGAAGCGCGTCAGATTAGGAAAATTGCTCAGCTTGAGCAGAAGCTGGAGACTCTTGAGGCTGGGCGCGTCGTGAAAGAAAGGTATGAGTTGCAATGCCTATGTAATTTCTGAGTTGAACATGGATACGCTTTGCTTACTGCTTACTGCTATCATTCAACAGGCAGACAAACCATTACATCGCTAAAGGAAGGGCTATTAGACGAGTGGTGGCTTTGTTCGATAACGCGGAAGACCTCATTACTGAGAATGACAGAAGGTATGATGAGGACGGCAGCACACAGGAGTAAGTTAATGTTCTTGGTTTGAATCATAGGTTCGCTAATAAGTTTGTTATGCAGTCAGGATCGACTCCAGCTAGGATATGTTGCCCTGAACGTCACCTTTCCTTGGTTCCAAAAGAAGGCTGAAGCAATGGAATATGATGAGTATTGCCATATGCTAAAAATGGTGAGCGCTTTGTTGTAAAAATAAAATCATTGGATTATTGTGACGCCTTTCTTTAGCTTAGGCAGGGGGCTGATATGGCTAGAGGTGATGATACCGCTAAGCTAAAGTCCCTTGTTGCGGAATGGGTCAATATGGACTCCACGCCAGATCCACGCATTGATGCAGATGACAAACACTATCGCGGCTTCATCAATGATGCTTGCGGTAAACTACTCTGTCCTGCAGAACTTGATTGGAATGACCCAATGTACGTCTATATTCACTCTGTAACTTTCTACACTCTGACAGGTTATTACTACAAGTATCAAGGCCGGAATTCGCAATCGTGCAGACGGATATCTTGTCACTGATCTTTCTTTTCCTGCATTCCTTTATGAAAGGTATAGTGCCAACGCACAAAATCTGGAGGAGGGTCTCTTCAAAGGGAAAATACTTGTTCAGGTTGGTTGTACGCATTTATGCTGTTATGCTAACTCACTATTGTGGTAGGCCTACAAAGCGGTGTTTACATCGCCCTCATCTGCAAAGGATGTTGAGGCTGACGGTGACGGTGCTGACATCAGTGCTAACAACAAAAGGGCTCAGAGGAGCTGCACTAAAGTCAAGAAGCATGTTGCTCATATCATCCAGATGAAGAAGGTGACGCCCCGCTCCATAGCTTACATAGCTTGTCAAGTAAGTGTTTATCAATCCTAGTGTTCTAATCTAATTCTTAATCTAATTTCAGGTGAGATTCGCTCTCTCTTCTGTCACCTCCTGGCGTTCAGTAGATGGAGATTTTGACTATGTACAATTTTGGAGGACCATAGTTGATTTTTTTGAAAAGCCACCAGGGTGTACTGCACACCGCAGGGTTGAGTTTCTTCTTGAGTGGTGGACCAGGTACGTTGATCACATTGTCTTAAAACTTAATTAATCAGAGACATGTAGGAAAGTATTTGGTAGACGCGGTAGGGATGATATTAGCAACGCTTCAAAAGCAACTATGTCTGTCAATGCTCTGGCTAAGCAGAGGGAGGAGATGGCAGATGCAGAATTTGATTCTGACTAGATCTTAGCTTTTTCTTACTTCATTAGACATGGCGTTACACGGCCTCCATACTAGCATAGTACCCTTATTATTGTTTTTGCCTATCAAAATAGAAAAATCTTTGGATGCATCCATGTTTGTTATGTGTAATTCAAGCTACTTTTTGGCTGATAAATTGTAATTGCTAAGCAATTTGTGTGAAGAGCGCATCAAGGATAACAAGTCATGGTACCTGTTATGATTAGTATAAAAACGCATATGATGAAGAAACAGAATCAACATTATTATATATCAAAATCAACATGTTGCTGTTTACGCTTATGATAGTCTAGCAATTATCTTTATATACAGCTTTATGCTAGATATTCTTGATGTCTTCAGGATTATAAATATATACGTGGTGTTCACTCAAGACAAGGATGTGGTGTGACTGAGAACTCAAACAGATAATTTTCAAATTTAAATGGACGATATTCATTATAGCTGCACGTCATATATAGCCTTCAAGCTGAGATTTTTCATAATCATTAAATTTGCTATCAAGGGTTAAGAGGTGTATAAAGGTCCATGACTACACATCTCAAGCAAAAGTTTGACTTCTTGACTGTACATTAAAAATACCCTTCAGACTCACTACGTCAAAATCCTAATAAAAACTGTTCTTTAGGGCAAAACTTGCAATCATGATGTATTTACACACAAAAAGCACCTATATGCTGCACGCCATCTTACTGCTAGAATATATAATAGGTAAAGTTATATGGATTGATTTGAACGGATTGTCAAAGAGTACCTTTTTTGCAGTCTCTCATTATGCGCTGCCTAACAAGAACTTAAACAAATTCTTGTTTCCATGAAAAGGTCCAACTTGATTAGCTTGCGCTGCAAAGGTTGAGCTTATCTCTCTTATTTTGCAAAGGTTAAGCTTATTTGCCACCATTTGGAGACGTGATAAGTGGGATGCTAATTTGAATTTATATAACATTACCTGCAAAACTACAACACAAATATAAAACACAAGTCAAGTGCATAGCGTAGCTTATCTTAGCTTGATCACAAAGCATAAGCTGATCTAGCAGCTTTTCAAATAGGGAGTAGCAGGACTTAAATGGTTCATTTATATAATATATATTTTAGATCTCAACATTTATGTAATTTCTGTATTGCTGGGCATCATCATCATCTTGGGCATCATTGGTAAGCAGTATGATGGCGGTGGGGACTTGCCATACAAAGAAAATCCCTCAGCGTCTTCAAACATGATATACATAGGTTATTCTTGCTTTCAATGAAAGTTTTTGTTGAGATTTAAAGCAAGACATAAACTTATGATTGTTCCAATCAACAAACACTTGCTTGGTGTGTGAATGTTGTAGGGTTTATAATTTGATTGAACATTTAACAAGAAATGACAAAAATCCTCCAATAAAGAGAGAACTATAGCGATATTTAAGACATGACATTCTTTTATGCTTTGTACCTACATATAGAAGTAGTAGGACATGTAAAGAAAACAATTTTTTGGGATGAAAGGTGAAAGCATGAATAAATGGACTGTTGTGGCTATTTAAATCATGTCTTTTGACCATGGCCTGTTGCGCCTACTTTCCTTCAGGCCATACTGTAAGAATGATACATTAATTGATTACAATTAGAGGGAAACAGTGATACATGTATTACTGTAGTCCACAGATTACAATGCTGATATATCAGTGGAGGATCCTGCTAGGGCCATGCCCATAATAATCTCACACCCCTAATTGTCGCATTTTTGGCCCCCTACTGTGGGAATTTGCTCAAAAATAGATTACTCCTCATAACAGAGCCTACCCACATTATTCCCACACCCCATATGTTCGCATTTTTGGCCACCTACTGTGGGAATTACCCCACAACACCAAAAACATCGCCCATTTTGGGAATCT
>JRHT02000058.1:176595-206461 GCA_011800875.2 Suillus brevipes Sb2 | reverse complement strand
ACACAAGAATAAGGAGGACGGGAGTGAGTATTAGGGCTTCAGACCGCACCGACGTAGTTTAAGTGGAAGTGGTGAGGGATGTGGGAGTGGAGGTGGTCCCGGTGGACGTGGTCCTTCGCGACATGGATTACCATGGGCACGGTGCTCCGTGTTAGGAGAAGTCGCGTCTGGTCGTTATACCAGGTATACGAGCGGGAACACGTGGTTGGTGGTGGATCGAAATGTCTGTAGGTTAGACTGTGATAGCCCTTTGGCGGGTTAGACGGTGAATCGGAGTAAAGACGCGGACTAGGCCTGGTTTTCAACCGGACGGGACTTCTTCTGTGTTAACTGCGCAGGTTCGAAACGTTTATAGGTGTAGGTGACACCATCTGCTGAGTTGGTCTAGAATGAAAGTCTCACAGCAGAGGAGGTTCTCAACTAAAAGGTTGCAGTCTGTAACTGCTGTAGCTCTACCTGCCCGGAGGAGTTCTACCGTGGTAGCTAGTTAGTGATAGGTATCGAGGAGGCGGGGTCGCAGAAAAAGATGGCCCTTGTGGAAGACGACGTCCGTGAGGACGCGCTGTTTCTATACGATTGTCGCAAAGTCAGTGTGGATACTCGCCATAAGGGCGCTCTGCCCGCGAACCGTACTCGTGAGGAGCCGCTCGTGGAGCTTGTGGTGAAAAACGAGCACTCACGAACGATTTACATGTAAACTGACGGTAAATAACAAAGAAGTTCGGCCTTCGAGGGGAGAGCGTAAGGGTTCGAGAAGCGGACGATTCTGAGGAGCCTCTTCCCAGCGATAGCTGAAACTCGGTTGGAAAGGTCTGAGACTCGGAGAAGTGCGTCACGGTACTAGCCGAAGCTTTAGGATTCAACATGAACAAACAACCGTCGGCGTATATACTACTAACACTTACTTTCGATAAATTTAAATAGTATACATTTAAAATCAACAAAAACCGCGACAGAAATATCAAAAAAAAAAAATCTAAAGCTTACCAGGTTACTAGCTAGTACATACGACTCGGATACATGCACTGACTCAGATGTGGTGCGCCCCGGAAAATGCCGGGAACGCATACCTTGTCCAAATCGGGACATTTCTCTCATACCCGATAATCAAGGACGAACTTGTGAGTACTATCGGATTCACTCTGTATTTGTTTTCATTTGTGCGATTCTAGCGCTATGAATAACTACATAAATGCGAACGGAGGAGGCGACAACCGAGATGCAGGAGGAAATCAAAATAATCAAGTGCGCTAAATATTTCTAACATTTGGACTGCTCACAGACTCATCTGCAGATTCCTCAGCACCTACTCCGACGCACTCCAAGGCCGCGGGAGGTGGTATTCACGCTAACACTCGGACAACTGGTGAGTAGGTCAACCGCGCAAATTACGGCGTTGATCTTGTCGTCGAAGGAAATGCTATATGTCACATGGGCCGCCGCGCGAATGCGCGTGCGTCAAGAGTTATATGAGCCCAACTTACCTATTCCGCACTATCCCCTGCCTCCGGCGTGGCCAGATGAGATGCGCGCAATGATAGTCTTATGGATAGCAAGGGAGCGCAGGGTCTTCGAGATGGAGATGCGGGAATTGGAGTATTTGCTGGGACTAAGAGGTGCGCGTTAGCGTTGAGGTAAGCCACATATATACCACAAAAATTCGAAACTCACGAATATGTTGAGAACAAACGGGTCAGGAGAGAACGAACGGGTCGGGAGATATTCAATGTACTTTTACCGTATACCATGCATATAAACATTGTCTGCACTGTGCAAACCGTCACCGGGTGGAGGAGGACAGCCATTGGGTTGGAGGGCAGACATAATTATCGAATTGGGAACGTTGGCCAAGTTGATCAGGACCTACGGCTGCGCAGCCGTCCAGTACTACCACCTGGAGATCAACCAGACAAGAAGTCAATCAAACGCATGAAAAGATAAATGTGTCACTTACCGAGCGCTGGTTGGCCGTGACGCGGTTGTTGATTCCAGCGCTGATAAGCGCTAGGCGATCCTGGGGGTTCTTGGAAGAAAACTTCACCATCAACGACGAAAATTCGGGAGGCAGTTTTCGGGTGTAGCGTTGATCAGGGGCGACGATACACATCTCTGCTGGTACAACTTCATCACGATCCTTCGATCCAACTTGGATGCCAATGATGTTCGGATATTCGATTCGACGACCCCAATCACTGCACAGGCAAGCAATGACGCTTGGGCGCTAGGTTAAATATGATTGATTGGGCTTTCAACATCCTACACTTCGTCGACAAAGGAGGCATCGGTATCTCCCAGATAGGAGCTGTGATTGCAGTCGTGACTTGCTACCTTCAGAAGCTTGATCTCGATTGTTGCGTAAAGGGAAGCCGGTGGTGGTGTTTGTTAGCCCTGGGGGGCTGAAGCGCGCGTTGAAGCCGTATGATGGGGTTGTTACTAGAAGCAAAAGGAGGTGGTATGCGCCCATCACCACGGGCACGAAATCGGCCAGAATGGCTTCTGGGAGGTGTGCGATGCTGAGATGAACGTATCAGCAAAGAAGGGTTATGAGTAAGGAATAGACATACACCTCTGTTGCTACATTCTGCATTGACGAAAGCTGAGTTGTAGATCTCGAGTCCTCCGTGCCAGATGTCCCTTTGAAAGGTTCCCAGCGGGTGTATGAGGCGTTTGCGGTGGCGGGGGAGGTGTCTTCGATTGCGGATGTGAGTGCGTGGGGTGAGATGTCGAGGCCTACGATGTGGGTTAGGTGGAGGTCGAAGTGCTGTTAAAGTTGTATCGATGGGAGATGGTGATATGCTAGGGTCGGGAGAGGAGCTGACCCTCCCTACACCCGATATCTACGATCTGGAAAAGCGATGAGACTGAGTGCTGATTGCAGGCTCCAATGCATGACAGTCTTGCCATCAGAATGACATGCGAAGCAGTAAAACGTGGTGTTCGTGAGTCATCCACCGAAGCGGTATGCGGGCAAGACTATTGCGGGTACCGTTTTTGACCGAAACTCCGCCGAGGTCTGCTTTGTGATCAGAATTGCACTCTGCCGAACTTAAGGTTCTTACCGCAATGACAGCCAGCAAACTAAACTATTCCACGCTGCGCACATAGATATGACTGACAAGTACATTTTAAAATGAGAAAACCCGCGAGGTCTGACGTAGGACTCACATTGACGATGCGGCACTGAAATCTCTCTGAGGACTGACAAGAGGCGGCTAAATCATGAACCCGTCGTAGCGCCTCATTGTGGCGACCTGAGTTGAAAAGCGCAATAGCCTTGTGAAAATGACATTGGAATCTCAGTATGAAAAAGCACTATTAAAAGTATGAAATAGCACCTTGACTAACAAAATTTCGATAGTCGTTGAATTGCGACTTGAAAATGAGAGAGCAAGATCAAAAGCTTCCATGGCATCCCAAAGTTGTTGCTTGCCGCAGAGGGCAATGCCTTTAGACATATAGCCCTTTAACGAGGATGGGTAACTGCTCGACCCTTGGGAACTTTCCTGGGAATGAGTGTTTGTGCCGTCATGATCGCTAGATAGCTCGCTCCGGCCGCGGGGCTGTATATTTCCGCCGAGAGCGATATTGGATTGAACAAACAGAGGGAGGGATAATGTGAGAGAGCATACCTGCGTCTCACTGAGAGTAAAGAGTCGGTGTCTCCGGGTGTCTTCATCGTCCTCCTGCAAATCGCATCTAACTTCGATCCTTATCTTGACAGATTTCCAGATATCCTCCATACCGCCCTGATAATCGACACCAAGCTGAACGATAAGTGGCGGGAGGAAGAACAGAGGGGATATTGGGAGGAAGAGAGGCGGATGATGGGATGGCCTCTACGCGGGCAGCAAGATGCGCATCTTCGTCTGTGAACACGCACATGACGCGGGCGGCGACTTTATGGTGAACTGTGGTCTTGTAATCTTCACCAATGATGTCGATACCGAATTCCTGCGAAGGGGTTGGGTGGGTCAGACGGGGAAAAGTTGAGGGAAACATACCACGATATCATCGTTTTTGAGCTCGAATGGCTCGGACTCGACTCCTTCTGGGCTGAGTCGCTCGCCGTTGATGAAAGTGCCATTAGAACTTTTCACGTCTTTGATGTATATCTTTCGACACGTCCGTCAGTCTTTCCCCCGACAAATAGAGAATAAGACGTACCTTTCCATTGTCCTCCCAAATCTCTGCATGTTGTCTGCTTAGTACTTTTTAGTCAAAATAACTGTTTCTCTCTCCTCCGGATTGTCCTTGTGTTTGTCTGGCGCCCGATCTTTACGCGCCAGCCACTGTGGAGGGAAATGTGTTTTGGAATGAAAGTGTCGATTAAAGGATACAGGTAGAGAGAAGGATATGGCGGGTTCACATGGGGAGTGGAGAAAGGTTGAGCTGGGGCCATCGCTGCTAACGGCGGTCGAGTAGTGTAGTCCCTTCAATCGAAGTGATCGTTAACGCGCGTTGTTTGAATTAAGGCAGACCTTAAATACATTTTGATAGAACGAGAATTCAGCATTTAGTCCACCAAATCGTTCGCAGCGATCGTCGAGGACAACACGATGAGAGGAAATTTAAGTTAAGCCATAGGATATCGTATACTAGCAGTAGTAGATCAAATATACATGTTATTTAACTATCCTACTACCAAAAAGGGCAAACGCAAACGCTCTCATTATCTCCATGGGCCCACAAGATCCAGTGAGTGAATGAAAACACTTCCCGATCGCGCGCTCACCTTGTTCAGGCTTATAGTCGGTTCGTGCGAAATCGCAACAGGATGTTACAGGTGGTGAGGAGGTGCTCAAGTGCCCCATGCAAGAAAGTGGTCCCAAAGGCGGGGTATTTGAGGTACGTGGGCGATTCTGTTATCAGTGAAGTGAAACTGACCCTCACAAGCTACGATCACAGTGCGAGGGGTTGCGTGGTGGTTTTGAATGTCGTCCGTCGCAATGAGGGGATGATCGCCGGCGTCGATATAGAGATCAGAGTTGATGAGCGAGGGTAGATCAAGCGGGCGTAGCGGCACTTAGTTTTCTTAGACAACATCTGCGGTTCTTCGGGACGCGTCGAGCAAACACGCGTAAAACTCACAATATACCACGATGGCTACCACAGACGATAGCTCATCACTGTGTGTGGCTTTGAGACTGTCGTTCTCCTCCTGTAACCTTTCCACCTCGAGCTCTGCTGCCTCCAGGTTGCCGACAGCTTGGTCACGAGCATCTCTAGCGATTCCTCACATTGAAGTTGATGATGTTGTCGTCTTGGCGGAAGTTCGGCGTCTGGGAGATGCGGGATGCCTACCATTACTTAAAGTAGCGTTTAAACCGACTGTGAATGAATGTGAACGCCATGCCTCCAGCGAATGAAACGTACCAGCCCATTGCCAATAGTTCGGGATTGTATTCTACCAAGCATCGATCAGACTAAGTGAAAGCGAGTGTTTATTGTCTCACCGTATCGACGCAGCGAAGCATGTCTCGCAAAAACTTTGATGAAGCACCGAAAGCTCGAAGGATAGGCGCTCCGGCAATGGTTTCACCATAGATCGAATAAAGGGGTGACCGTGCCACGGAGTCTTAAGGTAACTAAAGTCAATCAACCGTTTGTGAATACGAAGGAAACATTAACATTGACCTCGACACCATCAATTTCGACAACATCATTGGCAGCATCAGACGGGATCAAATGCACGCGTCGAAGAGCCTCAAACTAAAGAACAGTCAGTATACCTCTGTGGTCATGCAATGACAATGTAAACCAACAATTTCTGTGTCTTCGTACTCGTCGAATACATCCAACGTGGATCGCAAAGTGCCGCTAAGGATGGTAGGGTCCTCTGTTCGGTGTAAGTATATTAATCATCACCTGGCTTGACACTCACGAGGAATGATGGTGAGCTTGCTGCGAAGGTCCGAGAGTCCCATCTTGGAGATGTCCAGATTGTCGATCGTGATGCAACCCTCTGTTGCCTCCACGAAGCGGAAAAATGAGAGTGCAAGGGTACTCTTTCCAGAACCTGTGCGGCCTAGGATGCCGACCTAAGAACAAAACTCAGTTGTTGACGAAGGACTCCTCGAATGTGTGTACCTTCTCTCCAGGGTGGACTTCGAAGTTTAGGTTGTGAAGAACATCGGGTAACTCAGGCTATGTGAAACATTATGAGATGAGAAGGTATCCACTGAAACTGAAACTGGCTTACCGCATAACAGATGATCAAGTTCTCGCACTTGATAGCACCTTGCTCTGGCCATGAAGCTGGTGGACGTGGCTCGATGTATTCAGGAGGCTCCCGTTTAAGCTCCGAATACTCCTTGACACGTTCAAGGGCGACCTGTTAAAGGTCCATCAATAACACCGCACGTCACACAGTATGCTAAGGTACTACCATGGACTGTTCAAGGCCGACGAACCGTCGCACCTGAGTTCGAGATTAGTAAGAATTCCGGACCGCCACCAATTTTACCTACCAGGAATAACAACTGCAGGTAGTGTCAGCATAACGTTCCGCAGTCCATGATAAGCAGGTACATACTGTCCACGTCATGCCCCCAGCAAATGAAAGAGCGAATCCAGCGAGCGCAGCCGAAATGGTCGGGGTGGAAACGGCAATAAGACCTATCACACCAACAGTCGTGGCGGACAACAGGTCGAACCGTGCGGAGAGCCAGCGATTGACTAGAGATATCAGCCAATGACAACTACTCTCGACAATCAAACGACCGCTCGACGTACCAGCCCATTGCCAATAGTTCAGATTTGTATTCTACCAGGCATCGATCAGACTGATTGAAAGCGAGTGTTGTTTGTCTCACCGTATCGATGCAGCGAAGCATGTCTCGCAAAAACTTTGATGAAGCACCGAAAGCTCGAAGGATAGGCGCTCCGGCAATGGTTTCACCGTAGATCGAATAAAGGGGTGACCGTGCCACGGAGTCTTAATGTAACTAAAGTCAATCAACCGTTTGTGAATACGAAGGTCACTTACCAAGGTGTCGCATATCTCTAGCAGCTTGTCCGTAGTTCTAGGTACTTGAGCATCTATTTGTATAAGAACATGACAGAAAAAGCACCTTTGAAACTAAAAACACGTGTTCAATCATCAGCGCTGGTGTGATCAGTCAAGAAAAACGTTGCAGACCATCATAATAAATGAAGCCCAGGATAACGATAGCAATGAGGAATGGAACACCACCTGCCAAAGTAACAGACACAACCGTAACGAAGAAAGACAATGCAAAGATGAGACTTCGACCAAAGTTATCCGCGAGTCGACTGTCGATGCCTATATTGTCATGTGTCATTATGGAAGAGAAGAAAAGCGTTGTCTCAGAAAACAGACCTTCAAAATCTTTCCCGAATCGATTCAGGAGTCTCCCTCGCGACACAGTATCATGGAACCGAATATTCGCAAACAACACAGCTTCCAGAAGTTCTATCACGAGTGATGTAAGCAGAGGGCCAAAAGTGACGACTTGAGCTGGACCCACGTTGATATAAAACAGTCGACACATGGATAGAGCCGTTATCTGAATTAGAAATGGGTCAGCAGTGATTCAGGAGAGTGAGTGTGGTTTGCATACATAGTACGAAGTATCTGTAGATTGAAATCAGGACACCTGGAAAATGGTGAGCACCAAGATGCGGTACAAGTCATTTGATTCAAACCTGTGAGAGTGATCTGCAAGGACATGAGTCATGATGAGGGATAATACTGTTGAGTCGTGCTTACTGCACCATAAATGACAATGTAATACACCGGTCCTTTTGCCTCGGCCTCTTCTGTGCTCGATCCCGACCATGTCCTACGGGTGGCAATGTCAATCATGCGACAGTAAACTGCTAACATTATAAACATACTTTAGCCACCAATTCTCTGCAACAGGACAAAGAGCACCCATCACGAGAATGGACAATAACCATGCCCAGAACCCGTAGGTGCTGCACGACTTAACATAAAGTTCCCAAACATCACGACTAACGCGCCCAACAGCGTGTTTCTCGTCTTCCACGACTTTCCTAGGTGCTTTCCGCTCTACATTTGCTAGCGGCTCATTGACCACAGTGGAGGTCGTCTCAGATATTGGATCAGGTTCCATGTCCTCCTGCACGAGCGTGGCAACGGGTGAATCGCCTGCAGCTACTGATGTATTTTTCGAAGTGCTTGCCACGCCCCGCCTCAGCACGTCGTATCGCAGCCCAGAATGCTGACCTACCAGAGGCATAACCTAAAAGCGTTATTTAATCCCAAGAGGGCTGAAGAGGAGCGAGGCGACTCACATAATCGCAAAAATGCGAAGATCAACTACTGTAGAGGGCGTTAAGCCCTCATCCAATTTCAACAGGTCAAAACTTACAATAGGGGCGGTGATACGCCAATCACAACGGCTCACTGCAACGGAACGTGGAACGTGCTTAATATAATGACCAATCGGAGAGCTTACGTTTATGTATGCGATGGGCGAAAAAGCTGCACGGTTCCGCCTCAGTCTCTGGCCATGTATCGCCAAAAAGACTTACCAGTGAACAATGAACGTCAAAATCGCCTACAAATTAGTCAAAAACTTTGTTAGTGTTTAAGAATGACAAGAGTCTGAGACTCACAGTCAGTGCTATTGTCATCTGAACACAAGACTAAAATCAGAGCGTGTTTAGACCTCTATTGAATTTACACACCGCCACGGTCCTGCACGACGTGGTCAAACGGCGAACAGACAATTGTCATGAGGAAGGACGTACTCAGGTATATCATTTATCTTTGATGTATCGCCAAAGTTTTTTATAAGATAAATCCATATCGACGCACAAACTAGCGCGGTATGAGCACTGTCCAAGATCCTGAACACGCAGTGTTTCAAAACTTGTAAGTTGTGAGTTAGATTCGCTGAAGGTACGGACCATATCACGGCAACCTTCCAGTCGTCGAAGTTCAGCGAAGCACCAAATGATGAAACGTCACTCAACTGTTATCTGTACCCAATGGTCAGTCTTCGTCTTTCCCCGTACTAGCAGAAAGGGCAGACGAATGTGTTGGGTGGAGTGCCGCAGATTACCCTATGAAGGATTTTAGCAACGAGGATATGGATTCGTATACGAGTTCGTCAGTTTCCGGTGTTTCTAAGATGATCGTCTAATACCGATGCTTGACCCATGCGGCAGTTCACGAGGCAGGCAAATATGTAAGCCTGCAGCGGATCGATCTCTAGAACGACCTCAGGTGCTGTACTGTGACGATCCCTGAAAGTCTGGAATGTGGCGAGAACCTCATCAGGACTAGTAATAGAAAAAACACAATCCAGACTTACGCAGCGGCTACAAAACCACCCACTAGAATCGCGCCGTGTGTTGCAGGTACGCTAACCATGTTGGACAGGAAGTCTGTGTCTGTAAAGAATTATTGAAGTACGGAAACGATGAAAGGCAGCAAAAATGATGAAGAAAAGGCGAGCGGGAGAAAAAAGCACTGAACAGATAAGCTAACGCACACAGGTTTAAGAAGGTTTAACGGGATCACGAGGTCCAGTATTCCAAGAGGTACTATTCAATGGCATATGGGCCGTGCTTGCCACGCCCTGCCCCTTGCCAGCGCCACCCATGGTCTGCACCAATGTCCCCTTCACAAAAGATGCCTCAAAGGCTTCTCGTTCACCGGCGAACAGGAGATGACCGTTATCGAGAGCGACAACGTATGAAGCACCAGTCAAGCAAATTTGAACATGGTGTGACACAAGGATCAATCGATCACTGTTCGTCCATGCATCAGCTCTCCTTTAATGCACTCGAGGTAGATGTGATGAGCCGTGTGAGCGTCAACTGCACTAAAAGGTTAACATTGAGAAGCGCGGCGCTTAGAACAGACGCACCAGCAGACAGAACGTCGTCGAACAACATTATGAATGCTCGGGAGTAAACAGCCCGAGCCAAGGAACTTATGGAAATCTCAATATGTGTAGCAAGTTAAATATCAGTTCACTGACCTCGAGCTTTTTGTCCACCTGACAAGTTCACTGCCAGTGCAACCTCGATCAGCATGCATGATATTTGAGAGGCAAAAATGTAACATACGCCACGCTTGCCAATTTCTGACTGGTCTCCGTCCTCAAGAATCTTGAGATCGCTTATGAGCGCGCAGATCTAAGGATGCAGTCAGTCGAGCTTTTATTGTTCATGAAATGTGGCCAACCTCTAATGTCTTACGGTATCGCTCTTCGTCAAGTGGTAAACCGAATAAGATAATGCCTGAAGATTGCAATAAGCCTACTTGGAATGGTTCAATGTTCGTGGCTCACCCTGAATAGAAGCATTTCACAGCCAGGCAGCCTTAACGAATTCAGCTGAAGTTTACTGAAAGTACACATAACAGTCCTCTGCCGATGAAGGTGACGTAAATATAGCTTTGTATCCCTACAAACTCAGTAAGGTCACTGTTAGGTTATGCTGGTGCGACACACCTGAACGAGAATTTTGCTCTTGAAGAGGCCTTCCTCCAGATCGTCGGGATTAGCGGTGTATTTTTCATACAGGTGAGTCGGAAATGAGAGATCTGTTACAACATAACCTGAGCGATCGCGAATCCCCGCCCTTACACTGGCAAACAGTAAGTTTTTTTGGTATCCGGAGCGCTAGTACTTACACAGGGTCGTTCCAGTCAAGCTCAGCTGGACAGAGTAGCCTGCCACATGCATCATGGGTGAATCCGCGTGAGTGTTTGTCGTCCGGGTCAACCAGGGAATCTTGAACTCCCGATTAACCCATTCGGACACAAGACCCTTGAGCTTCGACGCCCTTGTCGAAGCTAGTAAACGAGGGCTCATGAAGACTAGACCCGTGCATCGTTTTGATGGCTAGACGGTAGAGACTTTGGAGTAGGTCAGCCTCATGAATTCAAGATCACAAGGGATCAAGTCTATCACGAAAATCAGCGCTAGTTTCAAGTTCGAAATGAAGGAGCTCACCTGACCCACTTTGCATACTGGTATTGGTATGCATTGAAACTGAAGCTTGAAGTCAAATTTGATCTTAACTTGCAGCCGCAGAACAGGTCACATCAGTGAACCAGCTTCACTGACCAACTTGAAGACTGGGAGCAAGATCGATAAGGAATTGACTCAACAAATTGTCACACGCACAAAGTCACGTGACATCCGCCTCGAACCCATCTGACAATGTATAGCAGTTAAACTACTAGTCCCTCGCCCGAAGTTCTACTGTCCGCATGTTGTTTATTGAGATAGTCATGTTACTATGTACATTCCAATACGTACTACGTAAAGTAGTGTTTGAACATTCGATCCTACCAGCTACCGTGACGCTTAAGCCCTGTTATGTCTTCCAATGTAGCAAATACGAGTTGCTGGTACTCCTCCCACCGAGCCGATAATTCTATGTTTGGGATAATCTCGTTATCAAAGTAAGTCTCGAATGATTGAAACACTGGTTTGAATTGCACGACGCCAAAATCTATCCTTTTCAAACCCCTAGACAAGCGTTCCTGCAGGGCACATTGAACAGCTGTAGACGCTGTACAGAACATCGCCTTGAGATCTGAGAGGTACGGTAAGTACTCGAGATCCACGATGGTGTTCAAAACAACATCTAAAAGCACGTCGCTCTCAAACGCCCATAACCTCCCAAATTCATCCATCCTAAAGATAAATGGCGGGGGGAACGGAGTGATGAGGGCTTGAGCAGTCTGCATCTGGTGTTGGTATTCGGATGTGCGAGCCCAAATCGAGGGACGTAGAGAGCATCCGCATTGCACCAGTGAACGCGCATGCTTCTTACATGTCGTCATGATGTTCGCTGACGGCACCGGGTTCGTCTTATAGAACTCTGCCACATTATCTTCACCCCATTGTCTCCCAGCATCTTTGACAAATGTCAGTTGGATTTTGTAAAGGAACTACTGCCCACCTTGCTCATAGACGGATGCTGACGCGATCAGCGCTACGAGAGCTTCTGCTTTCTTGTCTTGCTCAAACAGGAAGGGACAAACGTTGAGCGCAGATTTGATGCGGGATTCTTGTGCGCTCTCGAATATCTTCTTATGCGTTTTATTGCCTTCGCTGTACATGGAGGGTCCAATGCGGGATGGTTGCGCTTGAGAATGTAAAGATTTGACGCGAGCCTTGACATGGAAATTCATTAGTATGTGACGGTTTCGAGAACGATCAGTCACCTTAAGTATTGACACCCCCCTCAATTTTAGCTGCGCCGAAGGGAAGTATGGGTGATATTGAACTTCTGATGGCTTCGGAGTGCGACCCCGTGACCCAGGTTGACGACCAGGGAGATCGCTGCTAACAGGTGACGGACTCAGATGTCTGAGAGGGAACGACTCATTGAGAGCCGGGATGTCCTGCGAGCCTGGAGGCATTGTACAGATGCCATCAACAGACAGGACATCAGGAGCCTGAATCTGAGAGAGTTCGTCGAAGCGCGCAGCAAAGGATGCTGCTGCAGAGTCTATGTAAGGACCAGCCGTGTCCTGGGATGGACCGCTGAAAGAGTTATCATACTGGCCCGCGGGCGGCTCAAAGAAGTCAGATAGACTCGAAAAGTATTGGTCATCAGAAAGAGCAGGCACTGGCGGTGGCAAAAACGACTCTGAAAAGATATCATCAAGATCTGAGAATGTTGTGGGCAGACTCGGACGCTGGTTGTTAGAAGGAAGATTGTATCGATTTCGAACCTGGCGCGTTTGTGCACCGATTTGAGAGTTAAGCAGATAGCCATTGCCAAAGCCTGAATACATGGTCACGTTGGACACACGCTGTCAGACAATGTAGTGGTAGATCACCCACAGAAATTCCTCGTGTAATTTTATGGTGGCGCACTGTGAATTATTTGGACTGAGTCTGTGATAGGAATGTGTTTGATGAAGTCTTCTATCAGCTCCGAATTGCTAGCCGAAAAAAATGAGGCAACGGCGCTAGAGTAAACATCCCTAATTTGGCTTCCAGTAAATTTCAGTACCGGCACGATTTAATGACAATTCAATTGACCTTCAAATCAGCGATTGTGGTTGGTTGGCAATTCTGCATGAAATTGCAGCGAGGCAGCGCCCATTGTAGCGAGGCGTAACGTTCTTGTTATTCTGGGCAAAGGAAGCAATAAGACGCGCCGTGTATCCTGTCAGTTGAGGTAATGAGTTTACTATTCAGTCAATCACCTGAGGTCGTTCTAGAGATCGATCCGCTGCAGGCTTACATATTTGCCTGCCTCGTGAACTGCCGCATGGGTCAAGCATCGGTATCAGACGATCATCTTAGAAACACCGGAAACTGACGAACTCGTATACGAATCCATATCCTCGTTGCTAAAATCCTTCATAGGGTAATCTGCGGCGCTCCACCCAACACATTCGTCTGCCCTTTCTGCTAGTACGGGGAAAGACGAAGACTGACCATTGGGTACAGATAACAGTCGCTGAAATAGTACGTCCGTGCCATCTGGAGACGGATCGGGACGAAGGGGCTGCGGCGCTAACACGCGCGAACTCGATACAGGCGGTCTGCCAAGCTATGATCTGATGGATTTGAGGGATCCGACCAATTTTGAGGGATCCGACCAATATTCGAAGCCTGTAAAATGTTAGACGTCCAGGAGGTGGGGTTTATGTGAAATTGCTTACGAACTGCGCGCCAGAAGCACTGGTTACGGTCCAGGCTCGAAAGGTAGAAAATAAAGGACGGACCTGGACTGCGAACTCCATGACCTCTTCTTGCTTGATGCTCCTGATGGAACGACCTTCTGGTTGTTGAAGAGCACACTGTTAAACTTGTCCGTGGTGACCAGTTTGAAGGATGCCCTGGGTCACTTGCGCCTTGACGGTTTCTTGTAAAAAGATAAATGTAAGATAAGCCGAGCGGGATACCCGGCAATGTACCACCTTGCTAGTTGAATGTCCGAGCGGACCCCCAGTGTGACTGTCAATTACTATATGTGACATGAGAGGCGTCAGGGTTTTTGATTATATAAGTGTTTGCCCACCAGGAGGCGAAAAGATGTAAGTATCTTCCGAGTCGCAGGAGCTATGATAGTTTGTTGATTGGCAACTGCTTTATCACAGACTATAAGCAATCATGAAAACCGCGAGGAACCAGATATGATTACTATTCACTTCACAGTTGGAGTATCAATTTTTTAGACTCGCCGGGACATGATGGCGGTAATGTTATTTTATTGATCAGCTTTCACACTCATTTAACTTTGAAAGGCTGGGCCCGGGCCATCAAGATGACTGCAGCTTCTCGAGTAGTTTAAACGACATGATGCTCACGACGACTCGCGCTGTCCTGTATTATACGACTTCCTCCTTCGATCATATTTTGCTATTTACTTGACGCCAAGTCCCTCAAGGACTCGATGTCACCGTGACTATCATGATCATCTACGAAGTACTAGTGACTAGCAGGTGAATTTGAGTTTTGTTGCAACAAAGTACCGCTACAGTAAGTTTTTCTCCATCACTGGCGTAAGTGTGCCTTTGCTCTGCCTGCGTTTTTGCTCTTCAACATACTTATCAATGTCAAGGACCGACTGCCAGTCAGTACCTGAACTCTCCCGGCAGATGCGCTTGATAGCCAGGGTACGACTCGGAATTATATTCTCCTTGTCAGCGTCATGTCCAGCGTCGACACCATCCGAGTCGGCCTTTCTCTTGCACGTCTGACGAGTAGCAGACGCTTGTGTTTCGCAGCCTATGAGGCCAACTTTGATTTTCTGACTTCAAGATCAGCACAACGAAATCAATGATGCGAGACGCAGGTACCCACCGTTCTTAATGCGGTAGACCTATTATTTTCCGATATCCCATCTGAACACGACTGAGACACAGGTGAGCATGTTGCAACCACACTTAAAGTATCAGGACGAGCACTTACTTTTTGACGATTCTGAAGCTGTACTCGTGCAGCTAGCTTCACATCAGAGTCTGAATGAAGTGCTAGTACTGTGGAGGGTTGACTCGGAGCATCGGAGTCAGTATCCGAGCAGGGACTTCCGGTGGTAGATAGCGAACGTGAGCGTTGACTTGAAGAGATTGGACATTTCCCCGAGGGCAAGTGATCATGTGGTGAGTGAGTTGTAAAAGGGTCTGTTACACACGTCAAACGTGGTTTGCAGTACACTGATACGTCTGCGTCACCAGTCCCAGACGTAGAAATTTCAGACGCTTGATCAAATTGGATGTGTGTGATCATGTCCTTGACCCGAGAGGGTTCGTCAGCATAGTCAACCATGGTCGCTACGGTGCTGGTTTCGATCCAAACGTTTAGTAAGGCTGATCCTTACCGGTGAGCTCTTATAGTATTTATTATTTGTGACTGCTGGTAACAACTAACTGTAACAACTCAAGTACGGTAGCCTGAGGGTCTCGGAAGCAATATCATCAAAATGTCATCGTTCCCATATTTGGGATGTGCTGGGTTTTAAATGGTTGTAAGGTTTACCCTGCAGCACAGTTACCGTTCTCGGAATGAGCTGAGTTTTAACAAAGGTCCGGAAGCATGTGTCGTTTTGTTTTCGGTGCACTATTAACAGGTTCTCTGATGCGCTCTAAAGTTCCTTCTTCTGCCGCACACCTTGTCACACAGGAATAGTTATTCCTGGCTCCACAAGTCAACAACTTGTTTCCGAGGCTGAGCCACAATTGGTTGGGGAAGTCTCCAGCGAATGTTAGTTTAAACTCCGACTGCCTATTAAGTTACCACTAGTACTCATGAAGTTGAAAACCAACCTGACTTCAAGTGCCTTTCAAGCAATAATGCTACAGTCACCCTTGGCTCCTACATCCTTCAATAAAGAACCTCAAGTTGAAGAAGTTCTGACCTTTGCTAGCATCCCGAGCCTGCCATCCACACCTCCTCGTATATACCATGATCCCTTTAAACTTGATCATACTAGTCCCAGCACTTCTAGTCGCCTTTCAAGCTCTCCCCCAAGCTCTCCCTCGTTAGTATCTGTGACGGGATCAGGTAAAAGTCATTCACGATGTATATAAGATATACTCAAATATAAAAACGACAGCGGCCAGCGCTACCTCAGATGCAGATGACATAGTATTCCCGTTAACACCTAATTCCAAGAAATCCACCGGCGAATGCCGTATCGCTAACACCTCTCTTGAGGCTGAATCCCCGCTTACAAGTCATTCTCCTGGGGACCAGCCCAACGATCCCTTCCTTTCCTACAGCCAGGCCAGCCCGCCTTATGGCGTACGTGTCTTGGATAAAATGATAGGCAATATCATTCACAGCGAGGGTACATCGGAAAGCGTCAAACAGGAGGTGGGCCCTAATCCTATGCATTTAAGCTCTCATGACGAATGCCACCTTTCTAGGATAAGGAATCGTACTTGAAGCAGATGGGACAGCTTAGTGCAAACTCTTTCCACCTCAGCATTCGCGTCTTGGAAGCAATTCGTGAACGCGAACGCATGCTATACTTCGCCTCATGCTGGGACGTTGCGCTATTTGAAAGGCAGAAAGATTTTGCTGCCGTTGAGTGTGAGTTATTGAAAACCAACTTCCTCGTGGTTGAGCGGGAATTGGGAACGGTTTTGGACATCCTTGGCCAACGCCTTTCATCACCACGCGAACTGGCCACAGATGGCCGACATCGTGTTGCTGTCCGCGAGAACAACATGAGATCTATTCGGCGGGCCGACGATGTACTTGCATTTGTAAGGAATCATGGTATTCCTACAGAATAATTAGTACGTTCTACCTCAAGTGTCATAGTCTTTTCTCATGTCACTTACATTTCGAAAGATTACTATGTTTTGTTCGAATTCACATGGGATATATTGGACGGTTGTACCAAGCTTGTATTCCATAGTGTAGTACAGTGTATATGCTACATTCCAATCTACCCTAGCAATGACGCGCTTTCTTCGCTACCAAATATTATGTAGACCATTGTGCTCTGTTTAATTGGGAATGATTACTTAAGTTGACAATTGAAATGAAGTCAGTTGCTACTGCTGCCAGATTACCCAGAATCAACGTGAACAACTTTCTCTGAAACTACATTCGGCTTTGCAGCCGCGGTGACCAGTAGTCACGGCAGTAGTTGCAAAAGCTACTGCTAGGCAGCTCGCCAAGTACGATGCATTTGTTTGCAACATTTTGGACAGGTTTTTTCGTATTTCTCATCATGGTATCTTGTGACGCTCCAGGTTGCCAATGGGAGAGGAAGACAGATAATAGAGGCCTGAACAGGCATCGCGCAAGCTGTCACTTTTATAAGAAGGGCAGCAGTGTTGCAAGTCGGAGGAGACAGGAGCGCGCGAAGGAGGCAGTCATTTCAAATTTTCAAGATGGTTCAAACTCTTCCACAAGCACATCGGTGAGTGATTCCTGCTTCGGATTCGAACTTCCAGCTCAAGCTGACCCGGGACTATCTCAGAGAATTTCAGCCATCCGACATGTGAGGGAGCGTCCCAGTCTGGTACCAATTGCCCCTTGCAGGCTCAATAGGTCAATTTCTATGGCTTGTGGGTTATCTTGTGCCCAGTCCAAGTCCAGTCTCACAGACTCGCAGCACCCCTTCGACTCGGAGCAGCAACAAATCAATCAGAATGATGATGTTGAGATGGGAAATAGTTTTGGAGTGATGATTGAGTCAGACCATCGTGATTCAGGTTCGTGTCTTCTTCGGCGGCTACCTAGATCGTCTTTTCACTTTGTGTTTTATTAATCACTCGCACCTTCTAGAGGAAGTTGTACCCCCAATGGGACGAATTCCGGGCCGTCTCGTTGATATCGAACCTTCACGCGACGATCTTAATCATTCCAATGGGGCTGATATCCCATCAAACCAAACGGCTTCGCTAATACCTGCTCAAACCAGAATTCGACGTGTTCTTCTAACGTTAAGAGACACCCTGCAGACGACCTTTAATTCATTTGGACTCTGTCGGCTCTACCCTCGTCGTCCTTCCTTTGAGCCGGATCAACTCATTTCATCCTCGCTACTTGCAAGAACGGCGCCGAAACATACTAGTACTCCAGGGACTGACACGAATTCTCCGAAGGTCATTGCCCCACCTTACCCCTTTCCAAATATGACTATTTATCGCCTGCTTTCTTGGATGAATTCCGGTAGCACTATGGTGTCCGAAAGTAAAGTTTCACAACTGGTTAGAGATGTTTTACTGGCGGAGGATTACGACCCCAAGCACCTCGAGAACTTCTCGGTGAGGCGAAGCTTACGAGAGTTAGACATGGATGAGAGCGGAAAAAGAGTCACTTTCCCTGACGACTGGGTTCAGACCGACGTCGCCATCAGCATTCCAACGAAGTCAAGGGATGACGGACCTCAGCGTTATACCATATCCGGATTCCATTTCCGTCCTCTTGTAGAAGTCATACGCGCAGCATTTGCAGATGCGCAAGCACGGGCATTTCATCTCTTTCCATTCCAACGCTTGTGGAAGGACCCATTGGATGGTCATCAAGAACGCATTTATGACGAGCTTTATACCTCTGATGCCTGGCTAGAGGCTCAAGACAGCCTGCAGAAGTTGCCGAAGGAGCCTGGGTGTTCGTTGGAACGCGTCATCGCAGGTCTAATGTTTTTTTCTGACGCTACACACCTAGCGAACTTTGGGACTGCTAAAGCCTGGCCCCTCTACTTGTATTTTGGAAATTTGACCAAATACGCACGATCGTCACCGCAGTCGGGAGCATGCCACCTGGTAGGGTTTTTGCCGTCAGTAAGTTTTTTTAAATATAGCATGCCTGTTTGTTGTTGACAAGCATCAGCTTCCCGACAGCGTCAAAGATGTTTTGAGTAAATTGTCTCGCATCTCGAAAACGGGAATGGCGTCCCTTCATGCTCATTGCCGCAGGGAGTTATTTCATTCCTGCTGGGAAATATTGTTAGACGAAGACTTCATTGCTGCATATCAGCACGGCATTGTTTTGAGATGTGCCGACGGTGTGATGCGAAGGGTCTTTCCCCGAATCTTCACATATTCCGCCGACTATCCTGAAAAGTGCGTGGCTCCACGGACCATTTCAAGAATGTTGGACCACTCATCAATTCACAGGGTTTTGATTGCAACTATCAAGGACATGGGCCTATGTCCATGCCCTCGATGTCTGACACCCAAACGCTTATTCAATGTTCTCGGTCTCGCGAGGGACATGAAAAGACGTATAACGAACCTTCGGGTTTATGTTATGACGAACGTTATCAAGGCCCGTGAATTTATTTACACGTCGGGAAATACTGTAGATGGGGAAAAGGTTGACCATACTCTTGGAGAAGGCTCATGGGTCCCCACTTTGGCGAGAAAACTGTCCCTCACCATTTTTGATCAACTCACATGTCTTCTCACAGAATCAATTTGTCCAAAAGCTTGCACCGCTCGGCCTCGATCCATTCCGGATGCTCGTTGTCGACTTTATGCACGAGTGCAAACTGGGCACCTGGAAAGGACTGTTTACGCATCTTATAAGGTTGCTCTATGCCCTTCCTCGGGGTAGCGAACTTGTCGCAGCCCTCGACTCCAGGTACGAGTAACTCGTAGGGGATGCTGTTGCAAACTAATAGGTTGTCGACAATCAACTAGGTTTCGACAGGTCCCAACCTTCGGTAACGGCGTCATCCGCAAGTTTTCAAACAATACGTCTGAGATGAAACGATTGGCGGCGCGCGACTTCGAGGACATTTTACAGGTCTTGTTGCACTTACGCGTTTTATTTTCATTTAACCTGCTGACAGCCCTGTATTAGTGTGCCATTCCGGTCTTCGAAGGACTGTTCCCCGACAGCCATGACGTAGTTGTGCAGTCGCTGTTATATCAATTCGCACAGTGGCATGCACTCGCGAAGCTCAGGCTTCATTCGGAATCTACTCTCACTTTTTTCGAACAATCATTCCAGAAGCTGTCCCAGAAGTTGCGCAAGTTTCAAAACTACACATGCGCTGCCTTCAATTGTGTAGAATTACCCAGAGAGAAAGCTGCTCGTCAAAAACAGAGCAATAAACGCTCTGAAACAAACGCTACATCTACAGAATCACAGGCGAGTATGCCGAGGACGAAGAAATTCCATTTGGGCACCTATAAATTTCACGCAATGGGAGACTATGTGAGGACCATCAAGTTTTTCGGGACTACGGATTCGTTCACCACTCAAATCGTACGTACCCGTTCACCTACTTTCATCTATGGCCAAGTAGCTAAGTCTTATCAGGGAGAGCTTGCTCATAAAGCTCTGAAAGCATTCTATCCGCTGACAAGTAAGTTAGATACTCCAGGGCAGTTAGCTAAGCACGAGCGCAGGCGTCGTGTACTGCGTCGTGTAGCCGAAGGAGGTGTATCATCCTCTAGCAATCAATCACCTGCCATCGCCCCCCCATCGATATCCTTTGAAATGCATCACTATATTGCACCTACTCGAAACAATGCAGTAAACATCTTTGCATTTCTCCGAGAACATGACAGGGATCCAGCTATTAAGGTAGAAGTAGCTCTATGTTTTGGACGCGCCCTACACGTGACTCACAGTCACACTCAGAACTTCGTACCAAAGTTGAGGGACCACATCCTGTATAGGTTACGGGAGCTAGACATCAGCTATTGCGACCATACCTTTACGGACGAGGAGCGCAACTCTGTCATCATTCCGAACAACACTATCTACTCGGTCCACACAATGCAAGTGCATTATACAACATACGACTTACGGCGCGAATATGATACCATCAACCCCAATTCACATGGGGATGTAATGGTACTCTCTGGGGAGACAAAGCCAAGTCACCCATACTGGTATGCCCGTGTATTGGGCATATTTCATATGGAGGTGTGGCTCCAGAATCGTGATGGCGGACAACCCGCGAAGCGGCATCTGGAGGTTCTTTGGGTAAGATGGCTGGCAGCCTTGCGGAACCATAGAACTGGGATGAAACATACCCGTCTCCCAAAGCTTGCATTTGTTGAGGAGACGGATCGAGATGCGTTCGGGTTTCTCGACCCAGGGCAGGTGATCCGAGGGACACATTTGATTCCTGCGTTCGCCTCCGGACGTGGTGTAAGCTCCCTTCGCCACGGAAAATCGCTAGCACGCCCTCAGGGAGAAACAGATGACTGGGAAGAACATTACGTCGGCATGTAAGTCTGAATACAACTTCCTCAGGCGCATTGAATACACGCTTACATGTTTGTTTTAGATTTGTCGACAGAGATATGTACATGCGTTATACTCCCTTCGGTATCGGACACTCACCCATGCTGCGGAGGATTACCCGAGATTGTCTCAGCGAGTCAGTGAGACCATCCGACGCTATGGATACTGCAGACGGTGATAACGAGGAGGATGCAGAGCAAGATGAGGTCGGTGATGATTCCCCTTATAACGAAGGCGATGATGGACAGGATGACGGTGATGATGAGGGTTGTGAAAACTCTGATAATGAGTTTAGCGGCGAGGAATTGAACGAGGACGACGGTTCGGAGGATGACTCGGAAGATGACGAGTTCGATGATCATATTTCTTTCTGAAACTCCCTATAATCTAATCAGTGATAAATCCTTCCTTGCTATCATTTTCATTGTAATATATACGAGTTCGCACATACCGTATGCGCCCAGTCTTTCTATCCGCGTTCCAAATACTGGGACGTTGCGCTATTTGAAAGACAGAAAGATTTGCTGTCTTGGAGTGCGAGTTATTGAAAGCCAAATTCCTCGTGGTTGAGCGGGAATTTGGAACGGTTTTGGACATCCTTGGCCAACGCATTTCATCACCACGCGAACTGACCACAGATAACCGACATCTTACTGCAGCAATACTGCTGTCCGCGAGAACAACCAACATGAGATCTATCCCGGGCCTCCGGGCCGATAACTCATATTCACGTGACTGGGTAGCTTCTCACTGGCAATAGCAGTACTGCGCTCGCAACGATCATCTTCAACATCTTCATCCTCATTGCTGCTAAGGGATCCTAAGAGGCGAAAGAGCTCCCCGTGCTTGTGCGTCCATGCTTCTCCAAGTCAGTCCTGTGGCCGTTAATTGTCCAAAGTTGGCATAGAGACGCTATTAGAGTGCCTTGACGCAATCATGATACTGAAGGTCTCTGCTGAGCTGGTCAACGAAGAGATTTTGGGAAGTATCTGTGCAGCAATTGTAACTTCGTGTAAAAAAGCACTAGGAATAAGAAGGTGGGCAGTGCCGTTGTCTTTTCTATGTGGTGAGAGAAACTTGAGACATTTGTTTAGCCACCCGCCGCGGCAACCTTCTTCTACACCTGGCCTAATAATCATCTCGCTCCTACCCCGCCTCTTCAGCACCCATACGCACTTCCTGTGGCGGTCCATCTCCCTCCATACACAGATTAGCTAACGTCACGGTACTTGAGCTCCTCGACTTTCACTCCAAGATGTGCAAGTTACACGCATATACTAGTCACGCACCCTTTGACGCCTACTATGCCTGTCTTACTTCCATTGGGTCCCATGCGTCACCAGAAGCATTCTACGGCCGCGGACGCACCTCTGCTATCTTCCCACGCGTCACATCTCCAGCTGTCAGGTAGCCTATGCTCTTTTGGTGCTCTATCCAGAATAGATTGGCCATGTCTGAAAACTTTTGCGCTCACCGGTAATGCTCCGGTTACGCAGCCGTATGAGCCGCCGGCGCACGTGCAACTTTTCAACGTGCTTGCACGTATGGACGCGTTGCGCGTCTACTCTTTGCGCAAAGCAAAGCCCAGGAGTTCCACACTCTTGGGTGCGATGATCCTCCTGATCCGGCGCACACAGCGAAACTCGCAACTCTTACTGATTTCGCCATATCAAACGCTTGCAAGCTTGATGGAATTCTCAATTACCATGACATCTCTTCAGCGACTCGCCATTCTCGCTATCGTAGATCTTCCTCGTTAGCCCATTGCACTTGGCCAAGCAGAAGTCGACCGTGTGCTCACGGATGTTACTGCCAGCGGCTGTGAGCTCACTGACTTGCGCATTATCATAGAGGACAAGCTCACGCCCGACGTGTGCTAGTCCATCACCTCCAAGTGCCCTCACCTTCAGACGCTAGAAATCGAGAAGTGTGGTTACCACGATGGTAAATCGGACTCCAGTTGGGTACGTGTCTCCCCTCAGGCCTGATCAAAGACCAATGCTAAACATGGGCTGATCTTGGCATATGTGATCGCCGCAGCAAGAGTTCCTTGAAGCACTGTCCCCTCTATCTGCCCTTCGAGACCTGCGCATATGCATGCAATTTTCAGAGTACGATGATGTCGACGAGTTTCTGAAATCCTCTGTGGGTCTTCGATACGTGATAGTAGTACCACGGTCTTCCATACTTCCACCACCGTCTTAAACGCACTCATCGGGCTGCGACACGATCTTGTCGTCCGGATTTGGCCATATCTAGGGATAGTCCTCCGCGGCCATCTTGTTTCATACGCGCATCTAGCTGCAAAGCAGAGCCGCACTATCGTTGGACGCCAAGGTTGTACTATGTCATAAACATTTCCCGTTCTGGCAACTAATACACTGCAGCCGAACACTAGAACTGAATGTGTACGGAAAACATAGTATTGACAGCGGGCCCGGGTGCTAGTCCTATCCCCCGTAGTGCTGCCGAAGTTCGGTTCCGTCCGGTTTTTTCAAGATAGTCGAGGACCAAGAACCAAACCTCGGTCAGGTTCACACAGGTAAGGTGGACTCGGGGCTGGACCACTTCGAACGGGTTCACAATGGTCAGGTTTGGGTTCGGACTAGTTTGAACCACCGAACGCGACATGATATTTCAAAAAAATTTACCAAGAGATCTACAAACAATTGTACGCGCTAATATGATCAACTATTCAACATCTTGAGGAGCAACAAGCTCAGCCTGGACCATTGCCGAGATATGGCCTTGACGGTAAGCACTCTTCAACAGTTGAAGTGCCTCGAATGTCTCTGGAAGCAAGCAGTTACGACGTGTGGTCCCAGTGATGCCACCACTTGAGAATGCCCGTTCAGAGGCAACCGCAGACCCCTGAATAGCAAGGTAGTCTTTTGCGATGCGAGCAATGGTAGGATATTGAATAGAGTGATGCTTTGAAGAAATAATTGTCAGCTTGCACGGAATATCAAGGATACGAGAGAAGTGAACTTACACCCCACCATGCTACTACATTCTCGACATCCTCCAGTGGTGCAGCTAAATAATCCTCGAGTTCCTGGTGAGGCCGTTGATGAGTTGCATCATGTGAGACACGAGCTTTGATTGCATCGCGCATCCAGCTATGGCCATAAGAACCTTGGCGCGAGAGAGACGGTGCAGATGCAGAATGTGTTGCCGTGGCAGATGAAGGGGGGGCACGGTAATACTTATCAAACTAGATACTAAGTTAGTGCGAAGACAATTTATTGAGAGACCCATGAACTTACCACATCTTCGAGCCGTCTCATACCATCATCGAAGTCTTGAGATGCCCATTTTGCTTTAGCATAGGCAACTTTATAGTTTGGATCGAGGGCTGCAAGAAATTCAATAAGAATGATGCGAAATAAGAATGAGGTACATACCAAGGCAGACGAAGTAGACATCTGTGTTGTTCGTCTTTCGATACCACTTAGAAACATTGTCGAGGCCAGATGTGATCGATGTCGAAAGGCTGTCGAATTTCGATGTGCCAGCCATGCTTTCCCATGTCTCTTGAAGATATTCGAGAACAGGAATGGTGCGCCAGACTGTAGGCTCCCGAGTAGCTGAGAAAGTCTGTTGAGCATTAGCGGGCTCCTGCGTAGCGTTGTGCTTGTTAATAGGAAAGGTGAAAAGACAGTTAAAGGAACTGACCTGCAGCACATCTCGAATCAACTCTAACTTCAACCACTCGTGTTGCGTGAGCTTGAATGCTGAATAAGTTTTCCCTTGTAAATTAGGGACTTCCTCGCTGTCATCAGCAAGCTGCGTGAACCTGTTGATTCCCTGTAAATTCAAATCAATTAAATAGAACGGGGCATTTCAAAAGATATGACAAACCTTGCGTAAATGGATCACTTGCTCCAACATTTTGAAGAGTGATGCCCAACGTGTTCGAATCCATTTGAGAAGTTCGAGAGGGGGAACGTCAACCTCAGTGCAACACTTCTTAAAGAAAACACGAGCTTGCGGGGACTTTCGTATTTGCGTGACAAGTGAAAGGGCTTTACCAACAGTATCGGCGACATCAAAATCAGTCTCGTCGTCGTCGTCTTCCGCTGTCTTCTTGAGTAAAGCACTGGTGGATGTCAGGGCTACCCTCTCAACAAAATGCTTGGCTGCAAGATGCAGTGCATGTTCCATACAACGGACGCGATGTTCGACTGGGTCCCAGTTGATGCCATCAGGGTCGATCTCCAATGCGACAGTTCAAATCGCTGTGTCGTTGTTCGTGGCATTGTCAGCTGTGAACCAGCCAACCTATGATCAAACAATTAGATAAACAGTAAGTACAACGACATAGATGCTCACCTTTTTGCGTATATCATACTTGTCGATCACTTCGACCAAAATACCACCAATGTTAGCACCGCTGCCAGTGTGGTTACCCTTGATGAGCCTAAAGGCAAGTTGCTCCGTCTTAAGTTCCCACTCCTGAGGCTTGTCTGCAGGTGAGTCGATGTAATGGGCAGTGACGGAAAGGAATGGGTCGCCTGGTTCTGATGTCCACGAGTCGAACATCATTGAGATCTTGCTGTCAACGTGCTAAGACAATCATAATGAGTGGAAAGCAGACAATCACAATTATTAACACTCACTGCTAGTTTTTCCTTGACTTGTTCAACAGCAAGTTTTGCTCTCTCGAGAATCTCGTCCCTTGTCTTAGTGCAGTGCGGAATATCTTGATCTGAAAGACTTGGCCGAAGGTATTGCAAGAGGCGGCGGAATGGTCCTTTGTCAACAAGTTGAAATGCCTGCAATTGCGTGAGGATGTGTACGTGAAACAAATAACAAAGTTGCAAACCTCATCCTCGGCAACAATGAGCTCGACGATATAGTCAACAAGGCCTGACTTCGAAAACTGAGGTGGCTTTGGGACAAGCGCACGATCAAGAGTTCGCTGCCCTCCGTCGGATACCTTGACATTCATGGGAATAGCACGCTCGTGCATGATGATACCTTTCTCCTCGCAGTGACTCTTGTATATTGGAAAGTGGCAGTTGGGATGGCTGGTTCAATGATAAGCACAACGAGCGCAACTCAAACACACTCGAGAAAAATGTACCGCGCAATGTGAGTACGACGAGTAGATATGCTGCCTTTGAAGAAACAATGTTGGACAGGCAGATTTGCGTCCCTATAAGACAGAAGGCAAGTTAGCGAAGAAATACAGAAAGAGAGAAGAAAAAAACGCACTTGCAAACATTGCACCACCATCCGTCCTCACTTTTGCCAGTATGTACATTCTTGTGACCTTTCTCCTCAGTAAATATGGTCCGAAGATCTGCTGTCCGCTCATCTTTCTTCAAGCATTTGCGAGCCTGGAGGTTTGACATCAGGATAGCAGGAGAAAGTCTGAAAACACACTCACATCTCGGTCAGAATCTCCAAATGCTTTGATTTGCTGGTAAGCTTCCTCAGCGTCCTTGCTTTCTTCATTATCGTCTTCTTCAAGGACGAAGGCCTCATCCTTGTTGGTAGACATGTCGTCATCGTCGTCGTCGTCACCATCATCACCAATTGTAGAAGGTGCCGGACGCTTGGTGGCAGGGGGCATGGTAGCGGTACCTAAATGTTTGGCAGGAATAGCGCTGCTTGCTGCTTCTTGGACCTTGGCAGAAGGCTTGGTGGGTCGGCCAGAGCGACGAGAACCAGCAATGAATGCTGCAGGCATTCGGTTTTGGCCTAAAAAGTTGTCCAGGGTACGATGAGAGGGGCCACCATCAGAGGGCAGAGCTTTAGAGGAGGATTCAGGGTGGGGAGAGATGGGCATACTGTCGTCAGCATCATGAAACCATACGATCTCAGATGCGTCCTTCAAAGTGCCGTTAGCATCAACTGCGGGGTTTGACATAGTTTGACGAATGAACTGACCTTGGGTGCATCCAACCCTTTTATCCAAGTTTCGAGTGTGTAAGACCAGACCAAGACTCGAAAATCCGCTATGATTGACTGTGTCGGTGGTGATTGTGCCGGTGATGATTGTGCCGGTGATGATTGCGCCGGAGAGCCTATTGGTGTGTTGATGGTGAGCATCATCTTTCGAACCTGAGGATCACATCAAGTTGATTCTCATGAGTCGCATAACAAAAGAAACAAACCTTATCGGTTCGGACCGGTTCGGACGAGTCCAAACGGGTCCAAGAACCATCTGAGACTGCCCGAACGTTGAACCTAGGTAAGGTCTGGTCCTGCATCATACGTCGAACCACTAACCGAACGGTGGTCCCGTCCAGAAAGGTTCAGGTTCGAACCAAGGTTCAGGACCGAACGGCGGCAGCACTAATCCCCCGCCGCAGAGAATAGCCTGCATTCTAGTAACACCTACGTATGTCGATCTCACAGGACTAGACATCAGCTCAGAGCTCACCTATTTTACTAATGTAGGATCACTGACCCAGGAGCGTGCATTTCATTCCCAGAGCTAACATTGACGTTTTCCTAAATTGGCATTTGTTCAAGCGACTTCATCCCTTAGCATACTAACGTTACCACTAGTCTTTCCCTCAATAGGCATGTGCTTGTTAAGCGCTGATCCCTGGCCGCATATAAAGTGCGGATCGGTAGTCCATCTCTCTCATTATACTTTCCCTTGACCAACACCCTTCTCTAATTTCTCCTCGTCTCTATTGATCACTCGGCAGGTGCAGCATGTCGCATGACGGGGAACACATGTCACTCGACAATGACAGTACGCCACACGTCGAGAACTGACGGACAGAAAGCAGCACGTCGAATCTCGAGGGCCAGCACGGCCAACAGTCTGATGCCGCGGCAGCATCTACGGAGGCTCGACAGAGACGTAGAATTGCGCAACTGGAGGAAAAGTTGGAGCTCGTCGAGTCGGGACGCGCGATGAAGGAAAGGTAAGAGACGAGACCGGTACTATCTATTGTAAGCAGGGAGCGGACTTCTCTTAATATTTACCAGGATATCAAACTACTATATGGCTCAAGGAAGGGCGATCAGGCGAATCGTCTCATTGTTTGATAATATTGAGGACCTCGTCGCCGAAAATGACCGACGGTTAGAAGATGACGACGACGAAAACTCTACCATCGAGTAAGTTCTTACGCTTTCAAGTTGGTTGTGAGTACTGACTATGCGCTGTTTACATAGCCAAGATAGGCTGCAGATAGGGTACGCCACCCTCAGCAGCGCCTTGCCATGGTTTCATAAGAGGGGTATAGAACTGGAGTACGATGACTTTATTCAGATGTTAAAAACGGTATGCTTTTCCTACATCAGTGACCGGTCTTGTCTTCCTGAGCCCTCGTTTACTAGCTTCGACAAGGGGCTGACAGTGCTCGAGGCGACGACACGTCGAAGCTCAAGGGTCTTGTGTCCGAATGGGTTAATCGGGAGTTTAAGCCAGATCCCCCAGTTGAGCCGGACGACAAACACTCACGCGGATTCACCCATGATGCATGTGGCAGGCTACTCTGTCCAGCTGAGCTTGACTGGAGCGACCCTGTGTAAGTACTAGCGCTCCGGATACCAAAAAACTTACTGTTTGCCAGTGTAAAGGCGGGGATTCGCGATCGCTCTGAGGGTTATGTTGTAACAGAACTCTCATTTCCGACCTTTCTGTATGAAAAATACACCGCTAATCCCGACGATCTAGAGGAAGGCCTCTTCAAGAGCAAAATTCTCGTTCAGGTGTGTCGCACCAGCATAACCTAACAGTGACCTTACCGAGTTTGTAGGGATACAAAGCTATATTTACGTCACCTTCTTCGGCAAAGGACGTTGAAGGTGATGGCGATGGCGGAGATGTCATCCAAAACAACAGACGTGCAAGGAAGGGTCTCTCCGTGATCAAGGTAAAAAAACATGTAGCGCAAATCATTAAAATGAGAAAAGTCACACCTCGTTCGATCGCATATGTTGCGTGCCAAGTAAGTTGTAGCGTTTTGTGATGTGAATGATATATGTTGATCACACTGACAGGTTCGGTTCGCCCTGTCTTCTGTAACTTCGTGGCGGTCTGTTGATGGTGATTTCGACTATGTCCAATTCTGGCACACCATAGTAGACTTCTTCGAAAAGGCCCATGGTCGAGAAACGGGGCGCAGGGTTAGCAGATTGCTTGAGTGGTGGACTCGGTGTGTTATGTGCACTTTCAGTAAACTTCAGCTGATTTCGTTGTATTTAGGAAAATTTTTGGAAGGAGTCACCGTGATGACCTTAGCAGTGCGGCAAAGGAGAACATGTCCGTCAACGCCCTAGCAAGGCAGAGGGCACGGCGCGATGATGCTGCTTTCGATTCATCTTAGAGCTCTGCTACTCACCCCTAGTTCTATAGTAGTTCGCCATTATAATGTCATTAATTTGCTCTCAATGGAACTTAATCCGCTTGCTTGTTACAAAATACATGACTGAAAGCATACAGTATAGTCTGTGCTGAATTTTGCCGTGCGTTTCATTTTCATTGTGTGATACGACAGAATACGGCGCGAACACGGTGATCTGCTCGTTTTCTACTCATTGCGCGAATATCTCAGATCTATCTTTTGCTCGTCTAGTGGCACAAACGCGGCATAAGGCAGCATAGTCTGTTACTTTTTCTTTGCGTGCCTACTTACTGGTTAACGACCTAGACTCTATAAGCGCGTTACTCATCTTTTGCTCGTCTAGTGGCACAAACGCGGCATAAGGCAGCATAGTCTGTTACTTTTTCTTTGCGTGCCTACTTACTTGTTAACGAC
>JRHT02000058.1:0-176496 GCA_011800875.2 Suillus brevipes Sb2 | reverse complement strand
GGGGAGACAAGCAAAATGAAGCTTTCGAAACCTTGAAGGAGCGTATATGTTCAGCACCAGCTATGAGAAGCATTGACTATACCTCTTCAAACCCAGTTTATCTTTCAGTTGATTCCAGCTATATAGCTGTGGGAATCATCCTATCCCAAATTGATGATGAAGGAAAAAGACGTCCTGCACGATATGGTTCTCTACCTATGGGAGATGCTGAATCACGTTACTCTCAGCCCAAGCTAGAACTGTATGGACTTTTTCGTGCATTGAGACATTACCGACTCCATATCATTGGAGTACAAAATCTACACGTCGAAGTAGATGCAAAATATATTAAAGGCATGCTAAATGAGCCTGACCTTCAACCTAATGCTACAATAAATAGGTGGATACAAGGAATCCTCCTATTCGATTTTACACTTCACCATGTACCTGCTACCAATTTTAAAGGACCAGATGGACTATCGAGACGTCCACTAGGTTCAGACGAAGAAAACTATCCTGAAGATGACTCTTGGCTGGATGAAATTGCTTTATTTACATCCTTCTCAACATCTTCTACACTTCCATATAGATCGAATGATCTACCATCCGTATTCCTGTCCTCTGCTGATCAGGAGCAGACTTTGACAGACATCTACAAATTCCTGACTACGTTAGAAGCTCCTAGCTTCGATACTACTGCAAAACGTACCAAGTTTGTTAAGTGAACTACTAGGTTTTTTGTCAAAAAGGGAAAAATGTATAAACACCTTCTTGATAGACCTCCTCTACTAGTTATTTTCGAAACAGATAAGCGAATTTCTATTCTAATTGGTGCACATGAAGATTTAGGCCACAAAGGTGTACAGTCTACCTTTGAAACAATATGTTACCGATTTTTCTGGCCTCACATGTACACAGACGTTAAGCATCATGTGCAATCATGCCATGACTGCCAAATTCGTACTACAAAAAAGATGCACATTCCTATTACAGTCTCTACACCAGCGACTATTTTTACGAAGACCTATATTGACATACTCAAGATGCCTGCCGGGAATGGTATGAAGCATCTAGTGTTAGCTCGAGATGATCTTTCTCGCTATGTAGAAGGGAGAGCATTACGATCTGCCTCCGCAAAAGCTATGGCCAAGTTCTTCTGGGAAGACTTGGATTGCCGATATGGTGCCATAGGACAAATAGTTACTGATAATGGCCCTGAAGTCAAGGGAGCCTTTCAACAGTTATTACTGCAAGTGGACATACCACAGATTCAAATCTCACCTTACAATTCGCAAGCGAATGGGGTAGTTGAACGTGGTCACTTTAATATAAGAGAAGCAATTGTCAAAAGTTGCAAGAAGCATATATCATGTTGGCCTGAGAAAGTACCTCAGGCACTTTTCGCTGAAAACATCACCACTAGTCGTGCTAATGGATTTTCACCATTTTACCTCCTACATGGAGTACATCCCATTCTACCTTTCGACCTTACTGAGGCTACATTCCTCGTTGAAGGATTTCATGAGAATATGAGTCCCATTGATTTCCTCACGTTATGAATTCGTCAAATCGAAAGACGACCTGAAGACTTGAGACGAGCAGCTAAGACCTTAAAGAAGGCAAGATTTAAGTCCAAGCTTCAATTTGAACAGAAATTTCACCTAAGGATGCATAAGAAATCTTTTAATCCTGGTGATTTTGTCTTAGTCCGTAATACCCAGATTGAAAAAGAGTTAAATCGTAAGATGAAGCCGCGATATTTAGGACCCTTTGTTGTTGAGAGACAAACCAAAGGAGGATCATATATATTAAAAGAGATGAATGGAACTTTGTCTAGACGTGGTGTAGCCGCCTTTAGATTAATTCCCTATATAAGCCGTGATAATCCCTCCCTACAAGAACTTGCAGATACTCTTGTCGATGCTCAGCACTCTGAGGAAAATTTATCTCCGTCTGATTCCACTTCCTCTTCCCTCTCAGAGGACGAATGACAAGCAATATTTATTAAAAATAATGAATGGTAAAGATCACATTTATCTATCCAGTATTCAGCACCAGATTTTCCTCTTATTTGATGTTCTTCTGGAAGACTGAAATCAACTCCATGAGGATTTCATCTTCCAAGACATCCATATTCACTATCAACAAATGTTATATTATTGGGACAGAAGTTATCATGAAGTATTACTTCAACTTTGTCCAACGTGTACAGTTTATTTCGAATTTTTTAGGATACTTGAGGAATCACTTCACCTCTTAGATCCAGAAAGTAGATGGAGACGAAGAAGACATCACTGACACTCAACTGGGGACAGTTGCGATTTCTTGTCCAGGGTGGATGTGGTGCATGGTATGAACTCCATACCATACCATATACGTATACTAGGTAATAAGGAAGGAAGGTGTAATATACTACCCCCCCTGTTACCCTACTATTTTTCTTGGACTCATTAGCTTACAATGTTAGTTTCTATGCTTCTCGATTTATTCTGTGTATTTCTATTTCTCTCCGTTTAATTCCGTGTATTTCTATTCGTTTCCGTATAGTTCTGGTTCTTTCTATTTTTCTCAGAGTCTCTTTCAGCCACCTGATTTTTCCCACCATGCTCTAAGCATGTTTATAAGCAAGTCATGTGACCAAGAGATGATTTGTAAGGACTTTCTACTTGACTCATCATGTTTTGTCATGATTCATCATGCTTTGTAAGACTTACAGCTGTATTTGTAAGATATTAGTAAACAGGATGACTCAACACACCCAAATGGCCTGGTTTGTAAGCAGATTCTTACCAATCCTGTGCTGAATCATGCTTAGTAATCTGGCCTCCCAAAAGGTATAAAAGGAGCCCATTTTACACCTGAGTAATAAGACTTCCCACTTGAAACCTTCTTCTACAAACGATTTGTGAGAATTACGTAAGAGTGCAGGCCAATCTTTGAGCCTTGAAGTAAGTGATATATTTTAAGCCTTGGGCTGTATACTACCACATTAAGGTCTATACAGGCAAGGATATTTGAGTCATTATTAAGTAGTATAGCATCATTTGAGGGTGTCTATACTTATCCGTGTTATTTTATTCTATCTAATCTAAGCTTTACGTGTATTATGTAAACTCTCCCTTTTACATCAAGGGAGACTCGACAAAGTTGAAACAGACTTTCATAGGTTGAAACAAGACCTACTAGGGTGAAACATACCTAACAGATTTCGTTATCGTTTATTACCGTGTACTAACATCATGACTATAAGATTATTTTATACTAAGATCGTGACCATAAGTTGTGAGAAAAAGAAAAGGTAATTCCTCCCAAAGAACCAGCACGTTATCTACCACGAAAACTAGAAAAGTCGTAGACCATGTACTTAAGGACTGGCAAGAAGTCTTATCCTGTATAGTTGTGTTGTCTCTATACACGCGTTCTATATAAGACCCTTAAGTAACAAGATAGCGGTATCAAGTTCTCCAAAACGGCTTGTTACCCCCATGGCCGGCTCAATCGTAGCGCCATCGCCCCTGTTGACTGTGACCTCCCCGCCGATCGTCATATCGCTTCTATGGCTGGAGTTGGCAGTCACTTCTAAAGTAGCGTGTGCGATTGTTATCATAAGTCTACCTGTGGAAGAGTCGACTTCGAGAAATGGGAACCTCGTGACAAAGCAACACTGCAAGAATATGCAGAGCAATGGAGAGACGACAGCTTAATCTTCCAAACGTGAAAGACTGCTCAACGCTCATGGACGAGAGCGCCAGCGGCGCGAACTTTGACGCTTGCCAACCTGGAACACCCTCCCGCCTCATCATTGCATCCCATGAACCAGGCATATTGCAAGGCTTGGACCAACACCAGCACTCTGATACCATTCACGATTTAACATCAGAGTCGAGCAAATCAACATCCCATTCACAGTGCGATTGAAGCACGACTATGGCGCAAGACATTCCGACACGATGGACGGCCAAAGAAATGAGTACACAGATATCTGCGATTCGTACACTTCTCGTATCCCAAGTAGGCCCTGGCAACAGTAATCAACTGGAGGAATGCTTTGGCAAGTTCAAGAGCGCTCTGTCTCACAAAAATTCGGACCATTGAGATATGCCTGCAAATCTTTACGATTGTATGCCCCAGAAAGTTGGCAGAACGCTTAAGATTAACTAAGTCAAAGCTCTTGTTGACTCGGGTAAGCTCTTCCTGTGAAGTTACCTCCTTCAATCTTTCTAAGGATGTACTTCATAGCGCCCGGAGCAACCTCTAGCTGGCCCCTCAAAATGTTTGCACTTCGGTATAGCAGATGTGCATGAGCGGAATCCGTCATATGATCCGTGATAGAGGAAGCGCGCACAGTCGGCAGCTATGGAGACTTCCATATTGAGTCGTCCACAGCCTGCAGAAAGGTTGGAGTTGCTAGAAATATTTACCAAACAAGTGGAGCGCGCACGTAGGACGCGATATGTAGAATGGGTTTGAAGCTGAAACTGAAGATGTACTTACAGTGTAACTTACAGGCACCCCGTGTCAAAAATAGTGTTTTCCACCTCCGGTCCCCTCGCTACACACAACCCAGCTCCGTACGGTACGTACCGGCTTTCTGAGTACAAGTTCCCACCTTATGCCGACACAGGATATATTCGGCTATCCACAACGCAGACACCATCCCGGAGGGGTTTGTCTAGACGATGGACAGTACCTACTAGTAGGTAATGCGCGTCATATTTCGATACTGTACGTGTTCAATGGTGCTGGCTGACGCGAACCTTGGAGGAGAAGATGGCCACGCGAAATGAGTGCAGAAGCTGTCTGCGCTCTAACATAAGTGGCGTTAGTTATCTTGCACCTGCGGAGAACTTGACTGGGATGCCTGTAAAAGGCCGTACCTAATTACAGCTCTTTGCACAAAGGATGGCAGTGGCGAGAAAATTTCGTTCAATTAGGAAACACTGGACTTAGTGAAATTTTGATCGTCATACACTCACATTCTCTGTAATTCACCATCGTCATGCCATTTATTACTATTCCTGCCTCTAAAAAACACAAGAGCTTGCTAGAGTATGACAGTGACCTTGATTCCAATGGCTCCGACGAGGACGATATTCAAATCAAAGAATTTTCGGAGGAAGAGGAACCTGACGACGACGACGATGGTGAAGATAATGAGCCCGAGCCTGCGAAGATCCTTACACCACCCCCGACCACGTCCAAAAAGCGAAAGCGCGGAAAAATACGTGACTAATGATCCCTACTACACTGAACTGTGACTTGATTGCTTCTTCGTACAGCACCTTCTGACCCTCCGGCAAGCGTAAAAGAGGTCATGTTTATCACGAGCATCACCTCTGCAGCTGAGATGAAGAAACCTGCGAGCAAACGTACTTCGAGGAATCAAACCTTCGCACTCAATCTTGACGAGCCTTGGGACACCATGAAAGCACAAATGCTCGTCAAAATCTCAGATGCACTGAACCCTGGACTTCTCAGCTACGAGGATTACGAGATCTCCTGGTTCATTCCGCGTGTCCTGCCCAAACCTGGCTTATCCCTCCTCAATGAGAAAGATTTCGACGTTTTGGTGAAGCGAGCAGCGAATCTGAAAGGCAACGATCCAACCATCAATGTCACGATTATTCAGAAGGAGAACCATGAACTCAAGGAGAACGAGGCTGTGATTGAGCTGACTGTCAATGAGAAGGCTAAGAAACGAGTAGGGGCATTTTTTTGAGTGTTTTACATGCTGATTTTTATGCATATACTCTACTATTTAGAAGGAAGCAGCTGCCATTCTTCCTGGAAATCAAAACAAGATCGTGAACATCCAGAGCCTCTGTGAGCATTGGATTTGCAAGAAGTCAGATGCCGCATGTCCATCAACACATTGCTATGTTGATTCAAGCACGGACGAACATCTGCCTCTCAATGCTGAACGGTTTGATTGCTGGGCATCTGCCATGGTGAGTGGTTTATTGACGAGCTACCTATCGCTAACGAGTCATAATTCATAAAGCTCAAAGACGACGGGACAGCAACACTGGAGAAGCCACCTCATCATAAGCTCTTCGATGTTCGAAAGATCAGTCCTGTACTTCAGCGACGGAAGGACTCTCAAAACACTCAAGTGCCGTCACCTTCTGCACCAGTCTTCAACTTCACTATCGGAAATGAGGTTCTTGACATTTTTCGCCCACAGCTGCCTGCAGTTGCTGCCGCACCAGCAGTATCCTCCACGTCGCACTCATCTGACTCTGCTTGTACTACACTCTTACATCCATCTCGTGCTCAAGGGAGGGATATACCACTTGACAAATTCTGCACAGAATATGACTTGGGCAACAATATCCTCACGAAATTCACCGAGAATGCATACAAGGGAGCTCGGTTCTTACGGTTTGTTACAATTGCTGAGTTGAAAGAGATGGGCTTCCAATTGGGCGAAATTGCTGCGCTACGTGATGCCATTGAAAGGTGGTCTGTCCCACGTGTTTGATACAGGACTCGGCCTCGAATGGACTTCTATGCAATCAATTGTACAAATAGCCTGCATGTATACTATACAGTTCCAGACCTTCCATTGCTCTCGCTCGTCTAGAAGTACCCTGCATGAATAAAATACCCATGTGCATCATCTGGAGTGATAATCTCCAGAACCTCGTACATATCAAACATGATCCCATCACCTGTAGTGGCCAGATAGTAGTCTTGATGACGACGAAGCCAGTGCTTTATTTTGGAGAAGGCTTCCTCAATGGGGTTGAGGTCGGGTGAGTATGGTGGGAGAAACTCGATACGCACACCTGCAAACACAAAATATAGTGAAGCACGTATATTAGTGAACACACACACCAAAACGATCAACGAGCTCAAGAACTTCAGCACCGTGATGTATTTTTGCATTGTCCATTACAAGCACGCTGAGGGGACCAGGATAGGCTGAACACTTTGGGAGCTGACAAAGTTTTAGTTTTTTTGGTACATTGACAGTACGTATTCATGGCGAGACTTACAACAATGTTCTCGAGCCACTCTAGGAACAACTCCTGGGTCATAGAGCCTTCGACGACAGTTCCAGCAACAATACCATCCAGTGTGAGGAGGGCTTCTGTGGATGTCCGTCGTCCACGCACAAACACCTGCTTTTTCTCTGCACGAGTGCCTGTCCTTGATCGTCCATAGCGCCTACCAGGTGTTCGCTCATCTTTTGAAGTCTCATCAATAAATCCCAACTCCGATGGATCATACTGAGCCATGCGTGCAATGAAAGCAGCACGGAGAGTCTCGTTGCGTTCCTTAGCAATGCGCTTGAGTTTCTTGTAGCTCACATCAGCATGTTCGAGCTCGCGGAAGATTGTCGTGAAATGGACAGATATGAATTGGTTTGTTGCAAGGAGGTGCATGAGCTCGTCCAAAAAATAGTCGGGGTTTTGCCTTACAAGACGAAGCAGGCAATCAATATCTTCACGATCGAGAGCACGCAAACGACCACGGATTGCTGTGCTAGGCTGATGGTTCACGACATCACCGGTTTCGCGCCAGAGCTTCAAAATTCGAAACCAAGTGCGTTCGGAAAATCCGCAGGAATCTAGGATGTCTCGAAGGCTCAGAAGGTTCCGTTCATGGAGTCGGATTGCTGCAAGTTTCACGTCATGACTGATCTTGCGAAATCCCATGTTGCGAAGATGATAATAAGGGTAGTACAAGGCTACACGGGCAAAATTTTACCAAGTCCAACATTTCCTAATTGAACGAAAAATTCACGCGACTGCCATCCTTTATGCAAAGAGCTGTAATTGGAATCATACAATGTATTCCTGTCAATCACAAATTTGGTACGTCCTTCCAAAGCACGATCGAGAAAGCTAGACTTAATTCTGTTAGGTGAGCTTGAAAACACAATGCTACTTTCCTATATGAAAACTGCAAGACTTCGCCATTGGCTCGCCAGACCAGACTGTCCACCTGCTATTCAGGAGTGTGGGGTCTTGTTTGATCAAGCATTCAACAAGAGCGCTACAAATTCCACCCTGGAGCCCGCCGAAGACCCTATGAATGATGTCGTGAAGGTTGCCAACTGTGCAACAACTAGTGCGGTGCCTGCAGACCTGTATACCCTCATCAGACGTTGAACGGCAGTATTACGTGCTACACTCAAGTTCGATGGTGTGGTCTACAGCAAGGCGTCTACACACTTAGGCAACAGTCGGATTTACTTCTATCCTCGCGGCGATCGTTCGGTAACCCCTGTCCCCGCCAGTATCAAATACATTTATAGTTCGCTGACAGGAGAGTTATTGTTTGCTGTACAGCGACATATCCCGCTAGATGACAATACCGTCGATCCCTTCTCAATGTACCCTGACTTTCTGGCAAAATTGTACTTGACGGACCTCGAAACCCGCCTTGAAAATGCCAAGGTGTCATGGGTCGTTAGTCACTTTGCGCGATGGAGGGTTTCTGACAGTCACACTGTGATCCTATCCTTATCTCGCGATTGAATCTACCTAGCCAATACTACATCTCTATCTGTCATGACTCAACAAAGATTTCAATATGAATATATATATATTTCTTTAATTTTGTGTTTTTGCAGGCGGGGGTGGGCGATTGTCGGGCGATTAATTTTATCTACGACAAAACTTGATGTTTAATCTTCTTGTTTTATTGTCAAGAGGTATTTTAAATTTTAACGCCCGTCTCAGTGGTGGTCCAAACTTCATGTAATGAGCAGGCATTTGGTCACGTGTAATGCTTAAAGTTTTTTGAAGGCTCAAACGCGAAGTTCCATTTCGAAGTATAGGCCAGCATTCAATATATATTTATATTTCTTATTGTTGATGACATTCAGCCGGCAACAAAATGTTCGCTAATGCTTCATATATTCCTTGTCATGCAAGATCTCTTAAAAATTTGAAATTTTATACATGCTTACAAGACAAACTAAATATTAAGTATTACCTTGACATTTCACACGACATTCAGACTTGACTTAAATATTGCGAACCCCATAGTGCTAGAATAACCTCCGGACACCAGTAATACTGCGTCTGGAGTCATCTGAAGCACTCTAAGTGTATGGCATCACCCTGTTTCTCCCGTGAGTTGATTTTTAGGTCTTTGAGATTGTGATAAACATTATTTATACCAGAACGATCATCAAGATGTTTGTTGTCACAAGCGGAATATTTAGATCCATTTTGCATTTAGCTTTGGATATAACACGCCAGCCAGCCAGCTGCTGACCATACCACCCTATGTTGCTGCAAGTCAGAATTCTCACCCGGATCTGCAATCCCATGCAGTAATTTGTTCCATTTAGCTCTCACATTGCTCGTTTTTGCGGACTACTCAGACAAGTTGAAGGTGCGATCCCCTTTCATTTTTGCCGGCCTTACTATGGGTCTCATCAGCATTTCGATTAATATACCCACCGCACCCAGCGGTGTCAAGTACTTTGGGACTTTCTGCCACATTGTCATGGGAAGCTATGCAGCGCTTTCTGGCTTGGTTTCTTGGTATGTCATTATCAGTCGCACCATGATCAGGGCTAACATGTAGTAATGAAGGCTTGGAAACAATCTTCTTGGTTAGTACAAGAGAGGCGTTGGCATGGCCCTCCATATTGACATCAAAAACTTCAGTGGTGTCATTGCATCCGTCATCTGTAGATCGCAAGACTCGTCTCGGTTTAATCTTGGGTGTAAATTCAACTTCACCCACATGACTTGCACTGCCTAACTCTCTGTTTTCCAGATGGATTAGAGCTGAAGTTCGTCAGGATTGGATTGGCCTTGGTACCAACTGTAGACACAGACATCCTGTTTTGTACATTCCCTATGCGAAGGTGGCATTAAGTGTCTTCACTTGTGCATCCAAGGTAGGCTTCTTTCAATATCCTTGAGTTTGTCTCCTCACATAGGCTGAGTTTTCTTATTCTGACCGACTGTATTGGCATATCTCCCCCTCGATTTCATGAACAGATAAATTGGGTGTTCTGCACAAGTTCTGCAACGGATACTTTCCATTCCCATTTGACACTCTGCATTCTTATTGCAATGGTGTCACCGCTTCTCTTAAGGCCTCTGTGCTTGAGGATGGTGTCAACGTCAGAGTCCTGTGGAGTATGTGTTATCACCAATTGCAATGGAAATTCCTGGTGTTAACGACCAAGGACACAACATGTATGTCTCATGTTAGCACCTCATATTTTTCACTTCTTGAGTTTCCTGGACGATTTTACCGACTGTCATCGCAGCTATTCTTAGTGGACTTTGGCGCAACGCGTGAGTACACAAAAGAATTCATGGACAATTGACTGCGCCTCCTTCAAGCCAAATCCCAATGATTTTGCAAGATCTGAACATTAACGCGGATCAAATGAGCAATGAGCATCAAGTATTGAGCTAGTAATGTATGCAAGCCTCAAATAAAGAATGACTGTAGCTAGTAATTGAAGGAAGGTTTGAAGAACAAATGTCAAGCACTGAGTGGGTTTCTACTACTTATACGGATGAGCCGTGCAGCACGCCGTGCAATTCGGAATGCCTCAAAGTCAGCTCTGAACTCCTGCCAATCAGCAACTGCTTCTTCCTTTGTCGCATAGGATTCATATTCAGCACCAGGGAAACCGGTTACATGTTTGTCTACCTCACGCCTATTTGTGCACGCTTAGAGTGAGTGAGCAGAATGGCAAATAGAAAAGAGCTCACCAAGAATTGAAAACACCTGATATGCGTCCAATTCTGACAACATAGTATACACGGCTATGGTTAGAGGCCTCTATGGTCTATATCAATTGCAGAAAGATGCAGAAGTGAGCAAAGGCTGCCAGAGAGAAGGAAAACACAGCTCACTGTAGGATGTTGATTGGTGTGACTCGGAGACGAGGTACTAGAATCATACGTCGGAGGCCGGTCAGTGGTTGCTGCATGGACAGCAGGATTAAGACGAGTATTCAGTGTGGTAGGAGCTGCTACAGCTGCAGCATAGGAAGGCAGAACATCTGAATCTAGATCCTGTCGTGAACTTGAAGGAGAGTTACTACTAGGCGGGCCCCGACGATACTGCCACGGGGGAATAGGTAGTCTGTTAACAATTATATCTTCGTCGTCTTGAGTGATCATCGCTCGAAAATAAGTTGCCAACGCTAGCGAGCACGTGAGTACTTTGCCAACCCAGTACACGTGGGAGCTGTCCCAGGCTCAGTAGTCGACTTGCTCATTCGAACTTCAAGCGTCCAATGAAAGCTGTAAGATTCGAACTCCCGCGTTCCAACATTATCGATGGTGTCGTTCCGCTACACTACTCTATGATATCTTACATTTATCACTGCTGTCTCTGAGGTTTGGATATCCACAGTGGATATATAAGTATATGTACCTCATCATTCAATCCGTACGTGTGCAGATCAATTGGTGGTTCACTCTCATCAAATATGGAATAGGCGACTCTCCTGCAGGGACGAATCGACGATAAGCAAGCATGCCAAGTATTCTGGGTTCTCTCCGTTGACAGACTCGACTATCTCATACTACGATCAAGCCCAGAATTTTCCAGAGTCCACTCACCATATTTGCTTTCAGTTGTTGTCGATGCTCGCGACTTTCATGGACGAACACTGCGCTGAGCGTGTTTGTCATTGGTGTGCATACCATCCCTCTCCCTGGCCCTGCTATACAGTATACCTGAAATGGTCTGCATGATCTCGACCCCTTTCATGCGGGAAAGTTCCTCCTGCTGGATGAAGTACCATAATTTTCATGCATCTATGGCAGGCAGCTGGTTAGGTGGACAGAATTTGACAGAGGCGACGAGTGTTTTGTTTGGAGTCGAGTGGGCTGCGCACGGTACAAAGGTGCGTTATCATCATCATTACACCTCAATAGTTGTGCACATGAACTTGAAGTATCTAGGCTATGCCGAATCTCCAGACTCCATCTACAATTTATGAAATGACGAGGCCCTGGGGGCCATTTTGGAGGCCTCAAAAAACGTGCGTGTCAATGACACTGCTCTTTTTGTGCAAGTTTACGTCTATACTCTATGTCTGGCGACAGGACGACCATGCTCAATGCCACAGTTTTCAATAAGACACGAGATGCTATAAGCTCAGGGTAAGTGTTGAAATTCAAATAAGAAATGCGAACATCACGCACATTGCCCAGCTCTTCATTCGGACACTGCCATTGCGCAAATGTGAGTTCTTTCTCTACTGAGCTAGTGAACGATAGATCCTGGGTTTGCTCTTGAGCCCGACTCGTTTTCAACACTATTGGCGAGAGCATCTGGGAAGCTGCTGCTTGGTGTCGGACGTGATCGAGATGCGTGCAGTGGGCCAGAGTAAAGGATGAACGAAGGAAACATTTTCGAAGAGAGGCCCGGAATAACCACTAGGTCATACCTGTCAGAGCCAGCATAATCAAAAAGGGACGACTGTCTTAATTCTTTCAATATGGTCTCACCGAGGGGAGATTAGCTACTAGTACCTTGAACCTTTAGTAGCCTACCTAGTATTGTGACAACCATTCGAAGCAGCGAGCACTGAACAAACCAGTGCCTGCCCTGATGGCGCTCAACAGGTCCTTGATCACGAGGTTAGGATACTAGACATTCGGTTTCACAGTCGTGATGCCGTTCTCTGAGCCGCCTGCAATTACTGAAGTCGTTACAGCATACCTGTTTAATCCAAGGGGAGAAAATAATGATAAAAGGGACAGGGAAGCCAGCGAAACGCACTATCTGTCGCCTGAAACAATTATCATTATCGAGTTCGATACATAACATGAGTTTAACGACGAGGAAACAATAGCGTAATGAAAGACATAACATACGAAATACAATGGTGAAGAAGTTGTCCGAATGCTGCAACGCTAGCCGTGTTGATGACCGTTGGCATATCGTGGATGTGCACAGCAGAGAAATAGTATGATTTGAGCCCACCACGGGATAGGTGGTGGTTGTGCGGCTGCCGTTGCTGGAGCAGGATGTGTCGTGGATGTTGAGGCATCAGCAGGTTGAGCGTGCGATGATGAAGCCTGGGCTTGGGCTTGCAGTCGGGCTTGCTCATATGCTCGTTTTGCTTTCTCGAACTGTGGCCCCCGAGCAACAACCAAAGCCTAGAGCGAAATCATAAGCACAGCGAATGTAAACGAATCGAGGAGAGACATACCTGCCTGTCACGCACTGCAGCCACTTCGACGACGCAAGGACGGCTTGGGCGTTGCGTGAGTTCGATTTCCTCGTTGGCGTGAGGTTGAGAGCGGAAGAATGACGTCAGTCGGCTGATGAGTGGATCTGAACTTGAACTCAAAGGCGTTGTGGGATGGGGTTCGGCTTCTTCATCTGTGTTGAGTCGAGATCGGTGAAGAAATGAGGAAAGGCGAGCTAGGAGCACACGTGGATCTGCCCGCGACGGCGTGGAGGGTCGCTGAAGTTCGTCTGGTGCATCGTTGTCAGGTGGGGAGCTGTGGATGAGTGAAGACAAGCGAGCGAGGAGCGCGTGTATATGGAATGACGAAGGCCTTGAGGGTTGCGGAAGTTCAGTCGATTCGCCATTGTCGGGTCGGAAGCGGTGGAGAAGAGAGGCAAGGCGAGCAAGGAGTGCGTTTGCAGAGGGATGAGGGTGTGCACCACCCATTGAGGGCTAAGAGCAGAGGTCTAGTTCTGAGCTAAGCAGTTGAAATGGTGATTACGCACATCAACATTGGTTTCCATGCCATGAAAAAACCCTGGTGGGAGTTCATCGTCACCGCCATACTGGCCAGGACATTGCGTAGCATCAGCCTGGACGGTAATTGTTATAATAAACGAGAAGGATTGCAAAAACGGCACGTACTTCCAAGAATGACTTGTCACTGAGCGAAGAGCGGGGTGTGCGTTGTGTTCCTTGAGGTGCTAACTGTTTTTGAGCGTCATTTTGTGCCTAACAGCAGGCGTTGTTGGTGAGGGATAGCGGCTGACGTGTGAGCACTCACAATATTGGGACCAATGGGAAGTAAGTCTTCAAGGCCAGCTTCTTTGAGGATGGCATGAACGTCCCACGTGTACGTGTTGTGATTAATGTCGCAAGCAGTGGCTAGCACCTTTCCATCAGGGGAAAGGGTTGCGGAGAGCAACTCATTTTCGTGCCGGAGGGGTGGACCGACGGAGGTTCCATAGACGCGCTGTTTTATCCCACGATGCACTTGCAAGGAGGCGGTTGTCCGAAGACAAGGAGATGGCGTTGACAAGACTTGTGTGACCTTCAAGGATTGTGATCTGCTGCCAAGTGGCAGTGTCGAATAACCTAATCGGGCCTAATGAACCGGAGATAAGCTTCTTCCCGTCCGAAGTCCATGCCAAGCTCCGAACTGTGTAATCGTGTTTGAGTGTGTTGAGAAGCTCGCCCGTCTTTGCATCCCAGATTCTTACTTCGATAACCGTGACGTCTTCATCATCTGCACCCGTTGCAAGTTTTGATGAGTCAGGCGAGTACGTCACTGCCAACACCCATTTGTGCCCGGTTTTGATTACCGCATACACCCATGCGTACCCAGTTTTGATGGTCAGGATATTTTGGCCCGTCTTGACATCCCAGACTCTTGCTGTCCCATCGTAGGATCCACTCGCTACTCGCTCACCATCTGCACTCCAGCACAATGCGCACACAGCATCGCTGTGTCCTTTCCATTTGGCAATGACCTTCTTCGTCTCAATGTCCCACAATCTCACTTTCCCGTCCTCGTATCCACTTGCAACTATTTCACCATTCACAGACAATGCCATGGACCACACTCTGGTCTTCTGGTCACTATCTGTGTGCCGCTCTTTAGGTCCCATAGTCGGAGTGAGCCGTCCGACGAACAGGTGATGATGAGTCGTCCGTCAGGCAAGCGCGCAACTCCGTTTACCCAGCTAGTATGGCCTCGCATCGTCTGGCATGGCGTAATCGCAGGCGTCTCACTAGTGGAGGAAGACATGGTCCGCGCTCAGAGTCTCAACTATGTCTTGGTGGGTCAAGATGTCTATTTTTTTCATTTGATGGTTCAGAACCACATAAGCTCACGAGACAATGTACTTACAGGATTGAATCCTCGCTTACAAGACCGACGCTGGATGCTGGTCTTGCGAAATTTGACAATGCGCGAGAGATGTTTGTGGTATCCGAACCTGCTGGTAAGCAAGTCGTCAGCCTTATCCGGTAGGGGGGCTTAGAGTGTCACTCACTGGAAGAACGTTTCAGACGAGTCCAGTGTCGCGAGCCAGAGATCAATGGGTGTCTGGCTGGGAGTTGAGGGCAGTCATTCGTTCCTGCCTTTTTAAGGTACCTCCCATGGGTTATCTCGTTCGCTGCGCAGCTTCAATGCTGTGTATACAAAACGCACAGGTCTGCAACTGGCGCTATGTGCTGTGCATCTTCATATACGTAAGGGCTACATCGATGCTTCTAACAAACATTCGACAGCGTCCCGCGCTCCCTCTCCACTCCAGGTATTTCTTCCTGACTGTATTCGAACTCCAGAATACACCAGACATTCCGGTCTCAACGATGTCACTTCAACTGGGCATGAGAAGGTATGGCAGGCTGATAGGTGAGTGATCATGCATGCCAAGGTGGTCGTCCACCTCTATCTATGGACGCTAAACTTCTATTCAGGCTTGGTGCTTATCGATATCCAGTATCGAATGCGGGAAACTTGATGGCTACGCTGCATAATCGATGTTGAGAACGGCCGAGACAGTCGACCTTCTGTGCACTGGTCTCCCAAGTGACTTCGCTTTTCAGCGCATGATTTCTAGGTCAGCTACTATATTTGTCTCAATACGTGCTCAAGCCCTTTTCAATAATTTGTGCTGTTAAAACATGATCGAACACTTTCGAGTTTTGATTGTTCTCCGGCCTCTCAGGTATCGCTTCGAAACTTGTTGGCCAACCGACCGTTAACCATCTATCGAGTTCACACTATTTGATGCTGGCTTCGGACCTCCACCAAAACGCTTATGCTCAAGTTCACTAGATCATCCCCGTCACCAAGAAGCTGGAAGATCTAAGGAACAAGCGAGCAGGTCAGCTGAAACACCCGCGACATGCATCATTGTTAGTGCAACGTCTTACAATTCAGAAAGCTTTAGTCAAGGTTAAATGGAGATGCATGCAGGCTCAAATCTATATCGTTGATGCGCACCCAAAATAAACAAACGACATCTATTTGAGGGACTATTACTATGTAACTCTGGCTTCCTCGTCTGCTTGACTGCAGCGCTCAACATTCAACCACCTCGAAATCTTTATCTGCGACCACTGTGACTAAATCCAGTATTTTTGATCATGGCAACATTCTGAGCCAAGCACCATAAGACACAGCGAGGTTAAATAGCATCAATGTCACTGACCGTGCAGGTGACTAGTACAATTTATACTCCGAAAGTGATATCTCCACCACTATCCAAGTGTCCACCGGCACCAGTGGAGTCAAAACAACCGCAAAGCACAGACTTGTATACTAGTACTGTATTGCTGGTATTATACATGACAAGTACTGACCTAAAGTTCAGATGTCTGAATTCCGACGTAATACCAAATTTGTCGCGCGATCTTCTTCCACCACCACAACCACCCAACTACCAGAATGCCCATCACATCCCCAACACTCGTTCCCCGCCCTCCAACCGCCCCCCTCGTCCTCCCGCGCGCCCCCTTAGTAAACCCAACCCCACTCCCCAAACTCGACCGCTACCCCGGACGCATGGACACCCGACGCGATCTCCAACGCGAAATTGACGATCTCTCAGATGAAGAGAACGAACTCGAAGATTCCGTACGTCACTCTAAAATCTGCGATGCGATGGCGATTTCTGACCGAGTCTATACTCCACACATGTATTCTCGTATTGACGCGTGAAAATTGAACGCCGAAATAGAACTTGGTGATAAGGAATCGGGGATTTCAGTGGCTGGTTCCTATTGGGCGGCATACGACGCAGTTGGAGGAGAAGAACGAGGTGCGTTGGTTCTCATACTTTTCTTCTTCTGTTCATGTTTGATCTGTACTGTTGTCATGTTCTTGTAGGCAGAAGACGATTCCGACGGTTCTGATACAGGCCAATCGGGTGGAGGTCCTTCGATCAATGAGGACGGCGAGGAGAATGATGATTCAGGAGCTGATCTGGACGCAAGCATGGAAGATATGGATGAGGAGGGCGAGGCGGGGACAGCAAGCGAAGCGGAGGATGCGAATGATACAACAGATGATTTTGAAGAGAGGTCGAGCGATGCTTGACACAGCACGCGCGTCAAGACAGAGAAACGATAGAATTATAGGTGGTATCTATACATCTTGGTACGTGTGTATGCGAGATCTACACTGACAGATATACATGATCCACAAATAAGTTAGATCTTGTCGCTCATCTCCACTTCCCAGCGACGCCGAAGTTGACCCACCACGAAGTCGCCGCTACGAGGTTCAACCACTGCAAACACAAATCAAACCAGTACAAACGCGAATCAAGGGACTACCCCTGGAAATTTGTCACAGACAATGTCCCGCGCGTATGCCTTCTCCTAGGGCTAGCGTTAGCCATGACGAGTGGTTGTACCCATAATCGGACGTGGCCTGCTTTTGCCGCTGTTATGAGTGTGCGGGGGAGGAAGGCGAGGGATGTGAGGAGGTTGGCGTCGAGTTGTTTTACCTGTTGTGCATTATGAGTAGGCATGTTATGTGGAAAACAGACAGGGATAATGAACAGAAGAGGACTGACCAATACGGGTTGCACAGTCGACACCTCATTAATCATTCCTCGAAGGTGCAGGATGATATCGCGGCGCAGATAGTTGGGTCGTCGACCCCGTACCACGTCGGTAAGCGAGCGAAATGCTAGACGACATCGATGTGCGTGGATGATGTGCTCCGAGGAGTTTGGGGCGATGAAGAGCGCCAGAGGAAAACTCCCACTGCCAGAATTTAGACTGGTCAAGTGATCGGTCCCTCAGGTGTTAGAAACGAACGCACGAGAATAAGCTTGTTGTCCTCTCCTACGCTACCAAAACGGTATGTCCGCCCATCGCAGCGGAGCTCATCGAAAGCGACGGCTGAGACGAATGAGGAGTGTCCTTGGCATCGTGCGACGACTCGTTGTTCCCAAGGGGAGAAAATGGTGAGAAGGTCGTCTTGGCCACCAGTCTGCTTGAGGGTAGGCAATCAAAGATGTTCATTGGATTGTGAACTTAGAGTGAAACGCACGAGGATGAAGCGCCCGTCAGGAGACCATGCGACGCAGGTCAGAGATTCAAAATAGGATGCATAGCAGTCTACCAGCCTGTGTCGTAAAGATTGAATTCTTTTCAGTAATCAGAGAAGAAGACAACATACTGCTCTGCAAGGGGATCGATCACCCTCAGACACCCGTCCTCTAAAATGGCAGCTACGTATTTGATATCAGGAGAAAACACAAAGTCTAGCCGTAATGAGCTCCGAACATAACTACGAGAATTCGCCACAACTCACTGACAACACCACACCGACACAGGCCCCAATGGCTTACAGGAGATGTATGGTGCACGTTGACATTTATATGCGGGGTATTGGTGAGCCCATTTGGAATGCTGGCAGTGAACAAGCTGTCGTCGCGTTGTTTGTCGTAGACGATTATGGTCCTGTCTGCGTGGGAGACGAGAGAATGTTGGGGAGGAGGGGACCCAATGGACGGCTGTGCGGATGGAGGAGGTGATGGTACCCTGGAATTTGGGTGTCAGATGTATCTACAATAGAAGGAGGTTGATTACCTGTTTATTAAGGCGGCAGTAGTGGCTTGATAATGGGTCTGATTGTTTGCTGTGAGCAAAGGAACAGGCGCGAGATGAGGTGCATACCGAAGCATATGAGGTCGCCTGTGCTGAATCCTATATTAACATCTAATCATTCTGAGGATGCAGTGGAGGGGTTTACATCATGACACGTTGGATATGCAGAGAAGCTAATCCTCGTTAGTAGTTCCTGGTAGAATCATGCAGCGTTCGCTCACTGAAGCCTCAAAACGCTCCTTGGTACGCGCCAAATCTTCGTCGCACTGCGAAACAAGGGCTCTGAGGTCTTCATTAGCTTTCTGGAGAGCCTGCTGTTCCTGCTGCAGCTGGACCACGCTGCTCTCCTGCGTCAATAGGATATCCGAAAGTTCCGCCTCTTTATCTCGCCAGTCGTTTTGTTGACCCTTCATCATCATGCGGACAAGATATTCCGCAGCCTGATCAAATGCGATGTGCAAAGTATCATGCTTCTCATCGCCCTCCTTCTGAAGACGTAGGGCACGATCCAGTTGCGAATCGAGGACATCAAGTTCAGCGTGTAAGGCAACGATTTCTTCTTCAAGTTCTGCTTCCCTCTTTTTGCTTCTGTCCAACATAGCGTCTTTGTCGAGGGCAAGCGCACGCTCCGCTTCCAAGTCTTCGATGATCTTTCGTTTCTTGGTGCTGCTTGAAGATGAGGACGATGTGTTGAGTTAGCAGCAGTCTGGGAGGAAGTGAGGGCAGCTTAAGCATTCGACTGATGTAAGAGCACAGAATGGATAAACGGGGATAGCGCCCGAAGGACTAACCTTGGCCTTACAAGAGGTCTCCAATGTCATGATAGACGCGGCTCTCCAGCAGGTGCACTTCGGTGAGGGTCATCTAGCCTATCAACTCTATAGGATAAAATGCTGAGGGTAGCGTTCAGCACAGTACAGGAAACAGGTGATGGGTACTCACATTGAACCGCAAAGAACCGCAAAGACAGAAAATGGCATGTCGAGCCAGCGGAACTGGCTCTCTGTCATTGTATCTTGAGCATCGTCGCAAAGCACATAGTACTTGTTGAGAAATCTGTCGTTGGTGACCGTGGTCGCAAGCACATGGTTGGACTTTGCCCTGGGCAAGATTGAAAGTGGAGGAGTATTGGCACCATAACTCATAGATGTAGGGCGAGTAAAAACAGGGAGACTAGTATCGCAGTGAGCAAGACAGCCCATTTCAAACAGACGACCCACAAGATTATTGGCGCCGTGTTCTTGCGCTCGCGACGCATGTTTGGCTGAGGAACGTCAGATTCGACGTGTTTCCTTTTTTCAACTTGGCGACAAGGCGAGGCTGCGATCGTGGATCCTACGGTGCGGCATGGAATATAGCCACCACCAAGAATGTGCAAGAGAAAAAAAATTGCACAACTGATTCACATATGGCCCCAATAAGGCCCCAATAACTTACACTGATTGTGGTGTTGTCTTCCTTCTGCGGCGGCACATGCGAGGAGTTCGTGCAAAAAAACACAGTGTACGAGTGCAACACACTGCTTATGCTACCTGGTGGGGGACGACATCGAGTAGAAACTCAGTAGGAGGGATATTGAGCGGGTTTGAAGGATGCATCTGCACATGGGTTGAATTGGTGATATGGACTTGTGATTGAAGTTGGATGATTGAAGTTGGACGAGTGTTGGTAGGAAGGTTTTGAGAGTATCTGCAGGTGAGATCGGGGGAGTAGGAACAATGAGGTAGGGTACAAACGTAGTGGTCGTCATGCATAGGTATCTGAGAGTGCTTCTGATTGGTTGTCTTCGGCAGTACTCTCGAAAATGGGATTCACAGAGTGTGGAGCTGTAGTTTGATTGTGGGTTTGAGATTACAAAATAAGCTAAGGGTTACCATTACAAAATAAGCTAAGGGTTAGCCTAACCTTAGCTTATGGTACGTAAACAGGCAATACATTTTCTCACCACTCGAGGAAGGCAAGACAGGGGGGGGAAACTTGTTTGAAACTTGTTTGGAGACACTATGGGGTGCTCATAAAGAAATATGGAGGAGGTTTTGTTGAGAAAAAATGAGTGGAAGGGCCGTTTTGTGAGGAGTGTGGCGGATGCAGCATCCGCAGGGTGGTCCTGTAGTCTAAGACCAGGTAAAGGGCTCATCCTCTGACTAGAGCGGCGGGGTGTTTGTAGTACGTTCTCGGCCTGATGTGCCATGGGCCTGTAGTGAGGCTGCCAATGTTCGTCCATGTTATATGCTACCCTGCCATCACGGTGAGCCACAAGTCCTTGTTGGGGAGCAGGCACACGAGTGTCGTACGTCAGAGCAGGTGCACGAGCACCATAATTCTCCATGTGCTGTTGCTTGTCGTAACCCGGAGCAGGTGCACGGGCACCATAATTCTCCATGTGCTGCTGCTGCTCAGAAGGTGCGCGAGCAGGCGCACATCCATAAATTTCTGGATATTGTTGCTGTTGAGAAGGTACCAGTGCACGAGTATCGTAATCTTCCAGACGTTGCTGATGAGCAGGCGCACGAGTACTATCATAAGCTTCTGCGTGTGGAACGTTAGCATGGTGGGGTGCAAGGTGCGGATACATGTCGTTGCGAGGAGTGTACTGGGTGTGGCTGTAACCAGCGGTGTCGCCGCCACCTGGGCCTTGGTTCATGCGTTGGTAGTCAATCTGATTACGGCGCAGATCAGCCTGAGGATAGTTCCGACCTTGCGGCACGTCAAGATGTTGCCCGTATGAAGGCGGTGGAAGAGCTCTGCCATGACCATAATTATATGGTGTGGTTTCGGGGGCAGGGCTTCGCTGGTTGTGCGAAGATGGAATCAGTGACTGTGGACGTTGTTGATATTGAGGTGATGGAGATGAAGGGGCAGACGATGGGGCAGGCGAGGGGGCAGGCGAGGGGGCAGGCAGTAAATGGTCGCGTGGCTCTGCTGCTCCCATTGGTCTTGCTGCTCTTGACAAGCCGCGCGCATGAAGCCTCCCACCTTCAACAACTGCTACTTCTGCTCCCGATGGTTCCGCTGCTCCTGATGGTCTCGTTACTCCCGCTGCTCCCGGTGGTCCCGATGCTCCCGATGCTCGTGTCACTCCTGATGGTCCCACTGCTCTCGTTGTTCCCGATGGTTCTGCTGCTCCTGCTGCTCTAGATGATTCGTGCGTATGAAGCATTCCACCTTCATAGAAAGCAACTTGTTTGGCTGCTGCAGTTGAACCACGCACGATCTTCTTTGGCTTCGGCTTTGAACGTGCTGGACCATCTCGGAGTCGCAAAGGTATACCAACTATGAGAAGATGTTATCAATGGTAAGCGTCGTATAAAGGTGACAGAAATGAAGCTTGCATACCTTCCTTGACTTCGTCTGGCTTCTGTTCCTCTTCAGATTCAGAGGTGAGCTCGTGATAATGTGCCCTTACCCTCTCCTTCTGCAATGCAGTATCTTTTCCCTTGCCCTTGGGCTGCGGCTCGATCACCTCAATATCACTGGACAGCACACGACGCTTAAGTCTGTGAGTGCCACCAGTCGTCTTTGCTTTGCGTTTGCGTGACTGCACTCTATCCTCGTAGTCAGACTCGACTTGTGGGGCGTCGTCATATGCTGAGTCGTCTTCCTCCGATCCAGACGATGCTTTCACTGATTCATCAAGAGTGATTACATTGGAAGGTGCGGGCGTTGCCTGTGATTTTGGAGGCTTAACTACCTTCGAAGGGCGTGCAGGAGGTATCTCGACTGAAACGACGAGATTTTTTTGACGAACAATGGTGGAAGTGGGAGAATCGTCGTCGACAACTATGGAAGAAGCGATGGGCGCAGCCTGCCTGCTGTTTGGCTTCCTGACTTTGGTAGTTGCTGCACTTGGCCGGAGACGAGACGGTCCTTCACGATCGATAATGCCATTGGCAAGCAACCGCCGGCCACGTAAGTAAGCAGAGTGTGGTGGAGGAGCCTCCCCAATGATGACTGGTCGGCTCTTGTCTTTGTCCTCTGAACCTAATAAGAAATTAGCGTAGGTTAAGATTATATCCATGAATACGTACCTGAGGGCCCACATTTGATCACCAATGTTCCCGATTTCAAGGCTTCTGCGAGGATTATCTGTTCTCGTTTGTCAAGGTCATTGATCCCCTTACTCCTCGCACTGGTGCTGCGTGTCTCTCCCGGCATAAGGATGTCCTCCGGATAGCCTTCAATGACAAATCCTTGACGATCAAGGTCACTGCGGAGCTTCTTCCACGGGAAATTGCCTGAGCGGACAGTGAGTTTCCCACCCACTTCCTCTTGAGAATGATGAGCAAGCGGTAAGCAACATACCAAGAGAAATAGATACTTACTGAGTAATGCAATGATGCCACCCTTGATAAGTTGAAGAAGGTCGACCTGAAGTTGCCAGTCATCGACATCGAGCACCTCTGGAGCATCCGGGTCATCTTTCACGGCCTCCGGAGCATCTGTTGACACTTTCGATGATTTTCGCTTGCGTGGCGGCTCATCTTCTTTTGCGCTTGGCGCGCCTTCAAGATGCATGTCCTCGGCAACCGCAAGAGATGCAAGGTTGCTAAAAATTCAAGTAAGAATTCACAAAGCGGTCTACAAAGAAACCATTGACTTACTATACATGAGCTTTTAAATGTCCAATCATCGCGTCTTCGTCAGCTCGGCAGCGTGTTTGCCAAAACTAAAAGTGTTGAGTGAGGACTTTGATGTATACGAACGGAAGAATGACTTACTTTTTCTGCACCCGACGTTTCGTGTATATACCCAAGTGATGCGTCCTGATTGACCACCTTTCCGCATATGATAAAGACTGCTTCGAAGCCATGTTTGGCAGCAGCGGCGTCCACCTAAAAGTAAGGTTAGCACATTATTTTGATGTATGAAGTGTTGGACGCACCGTGGTCACGACTTTTCTCCAAATCTTATTGAATTCCTGCGTGCGCTGTGAAACTGTCTGAGGTCCAACTGACCTCACCTCTACCTGCTCAAATGTCTCGAGGATTTCTTGCCATGAGTCCGGAAAAGCCGCTCGGAACGCCTTGTAGCATTCGGCTCGGATTGCTGGCGTAATCTGAGCAGCATCAGCTACCTCAATATTGCCAAGTCTTTGCAATTCCTGCTCTCGGTTCACTTTCAAGTAATGGCCGTACGTGTTCCAATGATTGAATCCAGAATGAATGCGTCCACGAGCCTTGTGATACGCATGAGAGACTTGCTGCAAAGGTAAGCCGGTTTTTGCGGCAAGGTCGTTGAATATGTCGTCGATAGCTTTGAAATTCTCCTCCAATAGTGCATTCACCTCATCTGTCCTACGGCCAACCAGCGCACCAGCCGAAGATTCTCCTGCATCGTCATTACTTAGGAGAGCATCTTCTCCGGAAAGCTGAGTACCGAAGGAAGGCTGGTGTGGAGTCTTGGCAGGCGTGGGAGGGATGATTCGTGTCTCTGGCAAATCCGTGCGACCGTCATACATATTGCGTAGACTGAAGTCCCCGCCCACAGGATCCCATGGAACATCAAGCGAGGAGAAGTCAAATGTAGCATCGGCAGTGAATGGACGATGTGTGCCGTCGAACGTAGTGGAAGTCCCTGCACCGAAGTCATCCATGGGAGGAAGACCTAGCACTCCGAGAGCATCAGCACTCGGTCCAGCGTTGAGTGGGGCAGCGTGGAGATCCTGCCCGCTGTTCAACCCCACAGGTGTGCGTGTTTCCTGCATGGTAGCAAGGGGAGGTTGTGGAAGGATAATGTCATGCTGAGGTTGCTGAGGAATGAAGGGAGGGGGAGGTTCACGTGGGCCTGGTTGCGGAAGGATGGTGTTAAGGTGAGGTTGCTGAGGAACGAGAGGAGGGGGAGGAAGTTCACGTGGGCCTGAAGGATGTCGCTGAGGTTCGCGTGATAATTCACGCGACACAGCTCGGCGTGGCAAATCACCATCAAAGCCCTGCCTACCTTGCGCAAAGTTGCTTTGGAGCTCTTGCTGCAAGACGGGAGCAAGCCATTGTCCTGTCTCAGGCTGGACAGTGTTCAACGTCGGATTTTGATTTGAAGTATTGACTTCGACACTCTCGTCCAGATGTTCAGGGAGCAGTTTAGCCCTCCTACCCTGCGCATTTTTGACAAGGCCAGAATCGCGGGCTGTTGGTTTAACGCGCGAGCGCAGTCGACTTGGAGTCTGGACGGCAGGAGGAGATACATAGCGACCACCGCCAAATTGCTCGGACTCAGGGTCAAGGGCCTCTGGACTAGAGCGTGACATTGCCAGGTTTCCTGTGCAGCAATGAAGATGAGGTAGAAGCGCTAAACGATGATGAGTACACTGATAGAGGTGTTATCAGCTGACGGATACCAACCTAGTGCACAAACCTACCAGGAAAATGACCTGTGAGACGACAAGGAGGGCAGGAGGCAGGAAATGCTCATGATGCCCCAGGCTTTCATAGTGCCTGAGCGCTCAACAAACATTGGGATTCACATAGTAAATTTGCGACAAAACATATGTACTGCAAAAGAAGAGAAGTTAAAAATCAAAACACCGTTGCAGTCAAGACAACGACCTACAGCGGGACGAGAGAGGAACAAGAGGGTATAAAAGAAGTCAAAAGTCAAAACGCTGTTGCACCCGAGGCACTGGAGCATCTGAGGGTGCAGGAGGTTAGACAGACGGGAGGGGAGGAATGACAAAACCTCGTTGAGAGTCGGGGACAGCCCGTGAGAGGCTTCGGAGGGTTGCAATGATGTCTCAGGGATTTTATTTCATGACTCTTCATCCGACGTCGATTATCGATGGATTCATGGAAGCACAACACATCTTATCAATGTGTTGTCAATGTTCGTTTTTCCGCACTCCTCCCTCTTAAGCTCACCGTACATTGCTTACTCATGGACTTCACCCAGCTCGACTCTATACTCCAACGCGTATCATCACGCTACAAGGTGGACGAGCAGGAGGTTTTGGATAAGTGGATGGAGAAGCGAGAGGTCAGGGATCCTGAGTCATGGAGGCAGCTTGAGGGCATTCCTTGCATCGCTGGTGGACTCACAGCGCTTCTCGGTGAGTCACGGTTAAATCAAGATGAAGGACAACTAAATATTATACAGGGACTTTGGATGGACGAGGGGGAACCATCCCGTGGAAGACGCTGCCTAAAGTTCTAGCCCATCGTGGGTACATACTCGAGAACTACCCCGAGGGCATTCTCATGCCCGGCGAGAGACGTCCAACACTCACGAGGAGCAAGGGCATACACGATCTCACCGCGCTTGAGCGCTTCCAGCTTGCGGACGCCCTCAAGAACAACGTGCTCACCATCAAATCTATTCCAACACTGGACGCCCGCCAAAGTCTTGCGAAATCACGTGCCCCTGTCATCGTTGGAGAAGCGCCCACTGCACATTCACCACACACTCACAGCCGACGAGTGTTTGCCAATGGCCGGATAGATAGGCGTGGGTTGACCCGTCTGGGCAATGCTTCTACTTCACCTAATCCGCGCAGACTCCGAGTCTTCGTAGAACTCCCACCTGCGCCTCCCTCCTGGAAGTTGAAGGCAACTCAACGTCCCCCCATTGGACCCAGTCGCAGCCATCAACGTCCCCCCATTGGACCCAGTCGCAGCCAGCTCATCCCACAGATCTCCGTTATGAGCGCCGCCGAGGACGAAGAACGAGAAGTTGATGTCGCCGTTATGACCGAGGACGAAGAACAACTTGAAGAAGTTGATGAACTTGTCAGTTCGCAGCCTGCAGTTGTGAACTGTGAGCCTCTCGAGCTTCTCCCTCATCTCACCAAATTAATCTGACCTACAGGAGCCTCCGTTTCATCCTCGCGAGCCTCATTTGCACACGCTCGCGCACAATTCAAACAAGACTTCATAGAATACCTACGCAGCAACTAGTTATACAAGTCTGGGGTCGCCCAGGGTTCCACCATTTCAATAGATCCTTGATCAATAGCATTTCTGAAAATTTCCTCCCCACTTGCGATGGAATCAACACGAAAGTGAACAGCGCCAGGGACGCCCAGAACACAGTTAAGTGCATTTTCCCTATGTCAAAAATAAAATAAAACAAGTGCCTCGAATAAATTTGTGCTTACCAGCCTGCCACTAAACTGATGAAAGCCCCACGCGTCACACAGAAGACTTCTTGACGGGGTTTGACTTGTACTGGAGTATTGTGACATTTTAATAAGCATACATTTTTAAAGCGACTCACCTGGAATATTGTAGAAAACGGCCTTGTAGACATGGAGGACAGACTCGTCTGCCAACGATCTCGCAGCATTGTCGTATCGAGGATGGTTCTTATTGATGACGGTGAGCTCTGGCTTTTCTGTGGAGAGTGCGCTATTGACAAAGATGACTACAGGCGAAGTGAAAACATGCTCGATGTCGAACGGTATGGTCGTCGACATGGTCGTCGACATGGTCTGCTGGGGGAAAAAATCGTGAGAATCAGTAGAGCATGCTCAATGGTTGAAAAGGCTCATGGGAGGTAGGTACCTACTATCGCATTCGACTTGCCCAAAAGGATGGCATCGCGATCCACCTAAATCCGACGACAATATTGGAGAGAAGTCAGAAGTTAAAACGCCGTTACAGTCAATATGTCAACCTACTGAGGGATGGGAGAGGGACGAGGGGGACAACAGGACTATGTGAGGTTCACGTTGCACCCGAGGCACTGCGGCGGCACGTTGAGATGACTATTCTGCACAGCCAAATCTGATCAGCCAATCAGCGTATGGATAACGATGTTCATACATAAAAAACATGTCCCCATACCTCCAATGTACCCAAAAAAACATCTAGTGCGCATATTAAGATGCTCCATGACATGCCGGTTCTAATGGTATTGATGCATTTTTTAATTCAAATGGTATCTGGTCAAATAAACCAACTCTCAAACGTTGCCCACTCATTCGTTTCAATTGCTTTAGACTTCTTTAGACTTCTTTACCTCTTTACCTATGGGGCGGAGAGCAAAACACCTCACTCTCACTGATAAAACCGCTGCAACACGTCAACACACAGCAAAGTATAGTCGATCCGATAGGTCCAGAGAACTCTTGCTTTCCGTATTTCTTATCTAAGTACTAACACTGTGCGTACAGAGGTAAAAACACTCGTCGACTTTGGAATTCGCGCACATATGCCAAAGCCCACAGTCGAAAGGGTTCGACAAAGTCCCTTACTCATGCTTCCAAATCACCCGCTCTTGATTCCAATGTTGAGCTGTCATCCCTTCCATCCTATTTAATCAACCTCGCAAGAGCAGATCTTCCAGACACCTACCTATTTCAACAAGCATCACAAAGCGCTGACAACCTTGACGAATCAGATCTTGCGCAATGGGATATTGATCCACCATACCACACTCCTCGACCTTTGGACACCCCAGCAGAAGCTCGCTGGACAGAAAACCTTGTCCAGGTGATCCATGGTCGACGATTTCGAATGGAGAAGGAGGAAGTCTATGAGCGTGCTAAGAGGCACAGTTCAGGGGGAGCGCTGGATCTTTGTGCCGAGTTGAAGGAAGGTCTTGATGTACTCTTGAGGCAGTGGGCAATGTTGGACGAGTATGTTGATGGTATGGAAGATTGCGAGAGACACTACGTGATGGCTCAGTGCCTCCTACAGTGGCGTGCTCGAAGAATCTATCGTTATCACAACGAAGTGCACGCGATGATGACGGGATCGAATCCATATGCATTGGACAGTAGTATTATCTAGTTAGAATACAGGAATTTGAAGCACAAGTGTTCTGAGATAATATCGAAACATGTGCATGTCTCCCTCTCCAAGAGCCGTGCAGTGGTACCCATGCAGTGTCGCCGCAATCATGGCAAGCACCCAGACACCGCAGTCAAAGCCGTTTGTCTGGAGTGCATCAGTCTATAACATATAAGATGAGGCCGTGTTTCACACCATCAAGGTTGTGACTATACTTACCACTAGAGGACGTGCGAGCCATCCATCGATGTCGATGTTGACATTAAAAATACGATCATGTTGTTGAGCGATACTCAGAAGACGAGCGATTAATTTCATGATGTCCTGGATGAATTTAGTCATGCAAAAATCTATTAGAGGAAGCTCACGAACCTTGGTGTCACTTTTCCATGGCTTCCGCTCAGCGAAGCTGTCGAAGAGATGGAGTTCCTTGCTTCGAAGGTGAATGATGCATAGAACCCAGTGGCCGACATCTGAAGGCCTATGGATGGGAAGAATCCACACCTCTTTCGTCCAGTAAGATGTCCATGACATATTGCGCCATAGAACATCATCAGGGGCATTGTATCGGATGCGCGGGAGGTCGTGGGTTGAAAGGATGGCATACTGTTCAGCCATTGGAGACAATTGCACCGCCTCTAAGTAAAGAAGAACTGCACACCCATTAATGCAGCTGTCGTTGAGTAGTGCAGTCCGAGAAGCAAGAAGTGCGATATCCTTTGGCTCAAATACTTGACGAGGACATCCAAAGCGAGGTGCAGATACTCGTTCTTTGACGGTGCCTGGAATAATGATCCCCGCTTCTGGAAGAGGTGTTCGGTCGAATGTGATGTCCTAGAAGACTCGTAAGCATAAACTATAGTGTGAACAGTAGAAAAATCATGCTACTTCAGGGATTCGCCAACAAAGTTCGGCTCCGGGATCATTCACGACGATGTCGATATCATCATCCTCACAACCAGGGACTCCGGCAGTCAGAATGTCCACAAGGGCAGCATCTTCAGGCTGCAAAGCTGTGTGATCGGCGTCAGAAAATGTTTCTGATCCAGGCTCTTCGTCTTCGGTAGGTACAACATAAGAGACAGCATACGTATTGATCCAATGAAGCGGACGCTCCTCTGAGACGCCTGAGAGCTTCCGGGCCAAAGATACAGCATCAGTTGCGCGAGATGCAAATCGTGCCGCAGATGCAAGTGAGGTCGTCCAACGAGTCTGGATGTACTGAAGGTGCTCCTGTTGCTGGCAAAGTGGGACAAGGAATTTTTCATCTGCAAATGCACTGTGAGATCAGACAAGAACAAGGGAAGGTATGATACTTACAACCTGGTGTCAAAAGGGCGAGTTCTAGTGCTGAGAGCTCATCGCCGAACCATCTGCAGAGATTGTCCGCCTCCAGACCAAGACGTTGCTGCTCTTCAACACATCTATCTCTCTTCAACATTGCACGAATGCCATCGCGAACGTCTTGATCATCCAACCAGCGGGGAACCTTTCCAGTGGAAGGTGTGATCCATATATCTTCCATCAAACTCTGATCGTTGCGTAGGTCGGCTAGTCTTGTCGGGAGAGGTGTGGGAAGAGGAATCCCGCAATGCGGATCATAAAGGGCTTCCAGACGCTCACAATAGGCGTTGAATTTACGGAGAGCAGCCATTAATGCTGGCTGGCGTTTTGCGATCGCTTTTCGAGTCTGTTGGTGGAGTTTTGTACCTAATACGCAACATCAGGTCAAGTTGTTCAAATTCATATTTCACCTTACCGAGTGCTTGCTGTGACCCTCCTACTGCACGATCAAGCTTATCCCACTCGAAGAAGCTGCCAATGGCACGCTTGCGAATGTTCATCTTGAGATCGCGTGCTAATAGCAATGTTCGAACAAACTCGAGGTTCAAGCCGTCTAGTTCCGGGAACCTGTCCTGAACGTTGAGCGAAGCATATAATACTTCCACTTTGTGCATTAGACGCTCATGCACTCGTTCAAGACTTTCAATTGCATCACGGGTGTCCTCCGACATCTCACCTTTCGCAATTGTGTCCCTCGTTGTCTGTAGAGCTTTGTCCGAAGCATCAAGGTCCGCTTGCAGAGCAAGGACGGTGTCCAGCTCTTTCTTGAGACGAGCCGGAGCATCTATGCCAGAACATCAGGAGGGCCACGATGATCGCGAGGAACTTTACATACGAGCGCGGATTGAAAGCTGTGACTCCTTCTGCATTGCCCATTCTTTTCGCAAATCACTCACGGCAACTTCACACTCCTCGAGAAGCTTCCGTGCAGCTGTACCTTGATCCTCCACACCACGCCTGAGTCGTCGCCTAATCCAGTCCCCGAGATCGGCACGCATCTCAAGACCGATTGCTCCAGCGTGCCGATCAATTAACCACAGACGACGTTGTCTCTGTTGTGTGAATGTGAGCAGAATTCGAAACAACACACGAGAACGTACCGAAGATGACCGCTGTATGCCGATCAGTCGAACGAATCTTGACCAAAGTCTCTCCGTCCCCTCACCATCGGACAAGCCCAGACCAACAATCATTCGCGGATTGTAAACGAGCTGACAAGCCCATTCATGACCGTAGGCGTGCATTGCAGTAGTTGCAAACCGTAAGCGTTGTATGATAGAGTCTGGCAAGATGTCATACTATTGACAATTAATGTCAGTTCAATGCAACAGGCGAACGAATAAAGACTGACCTGATTTAACGAGCGTGATAGGACACACCCCACATCATAGAGAGTGACGACAGTAGCACTCCGAGGTAGCAATGAAAAGAGATGGTTGATCAATGCAACCGAGTATTTTTGTTGCTCGCCAGGACTGTCGATATTAGCAAAAAATAAGGGTATGTCATGGCGGCAGATCAGCGCCATGAGTCCCGTATCGTCAAAACTATCCATAGCTGCCTTTTGCTTCTTGCCATCTGCTGCTTCATAGGAATTCTCACACAGATCGATCGCCTCATTTGGCACATGCGATACGTGCAGCTTAGGCGTGGACTTGCGACTTCGAGTGATGTGATGACCGATAGCGTCGACCTGCACCTTTGGAAGGAAATAAGAAGGGTCGTAAAAATGTGGTGAATCTCCCGCTGAACGCCGGTGTCGATGGTGAAAGTTTCCGTCAGTAGCAACATGGATATCACCCCCTTTATTCAAGTCTCGGCCAAATTGAACACCCCCAAAACAAGCTGGACAGCGTTGTATGAGGATGGGAGCGCAGCGCTCCCGCAGTCCCTTCTCTTCTCTGGCTCCAGGTGATTGCGGATGCGCAGGAGTCGCTCGCGAAGCTTCTACACGATCACGACACGTTTGTAAGGCCGCTTCTAACTGGTGCTCGACCTCTATCTGTAGGACGTCGAACCACTGAATAGCATAACCTAGACTCCGGCGGAAAGGTTCTTGAATAATTTCACCCTGGTTCATTCATGTGAGTAGCTGAACAAGTATCCAAAGTCAACAAACACGTACCTTTGCATTTGTTATTCGATACCCTCGTCGGACGTAGTGCGTGTGAAGTGCAGACGCAAGTGCATTGACAGCATCACATGAGCGCTGAAAAAGAGAGCGATAGAAGGCGAGCAGCTCGACGGATATAGCCATTCGAGGCTGGGAGGGTGCAGTAGGGAATAAGCCATGGGAAACGAGTGTTTGTGCTAAGTTTGCGCATCTACAGCTCATTGCGTCAATGGAGATGAAGTCTAGAAAGAAATTAGCTGATTTAAGTCAAAGAATGCGACCAATACTTACAGTCGAAAAAGAGACAGGTAAGAGATGTGCGTTTTTGTGCACATGTGTGCGAGCTGCACAAAGACAGAACCTTTGGCGTTCGTTCGAGAGGCGCGCCTAATGTCCGTGCAGTGTAGTCTAGTTGGATGTCGACTAGAGTAGGAATAAGTGCTTTCCAGCTGTCGTATAAGCGAGTAGATGTAAGATCAGGCTGGGTACGACGACTCGGTGTGGATTGTGAAGGAGATTGGGGAGAGCAGTTGTCATGAGGTTCAGGGACATCTTCCCAAGCCTCGTTAGCATCATCCTCGAGAACCACAGCATCCGTTTCCGTCTCTGGCAGGACAGGTGAAGTTTCTTCAGGCTTCCGAGTTGCTGAACCGGCGAGTAGACTTGCCATCTTGGCAAGCAACTGGTTATGTTTAGCCTTCTGACCTGGCACTTCAACAAGCACCTGGGTTTTCCGCTTGTCTCTAAGTTTCCGTGGGCTGGAAAAGTGGGTACCCAGCCCAGATGACGTGCCGGGTTGAGCAGCGCGGGTACCCATACGAGGGGCCATGATATCTTGACGGCTGGAGCAGAGGAGTTGAGAAAAAACGGCTAAGTGGCAAGTGACCATTGTCATTGAGGTGGAATCGGATGCTCTGGGACAACATGTAAGGTACATTCGAGGTATCTAAATTTCAACGGGATGCGCAGGAGGAGCGCGCTGCACCGGAACAGCGTACAGCAGGAGGCAACGAGGCAAATTGATATTTTTAGATTGTAGCTATATTTACATACGGCGGATCCTCCCGGATGAAGGGTCTTTCAGCTCAGTTTCCCATAACATAGAAACCGGGTCTAAAAGACCCTTCATTGCCACCGAGAAGTACTGCCTGAGGTGGTAAGCCTGGTGCTTACGACATCACATCACGTGGATGTTGATTTCCTTTATATTCATCACACGCGATCCGATTATCTGAGACTCGGGTCTCCTAGTTACCACGACATTGCTCATTTGTAACATCGCCTGAAATCCACGATCTTGTCTCGTTATCTTTTGCCTGATTCGTCTTAGTGTTTCCTGCCGCTCCACGGCGGGCTTCCAGCACCACGCGCGCACTTTTGTTGATGACAGGGCTGATATGTCCCATCTTATCGCCCTTAGCCTCACCCCGAGGGACCTTTGTCGTTTCGCATTTGTGCTATCATGTTTCTCGATTACTGCTTGCTGGATTTATGCTATGTGGACCTGCAATTCAACACCTCATCATGATGGGAGATAGTACAAACTTCAATACAAGCTCGAGCTTTTTCCTCAAGGCTTCACCAAAACCTCTCCGTTGGACTCAATCTGCGTTTGCAGAAAGATGTGCTCAATAAAAGCATCCTCGTGGTGACGGCCCGACTTCGATGTGAATCCTGTTTTCGATTTTTTGCGACCGCTAAGGGCCACGTTGTACGAATAACAGAAGACCGTTGCGATCGGCTCGAGCCTTCTAACCGTATACGCATTGCAAGAACACGATGGGTAGCTTCAGCGCCGAATCACAAGTTTGCTCGTACTGCTAGCTTTCCGAGTAATCCAGGATTCAGACGCTTGGTAGATTTTTGATGGCACCGCCATTCCCGGAATTGATACCTCGGACCTCTCCAATAATATGGGGTCTTTTGCACCAGACATGGAGATCGTTTTTGCCATCGGAGACTTTGATTATTTTCCGTGCGAAACGGTGAACGCGGCGGCGAAGTCAATCAGCTTTCAACACTCAGACAGTCAATGATTTGTTTATATCTTTCTGGAGCCGCCACCTTCTCACCTGGCCCAAAAGGCAGTGATTTTTTGAACGGGTTCTAGTTTCGACTTTCTATTGTATCTGGAGATCCAAAAGTCACGTTGACCATTGAACACACAGCACGTCGATGCTGCACCGTGATAGGACCGGCAGCAGCCCTACCTCTCAAGGCCAGGAAGTGTTTCATGCAGCGTTAACACGAATGAAAGACGCTAAATAATTTGGTAAGTCACGCCTTATTGCGCATCTGTACAAGCTCACACTGACCGTTTGAAGCACTGACATGCGCAACATTCCTAGCCTCAACAGCACTCCGTCTTCCTTCCTCGCATTGCGACTTGCTACGTGCCAGTATCTGTACAAAATTCGAATTATAGCACAGGGTTCTGACGAGAAGCCGCACGCCTGTGGAGTCACCCCCATCCACCTAGTATCGAATCAAATTACAAGTTCTTTTTGTACGGTCGATACCCATTCTATCATTGACTTCAAGTCAATGTTGTCGCGAGTTTGAGTACCTCCCACCGAGCACCTTCGTTGGATGGGACGACACTTGCAAGTCGCTCATATAACTTTCTTCGACCCTGAATTCATTCGCCTATCCTGAAATCAATATCACCCCATCGGATGTTAAGGAGGATCATGTACGTTTCAACTATTTCAATTTAGAATTGACACCCTGCACGAGCTTAGTGCGGACCTAAACTCACTGGCACTCATTCCGTTTCGATTAGGAAGAACTTGCAAAAATGCTCAGTCTCACGGATCGCTTCAGAGGTTAGCAGTTTGCATCAAGCCGTGTTGTATAGTCTACAAGCGATCCTGACGGCACAATCAGGTGGAATCGATGACCCGTTTATGCATGCAGAGTGCTTCGTGGGTGTGTGACCTTTACCTTGTTTCATTCCACGGTCGCTCACGTCAGAATGTAGGACACTCCATGGAGAACTTTGGTACGTTGCGTGTTCTATATTCTCCCCGCTTGATCTCGGGCCATCTTAACAACTGCCACTGCCTAAGCATTCAGGCGACTGTGGCACTCAATGCAAATATTTCTTTTCTTGTGCTTGTCGTTGAAGATGCACAGTCAAGAACATTCAGTTAAATCTCGGCAATGACTAGCGTTGAGGTGGTGATCCTAAGACTTATTCTGGTCCACCAGAATTAGATGAAGGATCAGACTTCGGCTGAGCAGGCGGTATGATGATTCAGTTCTTATCTTTTTCGTTCATCAGACGTAATTAATGATCTCTCTCAGAACGTACTTGTGATAAGAATGTGACACCTGATTAGAACAGAGTTGCTGGCTATCGCTCCAGTGTTCTTTACTATCGCTTTTGGGGTCTCCAGACTCGAGCGCATGATCAAGCTAGATTTGTGGGAGGTTGGTGGTATTTCTACATCCGGGTGTTTGTATCTAAGGCTCTAGGCAAAAATCCATTTTCCAGAGACGCTTCTTGTCGAGAGCATAGGGAAAGGCATCTGGTAAACCAACAATGCCTTGGAAACAGCAAGAGGGGCCATAATGATATTGAACTGATAGCAGCTCATAGCACGGTGCAAGGTCAAGAAGAAGACTGTTTAGGGCCGTCCAATCACCCGCAACCGCAGCTCAATGCGCTCCATATCGTTCTCGAACACCTGACCCAAAGTGGAGTGAATACCCATGGCGTCGGCTTGAGTCACTTCTCTGGGGTCAAACTTAATGACCAGGTGCGTTATGGCAGATTGATATTGGGAAAACCGCAAATGTTTATATTCCTTATGCCTATGCCAGCTCCAGGGTGCAGCACAAACAACAACGGATGCACTGCCCGGCTAGATCCAGTCCCCATGAAGTTCAACCACGTCAGTGAATAAGTCTATCTAGATCATAGGCTAGACATGTTCTGATATCTGAGAGCATTTTAGAATCACTCAGCGGTGCCATGTAAATTGTGCTATAACCGAAATGCGGCCCCCCCACGGGGTCTACCAGGTAGTCGTTCAAGATGAAAGTCAGTTATTAATCTTCCATGTTGATTTGTCTGATTGCCGCGCCTTTTCCTTCAAGTCTTGCTATCGCTCGGACGCGACCCGAGTTATGATTAAGTCAGCATATGGAAGATAGGTCTCTGAGGCTACTTACGGAACCAACTCAATTGCACTCTCAGATCCAGGTAACAATATTTGGTAATGATGGGGTAGTAGGGTGTATTATGTACTACGTTCGCCACACAACGCGCGATGTACGTTTTAACATCTTTTGACATATGCGATGGGTCACAGGGTACAGTTGTGCCGTGAGCTTGTAACGTGCAAGTGCCTGTTATCATATCATTCATGGATACAACTAACGGAGATTAACAGGTGCATCATGGCAGACTGATATTGGACACGCTCCAATGTCATGATCACACTCGAGAAGCTGGTGCTGAAAAGTCATCATCACTCTGGTGGCGTCTCATGATCCATGACGATTGAAAATGAAGGTAAGATCTCGACCTCCGAGACTAAGCTAATATTGATGTGCTGACTACATGCTGCGTACTGCCATTCTGTGCGTAGAGAACACCTGTTCACACCACCACATCCCCATTTCATCTGTGAGTGGTCCCGTAAGTAGCCTGATCAATAGTGAAATCTTACATACGCATTAGTCTCATGAGGTGCATGACAGTTTGCATGGAAGAATGCGCCACTGCACCCCCAATGCCACCTAAGGCCTAAGGGACCGACTCAATTGTATCCGGACGGTACTCGTATCAGAAGTTCGGCGGAGAAAAATGCATTATGTACTTTCAAGCCAGCTTCAGCCACCACTTGGCGATGGTGTTACTGTGATTAGAATGAATTCCGGGTATAAAAGGTAGGGCAGTTAAGTCCATTGGTTTCATCATCACATCACACAGACTCACAAAATCCATCTAACTCTGCTTAATCCACCATGTCTGTTATTGAGAACAACAAGATCTATTACATCCAACATGTCGACACCCAGTATTACATTAGCTTGCCCAAGAAACAGACCGCGGGTTCGGCTTGCGTAACAATGCTCAAAGACGAAAAAAGATATTATCAGAGGGTGAGCTGAATGATTTAGAACCCTCCTGACACCTTGAGTGCTCACGCCAAGTGTAGTGGCATGTGATGATGATTGAAGATAAAGATACTGTCCAAAGGTTTGGGAAGCCCTTTGTTATTACCGAGGCTACGACAAAGAAATTCAGTTTGGGTTCCAAGTGCACCACTCACGCAAGTGGTTTGCTAGTACTGTAAGATTGAACTCGCTACTTACCGTAATCTGCAGTCCGAACCTGTCGTCGCCCAAAATGTTGAAGACGCAAAGAGCTGGATCGTCCAGGACAGAGCTGCCAAGATGGAGGCGGACAAGTGGAAGGCCCGGGCGGACAGGAAGAAAGCAGCTAAGACCAAGGACGCTGACAAGGAGGACACCAGTGAAAGGGAGGACACCAGTGACAAGAAGGACACCAGTGACAAGGAGGACACCAGTGACAAGGACGGCACCAGTGAGGACGGCACCAGTGACAAGGATGGCGCCAGTGACAAGGACGGCGCCAGTGACAAGGACGGCGCCAGTGACCAGGTCACAGCTTACACGTGAGGAATGGTCGTTTTGACATTTAATACTCAATCTCAATGGTTGCAGTATCTTGAAGCGTCATTTGAAAGGCAACACTACTAAAGCCTTTAACTGGGTAGTCTTAAAACCTTCGGAGGTGCCAGTGAGTGCATTTCCCTTGTTCTTAAAGGGTCTCTGCTTAATCAACGCAGGCTGCCGTGACCTTGCATTCAAATTCCGGCATGCCAAAATGGAAATTTGTGGAAGTCGAAGAGGATGTGAAAGTCGATGAGGATACAGCAGCCGCGTGACAGTGTATTCTGATCAAGTTGAAGTTGGCTATGCTATGTAGTTGTTTCATTTGTACGACTTGTTTACGCGAATCCTAGGGTGTCATGATCAAGTGGTACCCATTTTTCCACCAATCGATTAATTAAGCCCATTGCATTTGCTTGCGCCGGTGAGCACCAGCGGTGCTGGCCCGGGGTGACTTAGACCTTGCAAGCATACGAACACCTAAGGCTATATCGATATCGGTTACTGACCTTCGTTATTCAAATTTGTCGACAGAGACATGCTGATCGTCACCATAGAACGCCCTTAGAAGTTTCCTGGCTTCAGTATTTTCTTTGAGATTATCACGGACATTCTACCTACTGTCGGGTCGTGTGCAAATGGCAGATCCTCAGTTAAATTCCATTTATTTGATATCGGAGCCGACCATTGACTTCATGGATTCACCGTTCTGGCTAGCACGACTCGGAAAGATAAGATAAACACGTGTCAGGGTGGTGTACACCAAGCCTGAGCGCTAACCATTTTGTCCGCTCGAGCTCTTTGATGAAGCTTACAAGTCTTCCTCCTTCGCTAACCAAATCACGCTTGGTTACCCAAAATATCAACATCAGATTTCTGGGATATAGCCGCAGTCCACTCTGTGAAATCGGTGGGACTTGCCGGTCGTTTCAGCCATTCCGGTGCCAACCTGTCATTGCGCCCTCACGTCTCCAACTAGTACCTTCACTCTCACGACGAACGATGTCTTCTTCTTCTGAAACCACTTTTTATGGTCTGAAAACAGAGTTACCTAGCGGGCAAACGTATGATTTTGAACAGCTCAAAGGAAAAGTTGTCTTGATTGTCAATGTTGCATCGAAGTGGTAAGTCGTAACTATGGTAGACCTACGAACGACTCACTCTCTAGATTTTCCAGTGGGTTCACTCCACAATACAAAGGTGCAGCATATAGTTCTCGAAGTTGATATGCAACTGACAAGGACACCTACTAGGCCTCCAGGCTCTGTACGACAAATACAAGGAACGTGATTTCGTCATTCTCGGTTTCCCATGCAACCAGGTTGGTCTGCGCTGCTCCAGCCAGTATTTCACTGCTATAGAACTTAGCAATGTCCAACAGTTTGGCGGCCAAGAGCCTGGTGACGATGCCGCTATTGCATCTTTCTGCGAACTCAATCACGGAGTAAACTTTCCTCTTATGAAGAAGTCTGACGTAAACGGCGACAACACGAACCCTGTTTACCAATGGCTCAAGAATGAGAAGCCTGGCCTTATGGGCCTCTCTAGAATTAAGGTTCGTTGTATGGGACTGGATCGCCGATGTGCATGCAGCTAACGCAACGTCACACTCGCAGTGGAACTTCGAGAAGTTCTTGATTGATAAGAACGGGAAAGTTGTGAACCGTTGGGCATCAACGACTACTCCTCAGGCGATTGATGCTGTAGTGGAGAAGCTTCTTGCTGAGTGATGTCGTTGAATGCACCAGTTATTTGGACTGTAGTATCGTGATGTGTCGAGACGGTACAGATACTTGATGGAATTCGCATTTTGTAAGAGGCATATTTTGTAATCGATGATGGCTAAGCGCTAAGCTCTAAGGTCTGTCACTTGCAATGATCGTGCTGACACATTTTACAAAAATGGTTTGCCTAGTTTCGTTACTGCTGGTGAATAGATCGTGAAGACCGCACAACCAAAATTCAGACGAGATCAAGAAGGCTGCAGGGACACTCGCCATGAATTGCGAGCACCAGTTTGCGAACCAGGGCGTAGTCATTCATTCAGTGATTGTGGAAGGACGGACAGGGCCTGATTGGCTGAGCATTTTGGTGAACTCAAACCACTTGTGCCTGCGAATATTTACAAAGAGGCTGAACCGGCCCGAGGGGTGTTATCGCATACACTTACTATGCTACATACACGGCATGCAGCATGACCCCCGACTTCCGCTTCCTCTCATTCAGCCCACCACTCAGTCCCTTCTCGTCATCTTGCTTCATCGCTATCATGTCTGATAGTTCAGAAAACAGATGTGTCAGACTTGAAGGCGTGTCACGTCATATTGCCTTTATATCCGTTTCGTGACTCACATGGTCTATCTACAGTTATCAGCGGACAGAATATTCAAGTCCCTTCGGAGCGTATACCCGCGGGCATTTGCATATTCATCAATGTCGACTTCCGGAGATTCTGGAAATCGGCCATCAGTATCTCATCATCCGACAACTCTGTAGCGTGGGGGGATGCTGTGACTCTGTAAAGTTCTTGATCACTTCTGGGCGCGATTCGGGAACTGATCTTCTATAGATCATCACAGGTGTCACCTGCATTGTCAGTGGAGATCAGGGCGTCCTATGAGGCCGATCGAATGCTAGGCGGTGGAGAGGTCATTGGTAAAGGCATCTGCCTTCGACGAGTCATCCTCGAGCTCTGTCCTCTGGGTCATCGACACCGTTCAAGAGCACTTGACAGGCTTTCATGGGCTCTCACATCACGGTTTACACAACGCGGCAACATTGATGATTTTGACGAAGGCATACAATTTTATCGTGAAGCCGCGTCTTCGTGCCATAATGGACATACTGGTCGTGACGTCTTCCTGAACAACTTGGCCTTCTCGCTCAAGGTCCGCTTTGATCATCAAGGCAAACATAATGACCTCAACGAAGCCATCTCTTTGTATGAAGAAGTGCTGCGCCTGTGCCCTGTTGGGCACAAATATCATCGTGATTCCTCATTGGACAACGTCACCCGTTTCAAAAAATGCGGTCACACTGATGATATCACTTAATTGTTATGTACTCTCGTGTTACAATCTGTCGACTAGTCTTCGCCGAAGTTCTTGTGTATTCGACTCGTTTGCCACATTGTCTTCTGCTTGAGTATTGGTGAGCCGGGCCAGTCAAGCATAGACTGGTGACCAGCCCCTCTATGTGCGTGCAGAATCTGGTATTGCACATGTAAAAATACTGGACAAGAGTACGACAGCCTGCAGAACTGACCGCCCGCAAGAAAAGCACCATCCATGGCTAAGTGTCTTCACCATCCCTATGGTAGGAGTAAAGAAGTTGTGGGAAAATTACGAAGTGTCCTGACAGCCGCGGCCAGAGTTGGTATACTATCTTGACTTCTTTGTGCTGATGTGTTTTTCTGGAACGATCATGTCAGACAAGGTTCACTTTTGACGAGAAGATGTACCCTGCAGTCTGCATATCGGAAAGCCTTGGGATCGTCAACTCATCTTGGAGAGTGACAAGAGAATTAGATAGCACATTAGCCGCCTATGGATGACTTTCATGAGAGTGATCGTCCGCCTTCAAATACCATGTCATATATACTTTACAACGTAGATACTTACACTTCACACTACGGAGAGATCCGTCACTCATCTATGATGGACTGCGCGTCTCCGACGGGGGATACCCTCACGCTGGGGCATTCGCGAGTCCAGGTGCTGCACAGTGCGCGTTAACATCGATAAATAAAAATCGGAGTGAAAAAACCACGTGTATTTGAGGGTGAACAATACAACTCCGAGGAAGGCCTTATAAAGAAAACAAAAACTTCACGCCACTGCAACAAATTCCGCATCTTCATACGAAAGAGCATTTTCTCCAGCAAAAAAATGCAAAGATCAACCGCTAGTCCCTCAGCCGCTATGCAATTGACAGGCAATGACTGCGCTGCCAGTCAATACAACGACACAAACCAAACAGCCGCCATGACCCACACACTGAGCTGTGGCAGGTTTGGATGTCAAACCGTTTTTGTTTATGCCGTTGGCACCAACTGGCCTACGGTCAATCGCGTTATCAGTGACCACTCGCTGGTCTGCAAGGGCGGGTTCTACACCTTCCATTCACCTCCACGTGCTGATACACACGACCCACAACACGCGCCAAGCCCTCCGCCGCCCGCTCCTGAGAGCCTGGGCGTCAAAAACAGCAATCGCAACAATGAAGTCAGCGCGGGCGCTTGCAAGCGGAGAAGAAAGGAGGACAAGAGAAAAAAGGAGCTCGAAGAGGACGAGTACACCGAGGATGTACAACCCAAATCCGTCAAGTGCCGCGGATGCCAGAAGACTATTCGACTTGACAAGCGGTCCAGGTACTATCCTGGACTGTGGGTCAAGCACAGGGGCAAGTGCCCAGGCATCCGCAAGATAGAGGTGAGTAAATTTCTCCTACGAACGGAATAAGTAACTAATTAAATTTATAGGGAGATAAAAAAACGAATCAGGAGAAGATGGGTTTTCGGTTGAATCCAGAACGGCGCCCACCAGCCGCCTCCTCGTTTGGAGCGAGTTGGTGAAGATTGGGAAGAGGACGAGGACGAAACGATTGGATTTAACAGTGAGTCATGTCCTCGATGGCGAATTCTATAATTCACCACGAACTCTAGTGTCGAACGTGCGATTCATCCGCGACTATTGAGAAAGGGGAGAAAGATGATGGGCGTACCGGTACGCCACTAAAAGTGCATCTTAAATGTTGTGCCAGTGAGTGAATGTTAAAGGCGATGATTCAGAGCATGCTTGCTTGGTGCACTTACTATTATCGAATGTCCCCGTCCCTTTGTTGGCAAAATATAATCTCCCTTTATTGTTCTCCAGGATTTCTGTGATAAGATCACTAGACAAACGAGTAGGCAAGATAATAATCCTTTAAGCATCGATGTGGGTATCGCCGGGTTTGAGTGCTCGGAAGGAACCGGCGCAGCATTGAGCTCTTTGTCTTTGACTCTTTGTGGTTGCTTTGACTCTTAACCCGGACCGCACATTCCGCTCGCTTTGCTCTTAACCATCATTTGCAGTACATGTTGGTAACGTCCACATCGCATCTCGATCACCGAGGCTGGTACATTGATCATTCAATGCGATGTCCACCTATCTATGGCATGGCCATTGCACTCAGTCCCAGCCTAACTACTAGTACTGTTTGCTCAACGTCACTGTTTTCATTGGACGAAGCTGGACGAAACGGACTCGGACAATCCCTTGTATCGCAAATCAACCCACGGCACCCAACTTTTTGTTCGAACTGTTGTGCTGTATTTTAGATCTGCGGTCATAGCGACAACTCGACTCACAGTTCTTCAGAGCTTCTCAATCTAGTTCTTACTGTCGCAAAGTCTGCATTTGAAATGTACTAGGGACATCTAATGCCATCTGCATATCCTGCCCGCGTCCCCATATCATCGACTCCAACTCTACAGCTGCCAAGTATCCCCAGCGGCGTGCGGCGCAGACGTCTATCAGACCCTGATTGCAGTTTGCGGCGATGTTAATGACACAGAGGCACAGCTGGGCAGTACCACGTTGTGCATGAAGTGATCATTACAGATGTCTATTAGTACTGAATCACTGATCTTATGAAATGCGACACCTTCATGAAACAGCTCCCGGATATTGCATCATTATCTGATCGGGGGTGTCGTTCTCTACTGCAAGACGTGAATTTGAGCATTTTGCACCTTGGCGTTTTTCAGGGTTCTTGGAGCGTAACCTTAGAGCGGCTAGGATGAACATGGTTTCTGAGGGGGTAGTCGAGTATATCTCCTACGACGTCCTCGAAGCAGCCATCTTTCAGCTCAATAGCAGGAGCGCACAGATTTCTAGTTGCTACGAGGATGACAGCACTACTGAGAGCGAGAGTACGTGAACCTCGGCGCTGGGGCTTTTATTCAGTGCGATTTGTCAGGTACTCTTGTATGGGGAAAGGGGATGGCTGCTGAAACAATGACTTCCACTAAACTTTGACATGCTCTACGTGGCTCAACTTACCACTGGGTGGAAGTATGGGCAGGCGGATAGTCTTATTGATGCAACAAGATACCGATTTAAATATTGCCCAGACCTACACCTACTTCGCAACACCAAATAACATAAATATATACAACGATGGCAACATGACCAAAACTTAAGTTCAAAACATACAATAAAATAAGTCGACGACACTTGGAATATATAGAAACAACTTCAATCATGCCGATAATCTCCCATTCTCCCATACTACACACCACTGTTAGTGGTTACATGAACATGTTCCTGGAAAACAATTGAAGCCATATCGGTTGCTGTATCCGGGTTGGCCACACTCTCAGCGTGATATTCGCGGACACTGAGGATGAGGCGTGGTGCCAGCACAAACATCTGCGCGAACTGGAAGACTTGAGTGAAACCAAAATAAACATTAGACTCCGGGGAATACGGGTTCTGCAGAATTGATGGATTATGGCCACATGCAGAGGTCAGTGACAGATGGGCGTACCGCTGATAGCGTTGGAGAAAAATAACCTATTTGGAAGCAAGAAACTGCAAGAAAACTAGCAGGCGTAGAACTTCAGCGGAAAAGAGGACCACATCCACAGCATGAGCTCACCTCATAAAGTAACTTACGTGAGTCTTCACCAATACCGTGAGACAATCACCAATAATACCTCTTGTTGAGTGTTGCCGTAGTTCCCTGAAGTGCTTTACAGCAATCCAGACTGCGAGACACACTGCAAGGACCTCCCATACAGTGCTAAGTACCCAAGTGATGGAATTGAAATGTGCGACATCTTCCCCGTAGCTAAGCATACACTGATAGGTGCCGGAGAGAATAAACTCCTCTGGTATTTGTCAATGAGCCTTATACATCTAAGTCTGTCATTTATAATTTAAGCTTACCCGCTGAAATATGCATCATAAATATGATAGCCATCACCGTGTTGGCGATGCTGATGGCCAGAAAGGCGACAACAAGAAAGATAGGCACGATCCTGCCAGTGGATGGCTGATACATGGCATTCAGCCGAGCGATCATGATGACTGGCCCGATGTTTTAGTCAAGCCAATAGCACGGAGGTATATAGCTCACCGCCCATTATCACAGCTACAACTGCCATCGTACTTTCTAATGCCTCACCCATGATATGGCCTGACAAATCCAGGATCATTAGCTATCAGCCTTGGAGGATCAAATGCTCGAAACAAACTCACAACTGTGACAGTCATTATATTAGACAAAGTCATTCAAGAATTACACTCACCTCTACATGGTGGTTCAGTTGTATGGACGGGAATATAACACGTTCATGGATACTCACCATATCTGTTGCCGGAATTGTCGGAACCCATACTGCAGTATGTCATGATCAGAACAAATACAGTGAATGTGAGGACACATACCCAGTATATTGATCCTGGTTGTGAGAGATGACTGATGAGCGCAACACCAATAGCTTATTTTCTGAAACGCACACAGCATTTATTATTCCCATATAGCGCACCTAGGATAGTTTGAGATTAGCGTGACTTGCTGACCACATTTAAAACATGAGCTACATACAATGAGATACAGAACGGTCATCAGGGACCAGCGCTGCCTCTGCCGTGACAAAATTGTATTTGCATGTTGTTCTTGTGATGTGAATTTACTCACCCAAATCAATTCAACCTGTAAAACCATTCTAAGCGAGTTGAATGGCCAATAAATGGGTGGGGCCTACCTCTTGTGCGAACGTAAGTGCTGAAAGTACCATCAGGACAGCAATTCTTTTATACCCACTGGCAGCCTTGCTCACCCCAATCATACATTAGCCCAACAGAAGAGGCAACTGTGCAGCAACCGCGACCTAGGTTAATGAAGTCGTCACTATAGTATGCTCTCTACGAACCTGTAAAATAGCTAGAAATACGATATGAATCGATGAATGGCCGCCAAATGGGATCATTAGAGATTAGGGTCATAGTGTTAGAGAACGGGAGTGAGGGAGAGATGAACTTGATTGATTCAGATATATCACAATCACATTCATTCTTGATATACTACCACAGTGCTCGTATTGCCGAAGTGAGATTTGGGGATTGGTAACTTATTGATTGAAGTAAGTGTTTCAACATGAATTCAAGCAGCAGGGAAGTGCAAAGCAATGACTCACAGAATTTTGAACGCCGCGGACAACGTGTCCGTGTGATCTTCGAGGTATTCTTGCTACTTCGATGGCACTGTGTAGTTCATTGATCTAACGCAGGTTTACACAGCGCCTAAGTCGACCTCGCGACAGACATTTTCTCAGAAGGTCAACCATGTTTTCGACTGTCCGCATTGCCTTTCATTTCCGATACTGAAGTGAAATTACAACACGAGGAAAAATCTACACTGAACCTTACTGCTGATTCGTGCACGGTACAAATGTGACCAAAGTGCATTACATGCGTCATATCCAATTCTCTGTCATAGAATACAGATCAACTTGTGTGGTGAGGAGACAGGCGTGCAACGAAGGGGGATCATGGAGGGCGGTTGTGCAAAAAATGGTCGGGAAGGAAGCCATTTGGATGGGAACGGAAGGGCCTCTGTAGAAACCGGAGTTGACCTAGTAGTAGCGGCTAGCCTACTAAGTGATGATGAACTTGGGGCCTAGAGGGTTTCGCATTACTAAATCACGGGGGCCATCATAGGCGTTAGGCTCTGTTTTCGAACTCCGATGCTTACAGCCTGGCAGCAATACTCACAAGTTGACAACGTATCTAGCCTGGAGGCGGGGCTCCTGCAGTGCGTGTTATTTTGAAGGTGAGTGGGATTATTGGGCTAACCTTCTTACCGTTGCATAGTGCTTCCCTTGCCCTTCCTTAATTCCTAAACGATCGTCGTCCCAGTTGTCTCTTTCGTGCTCTACCTCACAATCGGGTCTGACTGAAGTGTTATTTATTTTAAATGAGACGGTCTGGACGCTTGGATTGTTAGTACGTACATCAAATCTTTGCTCGGACCTCTTTGAACCTCTTTGGCTGGTGTTCCGAATACAACCACCCTGAAAGACAAAAGCGCTCGGAATCAGGATCCTATGGCGATCTCCTGCTAAAGCTACTCCACATAATTAATGGTAAGACTTCAAGTTTGATGATTTGATGTGGATAACCACATGCGTTTATTTAACTCTGGCGATAGTGCAGGGAACACTCCATCTAGCGAAAAGATGCCGCTTTGGCTACGATGGTGGACAATGGGGAATAATCTATCCAGTCCACAAGGAAGCAGCCCATTGAATTAAAGCTGCCACTTTCTCCATAAGTGGACACAACCACACGGACACAGTACCAGAAGATATTTGTGGGTCTTGCAAGCTTGACTGTATATAAGACGGCTTGTGCTTGAACAACATCAACAACTTTCAATCATGCATCGCGCTCTTGAATCCGAAGATATTATCTATGCCGTTTTAGAACATGTCAAGTACTCCTCGACGGACTTGCTGAACATTGCGATGACCTGCTCCAGGTTCGCAGGTCCTGTACTCGATATCCTTTGGTCGGAACAACCAAGTCTGGTACCTCTCATCAGGTGTCTACCGGAAGACACCTGGGAGGTCGAGAATCAGATCATCGTGAGTGGAGTATATTATTTGAGTCTCGACTCGGCGGTGCTCACCGCGCTCTACCTTGCAGAATTTTTCCAGAGAGCCGACTCCCAGTGAGTGGGAGCGCCTCAGAATGAACGCATCAAGAGTGCGTCGGATTATCAAGCATAAATTCTGCGACGCGCCTTTCTTGAAGCTACGTGTCAGCGGCCAAGTCCTACAGAGGCTTTTCGAGCTGTTCCCTCCCGCCACGCTCTTCCCGCACCTTTCCACGTTGAATTCGCATGTGCTACGAGAGTCTAGTTCGAACCTTTCGCTAGTTCAGAAGTTCATGTCACCCAGATTGGAAACGCTCCTGCTTGATGTACCTGGGCACGTCCCGACGCATGAAGTCGAGCAATTCCTTGGCGTCCTTCCAATAGAAGCACACGGTCTGCGCCAACTCTCGATATCGACGGACCATGGTGCCACGGCCTTTGCAGTTCCTCCAAGTTTTGGAAACCTGCCAAAGCTACTTGCACTGGCCATTCACGGAGTCGATGTGTGTCTGACGAGACAGACGATTGCAAACATTCAGCAAGCTCGGTGTCTTCACACCCTCACGCTTGGCCTGCGCGGAACCTCCTCTGATTGTGGTGGTATGGCACTCGAACTGTGCAGTCTTGAACACTTAACTCTCTCTGGCAATTCCTTGCCACAGTGCACGCATTTTTTACATCAAATCATTACTCCACGGCTGTCCCACATCAGCATCAAGTACTCCAATCTAGCGTCCCCGATCGAAATCACCGTGTTCATGGAATCATTATGCACATCGTGCCAAAATTATGAATCCTTGAAACAGATCCATGTGGTGGGCGCAACACATTCGAATGATCATGGGCTGGTCATGCCACTCTCCTCCGAGATCTTTCGGCCACTGCTCAAGTTTACCGGGTTGTTATCTGTTAGCTTCGTCGATATCGGAATTTACGACCTTGACGATAGGTTCCTCGATGATATCGCTGTCGCCTGGCGGGATATCAAGGAATTGAAGTTCAACACAAAGAGACGTGCCAGTTCTAAAGTCACCTTCGCTACGATGGTTTCACTGGCGTCAAGATGCAGATCGCTGGAGGACTTGCATCTGACGGTCGATGCGTCACAATCAACGACAATTCCACGAGCACAAGATGGGACGGAGACGCTTTGGCCCACACAAACCGCTCTTCGGAAGCTGCATCTTGGGTACAGCGAGGTGTCGGATGTGGCGTGTATTCCATACATCCTGGCTTATGTATTTCCAATTCTATCGGATATCGACTGGTGTCCCGAACTTTAGGGTTTCGAGATCGAACTCCATATGGATTCAGCATCGGAAGTAGCATGGGATCAACCAAGCGTGGTCCAGAACTTGATCGAAAATCAGGGTAACAACTTCAACTCGGGTGTGGAAGAGGAGGAGAATGAAGGAGAATTGGAGGAGGTGTATTCGGACGATGAAGGAGAATCGGAGGAGGATTCAGACGGCGAAGGAGAATTGGAGGTGGTGTATTTGGACGATGAAGGAGAATCGGAGGAGGATTCAGACGGCGAAGGAGAATTGGAGGTGGTGTATTTGGACGATGAAGGAGAATCGGAGGAGGTGTATTCGGAAGATGAAGGAGAATCGGAGGAGGATTCAGACGGCGAAGGAGAATTGGAGGAGGTAGATTCAGACGATGAAGGAGAATCAGAGGAGGATTCAGACGACGGTGTCTGGATGTGATAGGTTTCATCATAACGCAATCAAGGTTGTATGCATTTATGCTAGGGTGATATAGCTGGATCTGTATACATCTACTATATCATATATCTTTGAAATCACCCCTTCGCCATCACCACGCCAACACCGACAGGGTGATACGAGCTTGGTGCGCGATGCACAATAAGAATGCTTTCAAACAATAAAACATCAAGCGGAAGTGTGACTCCTTGATTTTAAATCAAGTGGGATAGGAGGAACACCCAGGGATAAGTCGGGATAAGTGTTTGTTCGCCATTACGACCAAACTATGAGGGCGAGTTGCCGATTCATGCGAGATATAGACGCTGCCATCCCGTGCACTCGGCGCACCCACACTGCTCATTACGTTCCTATCCACATTCCTAATCTACGAATCTCAAGTGCGACTCTTCGACTGTTAAAACGCATAGTTACATTTCCGCAGAGACTAGACTCGAAATACCACAGTTGATTGCTGCGACGACTGCATCTGCACATCTCGTTGCGTGATCGTGTCCTCATCTGCGAGCATGCGCAAGAAGAATGTAACGACCACACTTAAGTTCGCGACAATTAGTGATATGGATGCCTAACATGGGTATCAACGAGCCTGTTCGAGCACTGAGCACTGAAACTGTACCTCGAACATGGCAGCCACTGCCTCCTTCAGCTCCCCCTCAGTAAAGACATAATATGCATGGGCGAGACTGACAGCTGTGGTGATTGCTGATGTAGAGAAGAGGCAGATCACCCGTACTCTTTGCGCCGTCGTCAAGATCGTGGCTTTGTAAATGAGAATGAATGGAGCTAAGATAAGGACAGTGTCTCCTAGAACGTCGGCTGAAATAAGGTCAAACAATTGATGGTTTGTATTACATCCTGTACTCACTGACGATCTGTGCTATCGCGACATTTCTGCCGAGAGGGCACTGCGGACGTGGTTGCTTTTTCCAACTGGGATCCGATTCACAAGTCCACCACACTTGTGCAAAGAGGATAGCCCATACAACGCCAAAGATGATTGCAATGCGGACGAGTAGCCTCCTCGTTCCCCAGCATGCCAGTCGCACAACTGTAAACAAAATGGATAACCGGGAACACCTGTGCGCGTATGTCAGTTATACCCTTAACGTGCTCACAACCACTCACCAAATAACTCCATAAAAGCATTGTGTTAACCTTTATGAATGCAGTTGTAGTGTCACTCAAAACCCACGATACACTGGAGAACGCACGTATAATAGAGTGCAACTTTTGCCCATTGAGGATGTAGCACTGTATATCATCAGAACGGTGTGCTATCATACGCGTTAGACATACCGTAGCCGTTCAGATACAAAGCACTGCAAATCATCAGGGAGATATCGAATATCATGGCGCAGGCTGCCCATGCGTCATCAAGCCACAGAAGACTTCGCCGTGAGCGGCAATACAAGCGGAAGGACGTGACAAAAGTCGCTATAATGGGCAGGACATAGTTGACGACTTCAAAGATGCGTTAACCGCAACGAAGCCATCGAAGTTGATGAGCCTCTCACCTTGCGTCTGAGCAACAGTTGGGCCTGATGACATCGAGTTCGAGGAAGTTTAACCAACCCATCCTCTCAGACTTCAGATACAAGTATGCGGAAACCACCCCTGTCTCGATTATATTTTGTCTACTCCTTTGTCGCGACAAACACCTGACCTTTTTTTGACATTTACAGAATCCTTGTTAGAAAAAAAAATTGTTCAAAAGTTGAACGTTGAGACTGTTCAAAACAATGGGAAGACCAGAGTCGCCGAGTTTTTAGAATGTCGCTGGTTGGCCGCTGGGGACCTAACGCAGTGATCGCATTGAGACATAGGGGCCAGAGTCCCATTAGATAAGGCACCAAGAAACGACACCGCATCCTCAGCGATCATAACACAATTAAAATTGGCAATATGGCGCAAGTGTGTACTGTTTAAGTATTTTGAACTGGAATTTGACCAATCAACGTCAACACTCACACAAGCTCCAGTGTCCAAGTACTCGATGGGTCAATCACGAAAGAGATCTGAGTATCACTCCATGGAAGTTGGACTCAGTAGCTGTATGTTGGAGGCTGCTAATAGTTTTTTTGAAAATCGACTTTAAGGTTTGCGCAGATAAAGCAACACTTGCCATCGATGGTTGAAACAAATACTGATCGATACAGCATGTGCATGAAGGACAAGATTCAGTTACCTCCGCCGTGATTATTTAAGATGTTGTTCTTCTGACGAGAACTCTAGATCAGTTTGACCTATGAAACCATTCCTCGAAGTTCAAGTTCTTAGCGAGATCGGCGGTACTCCAACGGCATAGACCTACCCACTGGAAATACTACAAGGATTCAGATCAGCGGTTATTGAATACGTATATCCTGCTCACCTTCATCGAACTCGCCCAAGCCAAGAACGCATGTTTTATTGTGCTTTAATAGGTAAATGAGGGACTGAAAAACCATGATCATTGAAGAACAAAATACTTTGATTGTCACTTACACCTTGATGTGTATCAATCAAGGTGTCTCACATCACTGCGACGCATTGCGACGCCTACATATGGAGCTCATGCGGACCGCCGTGAAGACAAATCGTAGATGTAGTAGGTTTGGAGAACTTTGGACGCATACTACGAACTCACAACCACCTTGACTCGAACGAAGAGCGCGGTTGTTGATCAGCTCCGATAACAAGTTTCCACTGGGGATAGCAAGCGCACCATCAACGTCAACTGAGATCATGCATTTATTCCAGTCATAGCATTGAAGATAGAATTTCAAAATAATAGAGCATGTAATACAAATATATATGGTTGTAGGTCCCCCTTCGAGCGACTGCAGGCCTCTCCTGCTGTTCTCTGCCAATCATGAGCCTCAGCCGAAGCGATGCCTCCAGGACAGAATGACAGCAGTCAAACAAGGCAACAGTTACAACAAAGGGAAAACCAAGCACAGCGAGTGCTGTTCGTTCGTCTAGAGGACGGGAACGCGGACGAGAAGGCGGAAGAGCTGATATCAGGCCCGAACTTTTGAGTCCTCAAAAATTGTTCAAAGAGATCAGTCAAGCGAAGAGAAACAATTTTATATGCAGGGATTATGTAATCTTTTGCCACGGGGGTGTGCGAGATTTTGCTCACGTGCTACAGATGCTCACTGTGATCATACTACACGGACAACCGAAAATCACCGAGACCTCTCAGCGCTGCACGCTGAAGTCTATTGAGATCGACGAGCCCATCGACCAAACAAAATGTCGCGAGCTGCAAAACTGCACACTCTTGCCAGACTCAACGATGTTGCGCTCGGTTCTTTCTCAAATGTCCCATCGTCTGAGACATTAAACCATCTCGTGCGGTACCTTAGCACCTGGAGCGGTAGCGAGTACGTTTTAACACTTCTTTGAGTTCAGTTGTCTAATAGCTACTTCTTCCTCACTTCTGATTGCGTTTTCTAGCAAGTTTTTCTCGGTACACACGTAACCGTGGCACAATCGGAATATTGGCTGACCACATATTCAACAGCTCATACAGTATACGCTTAAACTGATAGTGCCGTTCCTGCACTGGCGCGCGCGCCTTCAGCACCGCTTTGGCACCAGGAAAGATGCGAGCAGCCATGCTGCCCCTTCTCTGGCAAGTTTTTCCGGTATTGTCAGCGATGCTAGGATGTTGGGTAGATTCTGGGGTGAGCATTTTGAATACCTTCTGCTTACCGTGATGCCCTCAACGCGATTCCAGGCCTTCTACCGATCTTTCAGTGGATGATCTCCATGGAGCGCAACCCCCCGCCAACTCGTACGTTACACACGATCGAGCGACTCCAGGGATGGTCCATGCTTGGGTTTTACCCCCTCGAACATCTTTATTACTTGCGCGCCCATAATCTGATTCCCACTTCGATTCCCTCGCTTTCCGCTATTCTCGGTCGCAGCTCAAAACGCATTTCATTGAACGAGAATAAATTAATCCTCTGGTCTAGCCGATTCTGGCTACTCTACATCGTGCTTCAATTTGCCCACCTAAGAGAGGACAGAAAACTTATGTTGACGAGGCACAGGAATTTAAGAAAGGGGAAAGGTCTTTCTGCCGAGGATAAAGAGGACCTCCGAAAACGATGGGACTCTCTAGGGAATGAATTGGTGGCCAATGCTGCTAATTTACCCTTGGCCCTTCATTGGTTCGTCCTTTTTGTATGTATTACATACATACTGATCGTTTGTCAGGTCACTGGAGAGTGGTCTCTTCACAAACGACGTGCGTTAATTTGAAACGTGTAATATGTGTTACTGACACATTTTGCAGATCTGGGTCACCATTTTCAGCCTCATCAATGGGATCGCTACATTCAGAGGCGGCTGGAGAGCAACGGCTCTTCCCTCTGTCAAAGCTGCTGAATCCGAACCCTCAAACACTGCTGATACGGTGGGAGAAACCAAGTATCAGTGACTGGGTCGTATTTGACAGATCACTCGCTGACACCAAGGCCTGATAGAATTATTGGTATCATATTTGCCATTTTCAACAAGTCCGCTCTGTAATGACATAGCCGTCCATAGACGGATTAGCAACGATGGTTTAATGTCCTGGTAAATAGGGATAGTATATCTAAGTATGGAACAGGTATCTATATTTCGTCTATTGTTCTTCGAGGATTTTTTTTGGTATAAGCGGTGTTCAGGAATGCAACGTGTTCCACTACGCAGTACAGGCAACTTCTGTAAGGGACCGTACTGATGGTATATCGAAGCAGAAGTCACTAGTCAAGCTTCAAGTTCAAAGTCAAAGTCAAGGTCAATGTCGCTGTTGAAGGACACACCTTCTTCATTGGTAAGATCCAATTCAAAATCAAGTTCGGCAAGCTCAAAGCAAAACTCTGGAATTTTGTCCAATACGGACCCTCATAAACTCCGAGGGCTTCCGCATTGGATTCGTTTTCCACGGAATCCAAGAAATCGACCATCTTCGCAACCAGTGAATATGAGATTAAAAACGTGCCATGTATTCATGTCACCTACAAATTGGTGTCGTTTTGCGCCCATCTGTTTCCCCGGCTCTGTCTTTAGCCTTTCCTGGATATGTAGGAGCTTGTCGTAAAAGTGTTCGATCGCAGTCTCGACATGACCTGTAGGTGCGTGGAGTGGGCTGGATAAACGATTCTCATCAAAAGTCAGTTACCCACGGCTGTAAGATACATACCGGTTTACGGCGGAGCTATACGCAGCACACCGCATGATTCCTGGCGTAACTTGAGATCGACGCGTTTACATCACTATTTTGCAAACTTACCAAACGCTCCTATCGCGTCGAGTCGATCCGCGTCTTGTACGCAATGAAGTTCGACGCATGTTCGATGCCACTCGTCGATTTTTCCAGCTGATCTTAGCTTCTTCTCCGTTGACCACGAGACGTTTTCGATGATCTTGACGATTTGACGCGCCCGGCCGTCGCTGATCAGGTCTAGGCCGTGTTCCGAGGACAAGGACTGGAAGAAAGGAAGGAAATAGCCATATGGGTCTGCTGCTTCGGTTTCTGACACGTATTTCTTGTCGAGAACGTCGTGAAGTAGAGCTGCTAATTCCACGACTAGTAAATCGGGTTTCTGGGCGGAAAGGGCGCGTGCAATCGATACTGCTGTTTTGCGCACGCGCTGTACTGTTCATACGCAGTGTAATCTGGACCGTTGAACGTATTATCGCGTATAGTCACTAACCATGAAAGGCGTCGTGGGATGGATCATAACGCGCCATTATTGATTCCATGAGGTTTTGAGCAACCTGTAGAGCCACCTGTTCTTTGGCGTTGGGGTACATCGAAATTTAAGAGTTTCTGTGTTGATTTGTGGTTGAAGCCTAGGCCGAACTCTTTGTTGACTGAACACGTCGGCGTTCGGATTCACCCGATGCCGTGAAACGGTGAACGCCAGCTGTCATTTCACCGTTATACTGTTACAACGTCTTTCATAGCCATGGCCGCTCGTTTTGCGTCTCGCGCGTTGGTGCTCGCTCTTTTGTTAATCTCTGTATGCAGTGTTGTTGTCGCTCTAGAGAATTCCCAAGATTCCCTAGTTGTTCGGGTGAGCATCCTGTGTGTACCTCTTTTACGCGAACAAACGTGTCTTGTGGTGTAACAACCGCCCAGGAATCAGAAATACACTCATGTCCATCCGTTGAGAAGCTCAGTGCTCTCAAAATTGCTGTAGAGGATGAGGAATCTCCAATAATGAGACAAGTATTTGCGTGGTTGTTCCCATTTGGACCAGGATGGAACTCAGGCAAGGGGTTCTCAGTCTATTGGAGTGTTCCCCTGATGCCAACTTTGTATTACCAGTGCTTGGGACATTTTACATCAGCTCGTGCGTGTGTCTATTCGTTCCCTTCATATGCCAACTCCGCTGACCTTTAAACAATGTTTTAGGGTGCCGAATTTTATTCTTGCATTTATTCCCGCGGAGATCCATCCAGACACGCTCAATACGATGACTGCTTTTGCTGTTAGTATTCGTTATTGGCCTGATGCTGTGGGGTGAAAGGCAAGGCTTTTGCTCACCCAGCTCCACAGACTGGAGGCCTTCTTTCTGACGTTTTTCTCCACCTTGTCCCCCATGCGTTTATGGGAGAACATCAAGATCCGGGCGCTCACTTCGTAATGGTCGAAGAGAAGAGGAATATCCTCATTGGGTATGTTTGTATGCGAAATGTACCCTGCGTGCACTCATTATAAACACAAGGCTAGGTATTTTTGTTGGGTTTGCTACCTTTTTCGTCATGGAGAAGTCATTAAGAGTGCTTGGGGGCGAGGAAGGACACGGTCATTCGCATGACCATTCCCACACTCATTCTGAAGCTGCTGCGACATCTCTAAAAGCATCTGGAGCATCTACCTCCTTGTCACCTGATGGTCTTCGGTCACGAGGATCGGGGAAACAAAATGAAGTAGATCACCAAGAACACATCGAACAGGCCCATGCTGTAGCGGCACCTTCGAAGCTGTCAGCCTATCTTAACTTATTTGGTGATTTTGTGCATAACATGTGAACTCTTTTTCTTGATTCTTGCGTGCCTTTTTCTGATGCATCGCTTTTCATGTAGCACAGATGGATTAGCGTGAGTGTTGAAATGTGCACGCGTGCGTTGTGATTTGATTGTGGCTCATACCTGCTGGTATCAGCATGGCTGCATCGTTCTATTCTTCGCCCCTCATTGGAGCGACCACTACGCTTGCATGCTTCGCTCATGAAATTCCTCATGAAATCGCGGACTATTCTATTCTGGTGCGTAGTGGGTTTACGAAAAGGCAAGCTATGCAATCGCAGTTTTTGACTGCCATTGGAGCATTTGTGAGTACCCTTCCAGTTTGTCCCCCCTGGTCATGTGCTATTCTGATGGTTCATAACAGGTTGGGTCAGTATTAAATCTGCAACTTCATTGTCGATCGCTGACCAAGCGAAACAAGCACATTCATGGGAATCGCCATTCATAATTTATCGGCGTCCGGTAGAATTACAGAGTCACTGGACCTAGCCGCAGGGGTGCGGCAAGACGCTTCCGGTATTTTGGGTACTACTGTTCAACCAGCGGATTTGGTGATTGCAATCAATCCCTAATCAATTTATTTTGTTCACGGGAGTTGTTGGCTCAGGTGATCCCCTTTGTTGCCGGTGGATTCATGTACATTGGAGCCGTTGCGGTGTTGCCTACGTGAGTGACTTTTTATGATAGAGCCACCGATAATTTAAAGCATCATTTACTAGACTGCTAGCGGAGAGCAAAAGCGGCGCACAAGCTCTGCGGGAGGTAATGTTAATTTCCCGAGATTTCGGGTAGCTTCTGACTATGCGGCAGTTCGGTGCGATGGCCTTTGGAGTGGTTTGCATGTTCTTCGTAGCGTAAGTCCGGTGATGAGATGGGAGTGTGATTCTGAATGAGCTGGGTTCTTAGATGGAACGAATGAATGTGCTCGCACGTTTATTAATCCCTCAATCTCACTTGTACGTTAGCAGGTGGAGATTCGGAGGCTGAATCCCGGGGCACAGGACTCATGGGCACAGGAAGGTACCGCGCATGATTGTTGCAAGGATCCGTGACGATCAAGTGAAGATGCTAGAGTTGTAGAGAGAAATACCCTTGAATAAACTATTCTTCTGATACACGCAGGGGGAGTCCTAGGAAGGTTTCATTTTGAGATGTTCGACGAGTAAGGGGAACCAGGGGTGTAAGCTACGGCAATAGTGCAACATGCCGCATCGATGCCGGCGAACGTGCGTGAATTAGTGGTACTTCCGCTTTGGGTACATTTTTGGAAAGTCCAGCTTCGTAATTTCATTCAGTCTCGACCGGTTCCACCTCAAAAACTTGAACTCTGTCTCCTCTTTTTTTTTTCACTGAAGGGTATCACTAGACTGCCTCTCATCGTCTTTTATATTTTTCCACCAAGCACTCTTGATCCGTTTAAATTCGCATCTGGTTTGGAGAGTTTCGTTAAAGTTCTAGGACCTCCTAGCTCGAATCCAGGTACAGCTAAGCCTTGCTAAAGTTGACGCTCGCCATTGATAATAGCTCTGCAGTCCACCCGTCTCGTGACATCGCGCCGGAATTATATTCCGAGCAAAACCCCTTCACGTTTATACGTGACTTGTGTTCAGTTCACACACCTTCTCTGCCCCGCAACGTGATTATCTTGAAAGCTGTTCGCCCGTGGAGCCTCAACGAGTCAAGGCCTTTTTTTAATATCGCCACCTCGAGCTGTGCTTTTAAAGCAGCGTCGAGTTATTTCTACTTTACCTTTCTTCTTCCTTCTTCCTCTTCTTCTCTCTTCGTTCGTCTTCTGAATCTACCTGCGTCATGGGCACCAAAGGCCGTGAAGTCCCTCGTGTCGTATGCTGTGCCATTCCACTAGCCAGTACATCCGGAAAGGTCCTCGTTATAACAAGTCGCAAACGACAAGATTTATGGGTTTGTAAGTCGTTTTGGCTTTTTTTTATTTCTTGTGTTTATGGGTGACGTGTCTCGTGACGCGTCGCGCCCTATCTTCTTGTCACTTGGAACGATATGTATGCTCACTCTCTGTGTTTGACCCCCGCTAGTGCCAAAAGGAGGATGGGAGTTGTCGGATGTGACGCTAGAGAGGGCAGCCTCGCGTGAAGCCTTAGAAGAAGGTCTCAACCTTTTGTCCCTCTTCCGTCTGTTCATCTCCTAATGGTCCTCCCATGTTATTTTTTTTGTTCCACCGCTACCGCTACCGCTTCAAAAAATGCAAAACCCAAAACCCAAAATACAAAATACACAATACAACAGCGGGCGTTCGAGGCAACATCACTCGATTCGTAACAACGATCAACTCGCCGTCTACGACGTATCACTTTTACGAACTCGAAGTGACGACGCTTGATAAGGAGTGGTTGGAGAGTCGGGAAAGGAAGAGGGAGTGGGTTGATTATGGGGAGGCGCTGAAGCGGGTTGCGTGGAAGGCTGAACTTGCGCAGGGGCTTATGCTTTCGACTTTGGCGCCGCGGCGGTAGGCAGCGCCGCTTTGCTGAAGCGCCACTTTTCGACAACAACAGGTAACCTGAACCCGCGAAAGCGGGAGGTCAAGAAACAGGCAGTGGCATGATCGCCGTCGTCCAACTACTTTACTCAACGACTTTAAAGATACCACCTCTATCCCAGCAGTGCTCTTGTTTTCACAGTTTGCGCATCGCACGCACGCACACACCACACCACTCCATCCCATCCATTCTACGTGCATATCTTGCTATCACATGTACCCCTAGGTTGGAACGTCATCTCATCACTCGGCATGCGCATCAATTTTGTTTCGTGGTAGACTTGATGTTCGCGGACTTTTAGGCCTAGTATTTTATCCACGCTATAGATGTAGTTACATGGATTAGCTTTTTTTTTTTTCATCATCAAATATCGGCGTTCCAATTGTGCGTATCTTTGCAATTGGGTTGGGTGCGAACTACTTGGGGTGGTGCGTTGCTGGGACGGATCTCCGTATCATTGAAATCCTTGGGACTTACATGCTTCTACTGCGCAGGTGTCTTGGATACCGTTTATTTTATTGAACTTGGTTGGTGGGTGGGGGTGGCTTCGGATTGTGGACTACTTCGTGGTGGGACTGTCAAGGCACGATGTCGAGGTCCGGGCACATGGTTCTTTGGCTGACAATGCATAAGCCACATGGCGCACAGGATGTTGATGATGGGTATTTCATCTTTGCTCCGAGTCAGAATCCTCTATCTGATGGGACCCTGGTGAGTGCACCTGGTACCTTCCCAAGAGATTAATACAAGTCTTCTTAGGAAAAGCTATGCGTGGACTATGTGCTTGGACACGTTGGTAGTGTGCACCTGGATTCACACAGACCAAGGAGCAAAGCAAAGCCATGGACAGCCATTCTATTTCAGGGTCAGGCCCAGGACATCCTACGCCCATGACGTCCTCCTAATAAGCTTGGACATCGATCAAACCCCACCCTTTACCACCTACTTCTCCACAGGAAACACACACGCTAGCTGTGTTGCAGTGTTTTTTTCAAATGGGGCAAGAGCTGCTTCCGTGTGTGGCGAAGCGCGCATGGCGCCTCTTGCCATGTGCACACGAGTTCCGCGGATACTGAGGACGTCGTAAGTTGGCTTCGTACGAGCGCACGTCGGTAGTGCGGGTTCGGTCATCTCATTGCTATTTTCGGTCCGAGGAATAACGTCCATCAATTCCTTTTTTTTATTTTGGGTAATTTGTTAATTGATGGGTTCACCTTCGTTTGATAGAGATCAAAATTCTCGGACGCGGACACCCCCCGGTCGTCGGCCATTGACATCTTTTCGTCTGTCACTGTCAAGATTCGACAGCTGGAGTGTGGCGCACTAGTGGATGCTGGCCTAGAAGCCTTTGAACATGATGTGATCGTGGCGATTAGATTTCGAGTCCTGACTGACTTTCCTTGCCTCGAGGATGTGATTCCCAAATAATTTTTTCTTGCTTTCTTTGCAAATGGTATGATTGATGCGCATGCCCGGCAAATGGCGAAGGCTTGTTCCATATATATGCGTTTTCCGTATCGATATCGCGCACGTTTCCTTCTTTTGCGCAGCGACTGTATCTAGCTTGCCAACCCATGCAACACAGTAGAGATTATCGATTAGGAGCGACCATGGCCATCAATTTCTTTCTTCACAGTTGCATATGTGTACCATGAAACAAGAAATTGGTGGCCAAGGACTCAGGAGCATGTGTGCTATAATGGGAGGTCGGGTCGACTAGCTGCTTGTCAAGCCTGCTGCGATTGCTTTGGGCGTGAACGCGTTCACGACGAGGGTTATCGTCATAATCTTACTTTGCAGAGGTCTCTTGTAAATTAAACGATCCACCTCGGACTCGGCGCTAGCATCTACATATGTTAAGCGCGCGGCGGGCACTAGCGTCACCTCTTACGCTATATTCTATCTAAAGCGCCCGATCACAAGTCTACCCAGGGGGCCTCGCTCTATCACCAACAAAAATACACTAACTCTTCCTCCCAGCCTCATCCAACCCACCAACATCCCAAGCAGCAGACAAAGTACTCCACCTCCCAGTCCCCCAATCAACCACATCATCCGAAGAATCACAAGTCCAAGCAGACTCCCTCCCCCACGCCCCATCATACTTGCCAACATCCCACAAAAGATCAACCCCCGAGTCTGAAGAATACAGTCCGCTCCCCCAGTCGAATCCTGGGTCGTCGTCTGAGGGGAATCCATCCTGGAGCACTTCTTCGAATAGGTCGTCTGGGGATTGTTCAGGGGCCCAGCGGGATTCTGATGTCTTTTTCTTTTTGGTGGAGTTGGACCTGCCACCGACTAGCACCACCGACCAATCACCCCTTCTCTGCCCCATGCTTCTTTGAAGATCAAACATGGCGCTTTTCTCAATAGCCTCGATAAGGACCTCAAACCACCCCCCACACATCCCCCCAATCTCCTCCCCAAACCATATTTCCTCCAATCGCAGCTTCTCCTCGTCCCATTCCTCAAACTTGTCCAATACAGCTTTTTCAATCTCCTCAGCCGACTCTCGTTTCCCCGCGCGGGGGTGCGCGGCGTAGTGGTGTGTCTCAAGTAGCCGATGCTCGTTTTCGTTCTGGCTTTCCAACCTCTCTCTGAGCATCGCACTCTTCTCCTCCCGCATCCTCCCCCACTCACCCCCCTCAATCCTCCTAAAAGCAGCCACCTGACTCGCACCCCCAAGCCCCTCATCCCTTCCCCACTCATCCCTCTCCTGCGCCCTCCCAATAGTACTCATCTCCACCTCATACCCCCATTCCCGCGCAACACCCTCACACCACGCCCTGAACTCCTCAATCGTCCACTCGAATTTGTGGTCGTGGTGCCTGAAGACTCTGTTGGTGCGTTTGGTGGGATCGGGGAAGCCGGTGGTGGTGTTTGTTGATCCTGGGGGGCTGAAGCGCGCGTTGAAGTCGTAGGAGGGGGTTGTTAGGAGGAGCAGGCGGGGGTGGTACGCGCCCATCACCATAGGCGCGAAATCGGCCAGAATGGGTTCTGGGAGGTGTTCGATCCTGAGAAGAACGTATTACTATTAAAAACGTGGGTTGTGAGTGGGAGGAGACGTACACCTCAGTCGCAACAATACATTCTGCATTAACGAACGCAGGGTTGTAGATCTCGAGTCCGCCGTGCCAGATGTCGACTTTGAGGGGTTCCCAGCGGGTGTAGGAGGTGTTGGCGGTGGTTGGGGATGTGTCTTCGATTGCGGATGTGAGTGCGTGGGGGGAGATGTCGAGGCCTGTGATGTGGGTTGGGTGGAGGTCGAGATCGCCGTCTGAGAGTGCTGGTGGAGGTGCGTTGGTGGGGGGTGGTGATAGGTTTGGGCTAGGGGAGGGAGGGGGGAGACTGGGTGCGGGCTGGCAGAGCACTGCGAGGAGTTGACCCTCCCCACACCCGATATCTACGATCTGGATAAGGATGAGGATGGGTACTGATTGTTTGATGATGATGGGAGACTAGGTGACTGACCTCGGTGACTTGCTCGCGGCGAAGGACGTCTAGGACCCATATTCTCCTCTGGAGATAGAGGGGAGGGAAAAATGTGACTTTGAGCTGTGCTTCCCCCATCGGTTACTACTAGTGTTGTCTAGTAGTAGACTAGTAGTAAGCTGGAGTTGAAGGACTCGGATTATCGCTATCTGATTCGCATGGGTTGGCCAATCAGATTCAAAAGAGACAGTACAAGGCCCTTTTATGGACACCCATCACGCGGATTGAAACTGCCGTTGAGATCGGTGGTGTACAGTTCTGAATCCATGGTGCTTTGTGATGAGGTTATTGTGTCTGCAAAGTTTGAAACCGAACCTGGATCTGGACAGATAGAGCAGGCCCTGGCGTAGCACTGGTCTGGATGAAGATAGCGATAGTCGTGGCGCATTGCAAGCCGAACTCAAAATATTGCAGGTTGACTTTTGCGCCGGATGTTCATTGGATAGCCCGAGTCTCCGTGCCCGAGACCGAGCCCGAATAGCTGAGTCCATGCTAAGCTTATCTAATCTGTACCGTCTTTCCTTTATCCCTTCTCTCAAGGCGCAGAGGCAGGCGCACGCAGGACGATAGATCCGAAATGATAATGATAATGCGGGTGGGTGGTTCACTGACATCCAGTAGCGATACAACAAAAATGGGTTTGTATACATAATATACTTCGAAGTACCATATGTTTAACAAATACTACGACGGATCCTCGACCACATTTCTCATCCCTGCAGAATGCTCGGCAACCATTTCCCTACACAGTACCGCTAGTTGATATATGTACTTGCTCCTGGAAGACAATCGAATTCATGCTAGTGTCTGCATCGGTGCCAGCAACGAGTTTTGCGTGATATTCTCGAACGTTAAGGATGAGGCGTGGTCCCAACACAAACATCTGCACGACCAATAAAACATTAAGGATCCCAACAAGTATCATAACTCCAGTAGAAGTCTACAGAAATGATGAGCCGTTGGTATAAGCATATGTCAGTGACAGGTCAGCGCACCAAGTACGATGGAGAGAGACTGATAAACTCGAAGCAAGAGACACCAGCAAAGCTAGCTCGTGCGGAATTTGAGCAGGAAAAGATACCACGTTCTCAATTGCTAGCTCACCTCGCAAAAAAAAGCACGTGAGAGCGTATCAGCACTGTGAAATAGTCCCCGACCGTTGATCCTGTCGATGGGCGGAGGCGTCGTAGGTCACGGAAGTGTTTCACAGTAATCCAGACCGAAAGACACAGTGCGAGGACCTCCCAAACAGTGTTGAGCATCCGAACCATTGAAAACAGAAGCAAAGTATCAGTATCTAAGGTATAGGCATAACCGCACATATGGATGCCAGAGAGTATCATCGCCTCTGCTGTTTGTCCAATGAGCTGTGTTCTGCAGGTCCGCAAGCAAAACTTACGTGCTACAACATTCTTGATTCCTATCGCCGCGAGTACCGCACAGGCGATGTTAACAGCCAGGAAGGTGATAACAAGGAAGATAAGCATGGTCCTGGATCCTTGATACATGGCATGTAATCGAGCAATCATGATGACTTGCATCATATTTCAGTCGAATCAATATCACTGAGATTTCGCAACTCACCGCGCAGCATGGCAGGCATGACTACCTTTATCCAATTTGTCCCGGAGTACAAAATAATACCTGAAACACCCAATCAGTGATTGCCTCGTGCTAGAATCAGACACTCGACTCACACCTGTGTAGTCATTATGCTAAACCAAGGTCAATGGTCAGAATTTCACTCACCACTACGTATGTGCATTAATTGGACAGGAGGGAGATGGTCGTAGAATACTCACTGCATCTGTCAGCGAGACCGATGGCATAGAGTCTGCGTGCTTCCGGTCAGAAGAATCAAACACAGTGCATATGAGACATACCCAGAACTCTGGCACTAATCATCAGAGATGAGCTATTAGGAGAACACCCATTTTTTGCCTCGTCACATACACAGAATAGAGTATTCCAATATAGCGTATCTAGAACATGTTGGAGTCAGCACAGCAGCCAACCATGCCATAGCACAGCATGAGGTACGAACAACCAAATATAGCACAGTCATGAGAGACCAAGGTTGCCTCTGTCGCGAATTCATCGTATTCTCCTGTTTTCATGACGAGACTCCGTCACTCACCCAGATCAGTTCAATCTATAACACTATTCTTAGCGAGTTGGCTGCTCTGGCGATAAAATTGTCCTACCTCTTGTCCGATTGTTGATACTGGAGTTTTCATAAGAATGATAGCAGGTTCAGAACGACGTCCTGCTCACCCCAATCATATACTACCGCGACGATAGCGGCAACTGCAAAATGCAAGCTGATGTTAGATCGAGACATCACAAATTGATACGACAAACCCATCCAATAACTATCAAAAAACTCCTGATCGAGTGACGGCCAATAAATGGGATCATTTGCGACGAAGGTCATATTCGAGGTATGGGTGTGAGCGTGTGGGAGATGTTGGGGCTGTTAACGATCTAGTCATGGTGTCCGTGCTAGATATACCACCGTCCAGCGCTTGTATCGCCACAATCGGCATGATGGAAACGGATACATATTTGATCCCGCCTCCGAGTCAAGACCGCTGATTGGGTGGAGTAAGTACTGCGGTTACCGGTACAACATCAAGCAAAAAGAGGAAAACCTAGCCTATTGAATAGCGTCAGTAGATTTGGACTGGAATTTGCAAAGTAATACGCACGCGACCACTTGAACACCAGGACAGTTTCAGACGTTGTTGATGTCGGATTCTCAGAACCTCAGGCCTCATTTCCAATGCAATTTTTGGGGTGATCTTCTGCGAGGTTGCAAAAATGAGCAGTCTTGTATTAAATCATCAAGTAGTCATCAATGTAACATAGTTCTGAGTGAGACGTGAATATTCCCCCGTAGAGATAAGAGAACCTACGATAATAGAATGGCCAGTCGCTGCAGCTGGGGCCGCGATGAAGCAATATCATAAAGCCAAGGCTGCATCCCCACGGGAACAATCAGGAATGCGCCTGAACATCGGGCACGCCCCTGCTCACGTGGATGGTTGATGAAGGCGGTATATGTTACTGCGAGACGAAGAATGTGAGAAAACGGTTTTGTCTATCAAAAATTTGGACTGACAGGGGTCTTGAGCGCTTCATCTGACAGCGCACAACCTATGCTGTGTACATGCTGTGAAGTCACGAGGATAAAGTATGTAAAAACGTACCTCTGCCTTGACCGAAACGTCCTGCTTTCAGCCCGCCGTCGATATCCTCGTAAGTATTGATTTTGGAATTCGATGATGTATGAAAGCTGAGATGGCTGCACTCGGTAGTAGGAGTTCTAGAACATGGCTTCACCCATCAGTAAAAAGAAAGAGACATCAGTGATAACGCATCGCCAGAAATTTGAAGGACACACTGGTAATGTCTGGGGCGCTATACATCTCCCAGGCGGACAGCGGATCATAACTTGTTCACGGGATGGCTCGCTCCGAGTGTGGAACATGAAGAGCGGGAAACAGATAGGGGACGACTGGAGAGACGGAGATAGTCCAGTGTGGAGTATAGCGTTGTCTCCGGACGGGAAGAAAGTGGTTAGCGGGAGTGAGGATGGCGCAGTGAGGTTGTGGGACATCGACACTTGCAAGGTTGTCGAGGTGTGGGCGGGCCAGTATACACGGGCAGTGTGGTCTGTCTGCTGGAGCCGAGATGGTCGGAGAGTGTTGAGCGGATCTTACGATGGGACTGCAAGGCAATGGGAGATCGAAAGCGGAGAGACAATGCCCGAGCCAATCGAAAACATCCTCGCATCAATCGAAACCGGGGACGAATGCGTGTACGCAGTCGTCTATTCACCAGACACGACTTTGATTGCGACCGGTGGACCGGATGGCCGGGATGATAGTGAATACCCGATCAAAATCTGGGACGCGAAGACAGGCAAGCTAGTTGCGACTCTCAAAGGACACACCGACGACGTGTGGTGCCTGGCTTGGACCAAGGACGGGAAAACACTTATCTCCGGGTCATGGGATTCCTCCATTAGGACATGGAATACAACAAAGTGGAAGCAAACCGCGGTACTGGATGAACACACTTCCCCTGTCAATGCCATTGCAATATCTCCGAATGACCGCATCCTTGCAAGCGTTTCGGACGACAAGACAGCGCGATTGTGGAACCTCGACAATGGACAACCCATGAGTTCGCCCATCCAGCACCCACAGTCAGTGTTGTGCGTGTCGTTTTCGGCGGGTGGAAAGCAACTAGCCACTGGCTGCTATGACCACAACGCATATATATGGGATGTTGCTGCGATTCTACGAGAGGCTGGCCTCGACGACCTTCTGTCGAATCCACAGGTGAGTTGACAGGGATGTCTCATCTCATTACATTCTCACAATTTCACGCGCTCTACCAGGCCAAGAAGTCAGCACTCCATGTATGTGACACCTTCATAAAAATTTACCATTGCATTCAAACATACACTCTAGGTTAATGCTACACGCCCTCCAATCCAGGTACGTCCACCTGTCAATCGCGTCCCTCAAGGTTTTTTCAATGGAGTACCACCATCGCATGTATGTCATCACTCTCGCTTCGTTTTCGTTTTCCTGACCTCCGCGTTCTTAGTCTTCTGCACGACACCGTTCTCGCTCCGAGTCCCCGGCACCGCCAGACAGCACGTTTCTCAGCCGCTTGTTTGGTCACAGCCCCTCCGATGCCCATGATACGTCACCATTTTCTCCTCTCGACTGGGCTCGAAACCTTCTGAAACCGCGGAGACAAAGTGCTGAACAACTTGAGTTGCAAGGGCGCTGCCCTCAGGTTGTTGAAGTTCCGTGTGCACCGGGCCAGCTCGTATGTTTTTTCTCTTTCGCAGTTCAACTCTACCTAATATCGCGTAGAGAAATGCTTGTGCGAGGGAGAAACGGAAAAGACTATTACCCCCGAAGAACACTACTGCAGGCAGCTCACATCCTCCAAAGCCCAATGTCGCTGAGCCACCTTTGCAAACACAGGCAGCCGACTCCTCATCGTCTACCACACCTGCCATCGCTGATGCTGCCACAACCACTGGTACAACTTCAATGACCTCGCGCCCTGATATAACGATAAGACAGGCTCGACTCTGGACTCGCTTTTGGCTCCTTATCTGTTGTACGTCTACTGAGCATACTGACGGTCATCATTGATTTATGATTTGAATGTATTGATGTGTTCTACCAATTCATGTTCATTTGCTACTCCCTCGCTCCACTACATGACCCATGGGGCCGTGTTTTTGAACTATCTTTTGTACATTACCACACTGCACCGACCAGGTCCCTACAACCCCTGCATAATACCTCTCCCGCTCGTTTATACTCTATTACCTGTGCATTTCAGCCTCCTGTGCCGTTGAGAGAAAGAGCTGTCCGCCGTGGAGTTTTTCATATCTTCGAATGATTGTACATCTAAACTTGGGGTCAAATGTGCATGAGTTCTGCGCCGGCATCGAATGTGACGGCTTGCGGTTGTCTTGGATGATCTAGTCGGTTTCATTGCTGCAGACTGCAGTACATTGGAACTCGATGTCGCACCATGCACACGTGCTCGTTGTATGTCCAGAACTCTCTGTGAATCCGTGATATTCGGATCGTTTTCCCTGTGCACGTTTCAAGCCATTGGCCCAGAGATGAAACTCATGACGGGTACGAACCAGTGTTGGTGTTTGGGGGTCGCTGGTAGCCACTGCAATAATCACGAGCGAAAAATACAAAGAGGAGGCGCACTTTTCACTTGGGCATGATTGGCGGATTATCATGTAGGCAAAAAGTGCAGCATCGCTGAAGTCACGGAATCCACCAGTCGTCACTTGTGAGATGTCAGTGTAAGGCTACCTGGTTGACGATATCGTTGAAGTGTTGCTGATGTCCGTGCTCGTAGCAAGATGAAAGTTTGATTTGGAAACAAACGGAGTGAGCTACGAGGGAATGCTCAAGAACCGATCAGGATATGTGATAGGCGCTAGCATATAGGCAACGCACCTGACTGGCAACTGCAATCCTCTGGAGATGCACGAGAACGCTTGGCAGCGAACGGTTTCTCGTCGTCCATATCGGTTGAGAACCAGCTAATAATAAACTGAAGCTTACGGAATGTGAGCTTGGGCGCTTCAGCTGCACAGCCTATGCTGTGTATAGGCTGTGAAGAACACGAGGATAAAGCACGTTAGAAACGCACCCGGAGTCAAAGCATTTCACTCTGACTTGACCAAAACAACCATTATTCTCTGCTGCGAGCTCATTATCATTGCCCGAGATCTTGTGAGTGTTGAATTTGGAATTTGACGGATGAAAGCTGAGATGGCTGCACTCGACATTAGGAGTTCTAGAACATGGCTTCACCCATCAGTAAAAAGAAAGAGACATCAGCGATAACGTATCGCCAGAAATTTGAAGGACACACTGATATGGTCTGGGGCGCTATACACCTGCCAGGCGGACAGCGGATCATGACTTGTTCATCGGATGGCTCGCTCCGAGTGTGGAATGTGAAGAGCGGGAAACAGATAGGAGAAGACTGGAGAGACGGAGATAGTCCAGTGTGGTGTATAGCGTTGTCTCCGGACGGGAAGAAAGTGGTTAGCGGGAGTGATGATGGCGCAGTGAGGTTGTGGGACATCGACACATGCAAGGTCGTCAAGAAATGGACGGGCCATACAGAGGCAGTGTACTCTGTCTGCTGGAGCCGAGATGGTCGGAGAGTGTTGAGCGGATCTTCCGATGGGACTGCAAGGCAATGGGAAGTCGAAAGCGGAGAGACAATGCCCGAGCCAATCGAAAACATCCTGGCATCAATCGAAACCGGGCACGAACGCGTGTTCGCAGTCGTCTATTCACCAGACACGAATTTGATTGCGACCAGTGGATGGGATGACCGGGATGATAATGAATGCTCGATCAAAATCTGGGACGCAAAGACAGGCAAGCTAGTTGCGACTCTAAAAGGACACACCGACTGGGTGTGGTGCCTGGCTTGGACCAAGGACGGAAAAACACTTATCTCCGCGTCACACGATTCCTCCATTAGGACATGGAATACAACAAAGTGGAAGCAAACCGCGGTACTGGATGAACACACTTCCGCTGTCACTGCCATTGCAATATCTCCGAATGACCGCATCCTCGCAAGCGCTTCGGACGACGAGATAGCGCGATTGTGGAACCTCGACAATGGACAACCCATCAGTTCGCCCATCCAGCACGCACATGGCGTGAACTGCGTGTCGTTTTCGGTGGGTGGAAAGCAACTAGCCACTGGCTGCGCAGACAATAACGCATATATATGGGATGTTGCTGCGATTCTACGAGAGGCTGGCCTCGACGACCTTCTGTCGAATCCACAGGTGAGTTGGCAGGCATGTCTCATGGCATTACATTCTGACAACTTCACGCGCTCTGCCAGGCCAAGAAGTCGGCACTCCATGTATGTGGTCACCTTCATAAAAAAATATCATTGCATTCAAACATACACTCTAGGTTAATGCTACGCGCCCTCCGATCAAGGTATATCCACCTGTCAATCGCGTCCCTCGAGGTTTTTTCGATGGAGTACCACCATCGCATGTATGTCATCACTCTCACTTCATTTTCGTTTTCCTGACCCCCGCGTTCTTAGTCTTCTGCACCACACCATTCTCGCTCCCCGACACCGTCAGGCAGCACGTTTCTCGGTAGCCTATTCGCCCGCAGCCCCTCCGATACTCGTGATACATCTCCTCTTGACTGGGGTCGAAATCTTTTGAAACGGCATAGACAAAGCGATGAAGGCATCGAGTTGCAAGGGAGCAGACCTGAAGTTGTTGAAGTTCCCTATGCAAAAGGCAAACGTGTATGTTCTCTCTCCTCCGCCGTCAAATTTCGCCTAATACCACGTAGAGAAACGCTTCAGCGAGGGAGGTTGCATTAGCGAAACAGAAACAGAAAATGAAACCACCGTACTCGACGAATTCTACTGCAGGCAGCTCACAGCCTCCCAAGCCCAACATCGCTATGCCGTCTTCACAACCACAGGCAGCTGGCTCCTCATCGTCCGCCACGCCTGTTATTGGTGATGCTACGACGACGACTGGTACAACTTCAATGCCATCACGCCCTGATATAACTATAAAACAGGCTGGACTCTGGACTCGCTTCTGGCTTCTTATCTGTTGTGCGTCTACTGAGCATACAGACGGTCATCATTAACATCGAATTCTTCCATGCATTTCTTGTTTCATTTGGATGCGCTTATATTCGTTGATGTGTTAGGCCCATTCATGCTGCTGCTACATGACCCATGTTTTGGAACCATTCTTTCGTACGATAACTCATATATCACTTCATCTCCCATCACCACACGTATTTCGTGCTCTGTTTGAGTATTTCAAGAGCTTATCGTTGATGTCGCATCGTGCACTATCATTTCTATCGAATTTTTCAACGTTCTCCCCATACTGACATGTTTCAAAACATTGCCAGCTCGATAGGGCTTGGCGAAGCAAAGGTATACCAACATGAAATAGGTTTTGCACCGTGATAGCGTTCTGCGTAAGTCTACAGCATGTGCTGTGCGAGATATAACATTCGATCGAGTGTACTGAAAGGAATTCTCGTCCTGCTTGCCACCGCAGACGAAATATAACACGAAGAAACCGAAATTTCACTCCAGGCCGCCCTGACAAAGTACTCCTCCCCTGTCACGGTGTGATACAAAGTTTAATGTGCGCTGCTTCATGTATCTCCTGACGGCATCAGATTATCGTGCAAAGTACATCAAGTAAGTCGTCTAGTTTCTATTGAAGTCTGTAGTTTTGAAGTCGGCACATCTGGCCGCATAATCGAGGATACGAGCACTCTCAAATGCAAGTTTATGGTTTCATCCACACGTGGTCCTGTTGATCAATAAGAACTCGTGGTAGGCGGTCAACTGAGTGAGCGAGGTGAGGTGAATGAATCAACCCATGAGACGGTCCCTGTGAATTCAATGGTTGATGTTTGAATACGTGAATGCCCTTGGAAGTATCGAGTAAACTCGATCGACAACTTTCGATGTTGGTGTATGTTCTTGTTCGTACGACGTCAAGGCGCAGTGACGCATTACGGTCGCGGGCGAAACCAACATGTAATTGGTGGTGAAAGTTCGGCTGATGGGGGGAGTCACAAGACATATGGCGAACTTGAGGCGATTGTGGTTAGAATGGGATTATATGTGACCGAAACAAGTATGCGCACTCTCTTTGGCCATGCTTGATGAGCCCAAGGCATCCCCGGTTCTCCGATTCCTCCTGTAGAACAAGGACCATTCTGCGGCATAACACAGGATGATAAGTCAGACAAGACACCGTGATACGGGGTGAGTGACAGGTCGAGATCGTCCGGTTCGAGTGCGTTTGAAGGGCATCGGTGAGATGGCGATGTGCTGGCGTCGGGATGGGGGAGACTGGGTGCAGGCTGGCAGAGGACTGCGAGGAGCTGACCCTCCCCACACCCGATATCTACGATCTGGAAAAGCGATGAAACTACTGATTGCAGGATGATGTGAGACTGACTGACCTCGGTGACTTGCTCGCGGCAGAGGATGTCTAGGACCCATATTCTCCTCTGGAGATAGAGGGGAGGGAAAAAGGAGGCTTCGAGCTGTGCGTGCGCGCTCATCGATATCGGTGGGTGGTGGTGTCTAGTCTTGATCTTGAAGGATTATCGCTATCCGACTCGTATGGGCTGGCCAATATTAATCAGATTTAGAAGAGACAGTACAAGGCCCTTTTATGGGCACCATCACGCGGATTGCAGCTGCCGTTGAGATCGGTGGTGTTTTGAATCCATGGTTCTTTGTGTGAAGAGGTTATTGTGTTGCATGCAAATTTTGAAACAGGGAACTTGAATCATGGTCTGGACTGATAGAGGAGGCTCTGGCGTAGCACTGGTCTCTGGTTATAGGCATGGATGAAGATAGCTATAGTCGTGGCGCAAGCCGAACTCAAAATATTGCAAGGTGGCTCTTGCGCCGGATGTTCATTGGATAGCCCGAGTCTCCGTGCCCGAGACCGAGCCCGAGTAGCTGAGTCCATGCTAAGCTTATCTAATCTATACCAGCTTTCCTTTATCCCTGGTCTCGAGGCGCAGAGGCAGCCGCGCGCAGGAACGATAGATCCGAAATGATAATGATAATAACCGGTCTGGAACGGAAGAGCACCGGATGCGCAGCCGAGACTGCTCAAGTAATCATCGCCTTGCACAGCTTGCGCCAAGGCCCGGGGGTGCGTTCTCCGGAAGTCGTCTATACACGAGCGCTAAACGCGCAAACGGAACATGGATGACCTCACAGAAACACGCATGCGGTGGCAACGGATTGCAAAGTTTGAGCTAGCCTGTAAGAGCTTTCTGCTAGTTCCTGCTGATGCAGGATGGGATTTAACTAGCCTTGCCCGGATAAACGGTTGTTGATCTTTGCGATGGAACGGGATGCATGTCTCATTTAAGATGACAACTACTACGGCCGAGAGTTCACTGAGCCTGCAAAAATGGTTGAAGCGACGATGTGAATGGCCCGCCCCCCCGCGTCCTGACATCGCCCTCGTAGTATCCCTTCCACGTACCTTTGTCTCAGATCAATACATATCCATTAGCTTCCAACTCTTCCCCAAGTGACATATAGTAGTAGCCAATATCCCCCCATTCCAATCCTCTTCCGGTCGTCACCGATATATATAACAAAAGTCTAGTACATACTACAATCTAGAATTGAGCTAGAAGACATCATGATCTACATAAACCCAGGTCATGCGCCTGACTCAAAACGGCTTCAAAGATCCATTTACCGGTACGGCACAACCGCACGATGACAATTTTTCGCGGAACAGGCACAGCCGAGAAAGGCAACTCCCCATGTGGGGAAACACAGCCACCTGTCTCATGAAATCCCGAACTGGCCGCAACAGCAAATTCAGCCATTAACCCATCGTCAACCTCCAACTCTCATCATCATCCTGCAATTCCTCAAAGAGTACAAAAGTACTCTTCAAGTACTCGTTCTTGCTCGTTGATCAGAGTACTATGTCGCTTTTAACACCAACTGAGGCTCATGCCTTTCAAAAATTCCTCTCATCACTTGATACTACTGACTTTTCAGCTGCTTGGAATATGCAGCTCGAAGTCTCGCATGAGCATATGCCCCCTGCACACGGCCGAGAAGCGCTAGCTCAAGCCACCAAAGACCTCATGTCCCTCGACACCGATAAATGGCGCTACCCACTCCCCCACTCGCCTTCACCTCGTGAGTCCCCGTCGGAACCACCGGTAACCCGGCATCCCCAACCTCAATCCAACTCTCTCTCATTTCTGTACTCTACCCGTCGAGAACGACGCGTAGAGGGTAATGACGCTTCTACACCCCGTTCACAGCCCCCTACCCGCTCTCGCGCACAGATACCCCCTCTCCAACGAACCGTGGATCCTTCGTCTGTGTCTACGAGGACTAGAGCGAGAACGTTCGCGTTTGAGAATACACCGTCTTCGTCGTCGAGTCTGTCTCCTATCGACCCGTCTTCCTCTGCTTCGTCCTTCTCTACGCACCATACCACGCCTGCACCCCCCTCGTCGAATAAACGGTCCCCACCAGCGGATAACAACGCCTCGAATAAACGGCGGAGACAGTCGTCGGTTGCATCGCAGCAGTTAGCGAGCGATGCGGGGCGAGCGTCGACCCTTTTATCGCCCTCGCAGAAAAAAGCGAATCATATACAGTCTGAGCAGAAGCGGAGAGCGAATATAAGGAGGGGGTACGAGGCGCTGTGCGATATCGTGCCGTCTCTGCGGGAAGCGATGCTAGCAGAGGCGATGGAAGAAGAAGAAGCGGCTGTGAATGGGAAGAAGGGCGGGAGGAGACGGTGTAAAGGCAAAGCTGCGACTGACGACAGCGAGAAAGTCGATGGGAGGGCTGGGCCGAAAAGCGAGCATGTGGTGCTTTCGAAGAGTCAGTGTTCACACCCCATCTCTGCTTTTATTTTATCTTAATCGTGCGTTGCAGCTATCGATTACGTCACGGAGCTTTTGAGGGAGCATGATGTGTTCAAGCAGCGCTTGATGGTGGCGAGGAGTGCCCTCCCACTTGATCATCCGTTATTGCAGCGTCACCCTGACGCGCCGCCCCCGTTGTGGGAACGGAGATGGACTGGGGGTGATGCAAAGGATGGGGACGAGGAAGACGACGATGAGGAATCGTAGCTCGAAATTAAAAATTGTGCTCATAGTATTTATGGGTTCAGGCTCGTCGTCTTGCCACGCTTTATATTAGAATCGCTTCATTATGTATAATATACGATCTGTAATTTACTGCAAGTGTCGTGTCTGCGCGACTCTTGCATATGTGCATGCGTGCATGCATGTTTTGTCTTGATTAGGCAGTAACCTTCCTCAGATTGCCTAAATCTCAGCACCGCACCTCCCATCCAAGAAAATGGCCGAACCACAAAACATCCGCAAACGCAAATACCGCTCAGTAAGTCCAACCCCCACCCCAACCCAACCCAAACCCAAACCCGATAAACCAACCACAGAATCATTGATCTTGGCAGGACGGCGTATCCCCCACCTGGGTAAAGCGCACGATCGAGGGACCGGGGATATGGGCGACTTGTGTCAAGGGGAAGGAGAAGGGGACTGTTGGGGAACTTTATGATTTGTTTGAATCGGTGGGTGGCTTTGTTTGATGTGCGGAATGCAACTTGTGCTTATGTGGTGTGGTGTGGGATCGGTGATAGTTGGCTGCTGAGATGTGGCCTGTTGAAGGACATGGTTCTTCTACCCGTGATCGGGGTGGATCTGACGCGGACCCTGATGATGAGGAGGAAGAAATCGATCTAGAGACACAGATCGCAAAAGAAGTGGCTGCGCTCAAACGGCCAAAGGTAGAGAAACGGTTCGGTAGGCGCTTCTGTTTCTTACTGTTCTTTTCGTAGACTAACGGTGAAAGTCTAGTCAACTGCCTAACAAACACACAATGCGGTACGCGCACCCCTCCCCAGCCCACACATCCTTCCTGACTGTGTTTTTGACTCTGACAGTGATTTTCATGTCATGTAAACCCCCCGTGGACCCCGTCCAACTAGTACTTCAACACGTCGAAAACGTGCATAAAACGGGTGTGACGAGGACAAAGTAAGCCCCATAAAAACCCATACTTCGTATCCTTCATTCTTCATCCGTGCTCATTCAATGACTTGATACTGCAGATACACACACCGCCTGACACCAGTCTCCGGAACATGCGTTGCGAATATCCCAGAGATCCAGTCTTTGTGTCGGCGGACGGTTGCTGCGTATTGTGCACGGGAGAATGGTGGTGATGGTGGGGGGCGCAAGGTATGTCCGAGTTTACATACAGATAGGAAGGTGAAGCTCACGAATCACGATCTGATCGGGCAGTATAAAATCGAATTACGGATACGCAACCACAACACGCTAACGCGCATGGAGATAATCCAGGAAGTGGCTAGATGTATGCCGGAGGGGTATACCGTTGATCTTGATGATCCTGAGGTGTTTGTGCTGGTTGAGGTGTTCAAGGTGTGTGCTGTGCTTTTTTTTCAGGTTTAGATGGTTTTTTTTTTGGTTTGGATGCGTATTTTTGCGGTTTAGATGCTTTTTTTGCGTTCAGAATGCGTTTTTTTTTGGATCATGGTATATTGATCGCAGAGCTGAACTTACATGCAGAGCACCTTCGGAATGAGCATCGTCGAAGATTATTATCGGTTTCAGAAATTTAATGTTATGGAATTGGCGAATGCGCGGAATGAACCGGAGAGGTTTGAATTGGGGGCGGGGCGTGTGCAGGATAAGGATAAGAAGCTGGAGGATGGGAGTGGGGATGGGAATGTGTAGGTGGTGGTTGTAGTGATATTTCTGTTGTGCAGAATATGATTGTGATTATGATTATTGTTAGGGGTGATGGGTAATGTATAGCTGATTGCGATGGGACTTGGGCCGCTGCGATTTATTTGTGAAATCCGATCCAACCTTCGAGGGGAAACGATGTTTACATCAACCTTGTCAGGTCGCAACTACAGTTCGGCCACAGAGCCACGACGACTCCACATCTCGGCTGCGACTGATGTATTGCCAGCGGCGTCGTAGACTAGTAGTGTAATCATGAGTACACAACTTCAAAGGAGCGTGGTATTAGGACCCGGCCAAACCAGCGAATGCTCACTTTGCACTCCTTGAAAGCATCTAGTTATATGCTAGGAGCGATTCCAACGGCCGTCGGTCATCGTTATTGGTCTGGACTTTCAGGCCTTGACGTGATTACTGTCCAACGAGGGTATGAACACAGAAGGTAAGGTTAGAGAATAATGATTGCTTGAGGGGACTTTCACGTTGGACGCCAATTGTCGGTCGTAGTTGAAAAATAAAGGAGGCACCGGGGACGGCGCTAGTGCCAGGCTTAGAGATTCTCATCACAAGAAAGCCTATGTAGAAAACAGGGTAAGCATGCACCTATGAAATTATGTTCTATCAAGGTTCGGATCACAAAAAAGTTAAAACTAGCGCGTTTAGCGTAACAAATCAAGAGCATCACAATGAAGGCTCGCGGGAAGGTTTGCTGAGCGCAACCCAACTCTTGGTATCCTTGAATCGCTGTAGAAGACTATCGATATCTGATTCCGTTTCCTCGGTGTCGGTGGGCGTTTCTCCCCTTTCTTTCGAAAGTAGGTATTGTCGTTTACGTCGATAGAAGTAATCCGTTTCAAGCAAATCTAAACAGTCTAAAATGAGACTCCATAGAAGTGGGTATATGTGTGAGTGTTTAGGAGTTTGGGGGTAAGCTAGGAAATAGTTCTTCTCCGTAAAACATTTCCTGGCCTCTAATTGTGCCCATTCATCGAAGGGGCGTGATCCCCGTGGTAGAAGGACTCCGTTCTTGTAACGCAAAGAAATCCAAGCGAAACACCATATAAACGACTCCAGATCGTGACGATATAGGTGTTTGACTTCGCCTCGTTGACCCTCGGCGGTGAGCATATCGAGCGCCAAGAATGGCACTGTGTCTGTTCGTTCGTTGCCTCGAGGACCGGGCTCCGCCAACGAGGATACATCATAGTCGATTAAGACACTTGTTAGCTTCCTGTCTAACTCATACCACGTCATGTTTGGAGGAATGACATTTCGATGGTAGACCCCTTCCTTCCACAGAGCAATATGGCCTGCACGCCATGTCAACGAATAGCCTCGTAAATGCGACGAAAACACGTACATTGTATACATTGATACTACGCGTCGAAAAGCTCCTTGCCGTGAAGCTTCGTGATAGGGTAGAGCTTGTTGAATATGATAATGTAAACCACGCGGCTCCTCGTGGTGGGCTCAGGAACGCCGAGTGATTCTCGGATGGTGGAGGTGGGATTTGTGAACGTTTGATTCCAAAGCTCAGGAATATGGCCTTTGACAGAATCGTACACCTTCGCAACCTTGTTTAAGATTTTCGGCTCGGTGGTGCGACTTGCCTCTCCCCAAAAGATCTTGGCCACCATCCCGTCCTGGATGTTTGGGTATTTCTTCGGGAGCGCTTCGCTAGTGACAGGAACCACATTGGTTGCCCGTCCTTGTAATCCGTCGTGCGTCGCTCTTTCGTCGTGACTAGTGTCTACGACCTTGCGCTTGACGCTGAACCCGCCCTCGGAAAGCTGCGCAGCAGTAATGTCCGAAGATAGAACTACAGCCGGGCCGATTTAGTTTGACCTCGGAATAAAAAATGCAATGACTTACATGCAGTGTTGGACGCAGGTTGTGTTGCTGGCGTCTGTGAAGTGCCAAGCGCTGGGCATTTAGCCTTAAGATAATCCACCGGCGGATATTCTGGCTCGGCAGGAACGCAGTCCTCCACATTATGCGAAGGGGGCGGTATATCGTTCTGCTGACAGATATCGATCATGTCCACAGCGGGCACAGGAGCACCCATTCTGCCAACGTTGTTCTCTTCAAGACAAGACAAGCGAGCGCGTTATGATAAAGTGGGGGAAACGAAGAGGATGAGAAAAAAATTCGGCCACTTTCCGCTACTCTTATCATACCCGGTTGACCAAGCAAATATCATAATCGCTGATGCGGCGGTTGTGGACTAGTAGTAGTACAGTTCGACTCCGACGAGTGACGACGCGTTCCTATCAACACGTGTGGCACGTGACTCTGACTTGACTCTGAGAGCTCAGAGCAGGGCAGCGGCCAGCAATCATGTATCCGTTTTCCGTTTGCTCTTTCATCGCCAACCACGCCGCTACCTCACGATCTATAATAAAACATTATCGTGAGCAAGAGTAATTAGAAGTTCAAGGTGATCCAGGGCTACAAGGAAGCCGATGATGATCTCTTCCGCGACGTAGCTCCGCAGAATAGGTCTAGCGACGCTGAGTTCGTGCCAGACATCGAATGCGGGTAAGCTCTCCACCATGTCTATCTTACGCTTCCACACTAACATGTGCGACTCGGATGCAGCAGGATGTTCGAACCAGCCTGAGCGACCCAACAACAGAGGAAACAAGAAGCGTTCTTCTGTTAGTCTAGCCGACGGTGGCCACAGCAACAAACAAGCCAGGAAGGAGCCAGCAAAACTTCATCCTGTCGTACAGGAGCTTGTATCTTCGGGCGAGGTTCGGGTCGATGATAAAATGATCGGAGTGGTCGACCTCAAATTCAATTTGACGTCTGATGAGCGCATCACTTACTTTGGTATGTGCGGACGTGCAACCCCCGTCATTCCAGCGGAGAGTGTGGCGCTATCGGCTCTCATACCTCGGTTCCCTCATTATAACCATCATAACCCTACCGACAAGCTCGTCACCCAGCTTTATTGGCCAGAAGAGGGGCGCAAGTGCGAGGTTGACATACTCCAGAAGGTGTATGAGATAGCGAAGAAGGATGAGGATGGGAAGGCGAAGCACCACGTCCCAGAGTTGGTTTGGTCCCGCATGTTTGAAGGTACATCCGCGGCGAACATCAGGAGGGCGCTAGGAATTGACGATGCTGAAACAGGCCGGCGCGTCTCTTACATCATCGTATTCAGAGAGCTTCGCCCGATCACGAAGCTGAGTGGGGATGAGTTCCTCGGTGTATGGTGGCAAATTGTTGTGTGTATGTGTTCTTCCTGCTATACTCTGATTGTCCATTAACGCATGTGGCACTAGGTCATTATGCGCTCTGGAAAAATGGTGTCCGTCACCGCAACATCGGCCCTAGCAATCTCATGGTTTACAAGACCTCAGGCGGTCGATGGATTGGCGTTCTCAATGACTTCGACTTATCATCAACTCGAGACACTCCCTCAGGCCAGGAGTGCACAGGAACGGTACCTTTTATGGCGCTTGAACTTCTTACGGAGAAAGCCATCGAAGGCCAGGTCAAGCACCTGTACCAGCACGACGCTGAGTCATTCATATGGGTCCTGACCTGGGTCTGTATTTGTTATGAAGACGGCATGTACATCGGCAAGAGCACAAAGCTCAATGACTGGCTGAGAGTGGACGCACTTGGATGCCGAGACGGAAAAAGTAACTTCTTAACTTCAAAACCTGGAGCCATTCCACCATCGTCATCACACGGATGTATCTCGGAGGTAATGGAATCTTGCCTTGAGGTCATCGCCCAGCATAATGCGAGGCGTCGGGTACGCACGGTGCACTCGGATGAGGTTATATTTGAGACATGGCTTTGGAAGAACATGTCTGAGGCAAAAAAAGAATTGTAATTTATCGCTGGCGTTCCTAGATGTTCGCGTGTATATTAAGTAGTCTTCTTCAGTTCAGAACACCCTGACATGCACCTATAGCACCACCAATCATTGGGAACGTCTAGACCCTGCCCTCTCACGTCCGGGTCGTATGGATGTTTGGGTTGAGTTCAAGAACTTTTTAAAGTGGCAAGCGGACTGTTCCGCAACGCCGCCTTGTTGCGATAAACACAGTGGTCGATTTAAACGGATCGATGCATGATCATCCCTGGATCAATTGCACTGTTTGCTGTGCAAGGTTGTGGATCGTAGGAATAGAATATGCACAGCCATGTGCAAATTCGGCGTCAATCATGATGATGGCGTACATCAGAGTGGCACTACCCTTCAAACTGTCACCTGTATACGTTTCACCAATATTGGATAACACCCCTACGGACGACTCGGAGCTGTGCAACTTCACTTCCTGTGATTGATGCAAAGGCGGTATCCGTCTACTTTCTCGTGGTGTGTCATTTCTGTTTGTGTTCTAGAGATGGCGTTGAAAAAATATGGACAGCTCCTTGATCATCCCAAAACATTCTGTGTGTGCACAGATTTCGCAGCTCCACCAACATCTATGGGTACTTTTGTCGACCGTTTTGACGTTTTACCTGCCTTGTACCCGCCACTTGGTAAATTTATGAGTCAATCATAAAACCAACTTTACTAATCAACGCTAAATTATAAGCGCTGGATCTTGGTATTTAAATCTAGCATGTAACACACTATCGGTATATATTTACTAAGTTCGCCACTCTTACCCCTTCTAACAGTATGTCACTAGTAGTCTCAGACGATCCCAGTTGGTGGCCGTACATCAATGCATATCGTATTTCCAGCTATTTTGTAGGTTCGTAGAGTCACTGGTGAACAATCGCCGAATGTTGATGCTGATCTCTCGATCTAACCCTGATTGCGTTATTACAGTTGCCGCCTCTGTTGGAGTGACGTATGATTGGGGTGAGCATGATCATTGGTGATAATACAGAACTGCTGATACCATCCACAAATTTCCAGCACTCACACTCGGACAAGAGGTACGGCGATGCAACGACCAAAGCAACCATCTCGCTGAGAATTATGTTATAGGTCGAACTGATATGGGTGAGCAGCGTCTCATTTTAGAGGATCAACATTTATTTGCGACAGAGGCAACGTTGGTCCCTTATTACCGTTCTGTATCTCGGCGTACGTGGTTCATGCTATAAGTGTGGTCGGAAAGTTGTGCTGACTTGGAAATATCCCAGGCGCGCTATCTTGGAATATTATATGCCGTGTATGTTTCGAAGGCTCGGAACTGTTGTTGTGTTAATGAACCATCTTTTATTATTAGCGTTCAGATTTTGTGTTTGTCTCTTCGAAGGTCCCGCGTTTATTTCTTCTGACTCATGGCATACAGTCAATCTTCCGACAATCTCAGTGACAAATGTAATGAGTCTTCTCCAATCCTTGCTATTAATTAACCGTGGTGTTCTGTAGGGGTGAGTTGTGATTCACGGACAGGTCCACTATAATGACCGCGACAGATGTGAGTCTGTCCGTAGTGTGATCACCCGAGACTGATTACTTATGGATTCGCCAGGCTGGATTTTGTACGACATACTGAATTGGACGAATGGTGTAGTATTTGCGATACTGGGAGGTGAGCTTGCAGTTGCAAGACTTCAGGCCTCAATGATATTAATTTGACTGAATCATCTTGCAAGTCATCATGATCACTCGGTTAAATGCCATTCATCGACGATCCAGAAAGGTTCTGATATTTCTCATTGTCACCTTCCTGGCTATCAACATTTTCAATGGAGTGGCCATCGCATTGTACACGATACACACTTCAGCGGGTATGCTTAATGCGGATGAAAAAGTACATGAAGCTGATTGTTGAATGCCAGAGGAACTCATTCTCTCCGGCACCCATCACTGCAAGATTGACTACGAGGGAAATATATTGCTTCTAGGCATCACTGCTTGGATACTTTTCACCGCTTGGGAAGTCCTCGCACTGTGTCTCGCACTCCGGATTGCTCTAAAACACTTCCGTGAAATGCGACAAAATTTGGTAGGGGGGATGATCAAGGACTGTTTCTCGGCGTTAATGAAATCCCATGTGCTTTACTTTGCAAGGTGAGTTGATGTTGTGAATATTTTTGCCTTTTTCGCTGAGGCATCGGACATGCTAGCTCTGTTGCTGCCACTTGCCTCGAGATTGGTTATGTGTCTCCAACGATCTCAATGGTATGCCAATCTTTCACTTACTCCTGCACGCGACCACGGGTCATCATTTTTATAGAATCAAACTTCCCTAGGTCCTCAGATTTATGCTGGGTTTCTGAGGATTTTCACGGTCGTGCAGTTATTCGTATTGGGACCGCGCCTGATCCTTGGCCTTCGAGAATATAACGCCAGGCTCGTGAATGACTCCGACGCAGCGACTGGCATGAGCTCAATCGCTTTCCAAGAGCATATGGATATATCGACTGGCAATGGTGTGTAGCACGGGAGATGGTCGATGAAGTTAACGGTTGTGGTGTTCTGCTTGGGGCAGGTCTTTTCTTGATTAAAAGTTTCGACCTAGTTACTTGACGAGATATTTGGTGTTGCGAAGTGAGCTCCAACCTATGGTGATAAAAGAAGAAAAGTCCGATTATGTGTGAGCTCGTGACTTTGTTTGATGGATCAGCGGTCATTGCTTCTGCGTGTGTGGTCAATTGCAGACTGGCTTTGACACTGAGCAGCATGATCTCGTCGGATAGATACACGTCGTGTAAGCCCTCTCGGCGACAAGAGCCGCAGGGACCCATCGAATTCCTGTAAGCGTGCATGGCTACAAGGCTCGAGCTGATGACAATAATCATCCGTTGGTTGGTTAACGTGGAATTGATGCTGAAAACCCTGGCGACGATATAGTAAAAGATGCTGCTTGTACTAAAGGGTAGAATTCTAAGTCACGTCACTCACTCTTCGAGCCCAGGTGGGAACGCTGGGATGAAGCTGACTGACACTGCGCTTGAAAGGCATCTTGGTCTGTTTCGGCATCGGTCACGGTAACAGCCCTAGGCAAGGAGACTATGGCTACGAAATATTGCAAAGTGTCGATAGTAAGAAAATTCGGTCGGCGCTGAGAGGACAACTTATGTATGTATGGCCCACGTCCGGAAAAGGTTGATATTTGTGTTATAGTCTCTAATGAAGAGATCGCCCCGCACTGACATCCACAAAAGACCACGCTTCACACCGTATCTTGGACGTGGTCGTGAAAGATAGCTGTGGAAGGTAGAGGCCATCATTCGTTCTTCGAAGATGGCAGTGGTCAAATGCAAGCTAGACCGCCACAAGGATGCCGATTACTTGGGCAAGGACATCTTTCTGGAGACATTGATCGAGTCCAGGGTATCGGTCTCAGTGAGACCCTGAGCATGAAGCTCAATCTTTTATCGAAGGTGTGCAGACTTCTAGATCACATTCCAGAAGGCATTGCCAGTCTAACAATAAAACCAAAAGTAAGTTCATCTGAGAAACAAAATGGAAATAACTGATTATTGCACAGCGAAAAATATCCCCTGTGGTAAGAGATAGCAAGACGTGCCATATCAGCTCTGCAGGAAAGGAGAATAATTCAATAGCCATTGTTGTGGTTCGAGATGAAGCAGTAAGAGTGCAGCCAAAAGCTCATAACCTATTTTGGACTTGCCGCCGGATGCTGTTCAGAATCCAGATGGACCAATTCGATCAGTCGAACGCCCAGTTTCCTTCAAAGTTCGTTTGTCAATTATTCTGTCTAAGCTTATACGACCGTCCACAGAGCAGTCCGCGATGGCAGAAGGTCCAGACCCAGTTGATTCGATGCTCGATCTGATGCGTCGTCTTCCGCCTACCAATGTCGAGGAGAACGTGAACGCGCTCATACAGATCTGCCCGGACTATGCAGATGATCTTCTAGGTAGCGTCGACCAGCCCCTAAAGGTCATGACAGACCGTGAAACAGGGAAGGATTATCTTGCATGCGATTACAACAGGGATGGTGATAGTTATCGGTGAGTCTTTTGCTGCGCTTCCAGTGAATGTGTTCAGGTGATTGCATAAGTTGGATTTCGTGGAGCGACAAGGGTTCTAGTCCTCATTCGTGCATTTGAAAAGATGCGCTTCGTGTACTAACGTTCTTCATCAGGTCGCCTTGGTCGAATGAATACGACCCTCCTATAGAAGATGGTACAGCACCAACGCCGAAGCTTCGCAAGCTTGAGATTGCTGCCAATGAGGCTTTCGATACATACCGCGAACTGTACGTGTCATACATAGACTACGCTTGCAGTGAATCTTCACGCAAGTATCAGCTAATACATTTTTGTAATAGTTATTACGAAGGTGGCGTGTCTTCTGTTTATCTTTGGGATCTCGAAGATGGCGGCTTTGCAGGCGTTGTGTTACTCAAGAAGGGTGCGTAGCCGACTGATATCTGTGTTTTCGACATTCTAAGATCATGTCTCTGACTGCCCGCACCTTAGCAATGACACCCACAAGCCCTGACGAGCCATCAGGTTCATGGGACTCGATTCACGTCTTTGAGACCGTGGAGCGCGGAAGACAAGCACACTACAAGCTCACATCAACTGTTATGTTAGAGCTCGTGACAAAACAGAACAATAAGGCCGATGAAACCTCCGTTCTCGGCGAACCAGAAAAGAAGGCTTCTGAACAAGGATGGAAGTCGTCGGGGGAAATCACTTTAAGTGGAAACATGACGAGACAGGTAGGTTCCCTTGTCTAACCTGATGTGGGGCTGTCACGCATCTTCACTCCCCGCAGACCGAGCAGGACTGGCCTGTTCATGAACCAACTTCACATATTACGAACACTGGAAAGATGATCGAAGAGATGGAAATGAAAATGAGAAATCTTCTTCAAGAGGCACGAACTTTTCTTCCTTGAGATTTTCAGGACCTGATCATAGCACAGGTGTACTTCGGAAAAACACGTGATATTGTTTATGATCTGCGAAGCGTGGATGATCTAGAAAAAGCGCGACGACAAAGAGAGTTGCAGAAAGAACTGGTTGGTTTTATCAAGCGTTAGCATACCCCGAGGTGCTCTGTAGCAGTAAAGAAATTCATTTAATGTAATGATTTTGGAGTTTGTACTCAAATATACGGAAGGATCATCGCTGGACTAGCTGTGCGTCCGCAATGGGATTCGAATGAATGGTCACCTAAGGATCATCAAAGAAGATATCATATTAGTGCACGTGTTGCCTAATCCACCAGTGATAACATACATGAGTCAGTTTGATCTCGGAGAGCGGTCTGTTCTTATTGTTCACAGGAACACGTTCCATGGCGTCAAGTGTGGAGTCTGCACCATCAATGACCCTGCCAAAAATCGTATATTTGTTATCCAGATGAGGCTGTTTTGCATAGGTTATGAAGAATTGCGACTTGTTCGTGTCGGGGCCGGAGTTCGCCATGGCAACCATACCACGATTGTTAAACTATGTAGAAACGTGATGAGGACAATCCCGTGTGGTCGGACAAAGATCGTAACCAATACCTTCAACGTGGATCGCAATTCATCTTCGAAGGGTTTTCCCCATATGCTTTGGCCACCTTTTCCTGAGCCAGAAGGATCGCCAGTCTGGGTCATGAACCCTTTGATATTGCGGTGAAATATGCAATTGTCATAATAATTCGAAGCGCACAGAGCAAGAAAGTTCTTGGGCTTGTCAGGCTCGGATGTGAGATAAACGGAAGCAATTTTGTACCTCTGCCGTTTTTGGGACAGCCTCACAGAATATCTCGATCTGAATCCCCAAGAAATTTCGGGTGAATAGCAAAGATTTTAGTTGGGCGTATATGGGCGCACCTTGAGCTCGCCGTGGCTTGTGTGAAGCGTTACAGACTAAAGCAAATTGTGAGTCAGTAGATACGGTTGATGGAGGAGAGGAGGAATTACCATGCGTGACAATGTGACAATGTGACGCGACGGGCTGTGACTGACTGGTCTTTAATAGTCCTCTTCAAGCTATTCTTCGGATAAGTAATATCAACGGCTTTTCCTCTTACTCAGCTCGTGTCTCCGTACCACGATGATGCGAACATCCTCCATTCGTAGTCAAGATGATCCTTTATCTCTTGCTATAAGGCCTCCTCCAGAAGAATCAGACACAGATCGCCATATTCGGCTGCAACATGAAGCTGAAGCGCGTCGCATCTCAGAACAGATAGACGAGGAACTCAGGTTTGAAAGGGAAAAGTTGAAAAAGTCCAAAAGTGATGTCAAGGTCATTCCAAGCCTTTTTAAACATGGTTCGAGCTGATCACCATCGTATGCGATAGCTATTTCTCCTTGGCCAGGCCGAATCTAGCAAGTCAACGTTGCAAAAGCAGTTCCAACTCATGTACAGTCCTGCTTCTCTTGAAAGCGAGCGCATGTCATGGAGAACCGTCGTATATTTCAACGTCGTGCGATCTATCAAGAAAATCCTTACAACCCTGGAAGCTTGGGACGACATCGATGATGGGAGTGACTCTCAGAGCACTCTCGAACGTCAGGAACTCGGTGATTATCTTCCACCCCGGGCTTCAAGTTCCGCAACACCCAGTATACACAGTTCGCAGATCGGTGTAGCCCTTTCGCCACCATCACCTACGTCGCCCACAAGTCCAACTGCGTCTAGTCCCATCCGAGGATCCACTGCGATATCGGACCTCCGACGACGACTTTTACCACTCACAAATACTGAGCCTCAGCTTGCTGATCGCTTGAGTGGGGGTGTTTCTGTATCGGGGTCCGGCAAAGGCGAAGTTTACGTTCGAAGCGGATGGCAGGCGAGGACCATCCAAAAAGGTCAGAAGCTGCTCCGCAGGCAACAAAAGCCCAGTTCACCTGTGGACGAACTGACAATTGAGCGTCCCGGAACAGCTCTGTCAGTCATTGATGCTGACCCTCTTGTGGATGACGTCGCGAGAATGCTAGGTCAGTCGAGGGAAGATATCCGGACCCTGTGGGAGAACCAGATTGTCCGTGCCTTGATGACAAGCCGAAAATTACAGCTAGATGAGTGGTCAGAGTTGTGAGTATGCGCATATATGCATCGTCCTCTTCTCTAAAAATGGAATTTTACTCAGTTTCCTGAATGACATCTCACGCATCTCAGCACGGAATTATGTACCGTCCACTGGTGCGTGTTTTCGTCCAGCCGATTTTTTCGTGCTCACCTCTTCATAGACGATATTCTTCATGCACGCATCCAAACTATGGGTGTTGCTGAGCATATTTTCGACGTTGACATTCACGGCAAGACTGTGACGTGGCATCTCTTTGACGTTGGTGGTGCCGGGGGACAGCGTCATTCGTGGGTGCCGTACTTCGATGACGCAAACGCCATCATTTTTGTCAGTCCAATCAGTGCTTTTGATCAGGTAAGAGCTTCAGCACTTGCTGCGTGTGGTATCTTTATGTACCTTGGTGCTTCTTCCCAGTACCTCGAGGAAGATCCTCGCACCAACCGTATCGACGACTCGCTTCAACTCTTTACACAAATCTGCTCCAATCAGCTCCTCAAGAGGGTCCATCTAGTCTTATTCTTGAGTGAGTTGTCTCACGCTAGTGGTCCCATGAAGTGTTTTAATACAATCTACCCACCGCAGACAAGACTGATATTTTAAGAAAGAAGCTTGAACGAGGGCTATCTGTTTCCAAATAGTAAGGTCTTCGTGATTCTCGTTTGTAACGTGCTTACAGAGCTGGCATCAGCATTCTCTCGTATGGCGACCGTCCAAACGAGTACGAGTCTGTTGTACAGTACTTCCGTGCCCACTTTCTTCAAGTCCACAGGCGGAATAACGAAAACAGACGTGTGCTGTACACGCACTTAACTAATGTCGTCGTACGTTTTGCTGTCATCACACTTCCCGTCTAGCCCTGACTAATGTCTTGGCGGCCGCTCAGGATACCAAAGCAACCCAAAGCATCATAGGAAACGGTACGTTCCAAAAATTACAACCACAGCCTTTCGGTAACTTATTCATCATGCAGTACGAGACTCGATTTTCCGAGGATACTTGCAATCTGCCGCGCTCGTCTGAGTTCTTCGACGTTATGTTTGATACCCGGCGCATGACTCATATTGCGTAACTTTACCACGCCCTGCTGTGCTTTCTTGTCAAACTGCTTTTCGATACACGCGTCTTGTCCAATTGTTGCCGTTCCCCCACGTACATTATTCGTCATTCTTATATTATTTGTGTTTTATGTTGCACTTTCATCTTCTCGAACCATTTCGTTTTTTCCTCTGTATCATTCAGTGTATTCCTGTGACGAGTCTGTTATCGATCTTGCTGCTCCTCGCTGTTCCATCCCATCAACTCCTGTACGCGTACAGGAATTAATATACCTCGACCTCTTTATTCATAGCAGCATCACTGGACGTCTGCACGATTATGATCCGTAGATGTGACGTAGATTCCATAGGATTGCTGAAACGGCAAGGGCCATTAGATATGCCTGAGGCATAGGTAGCGTAGCCTCATGACTCTAAATTTAATCACAGGACGCAATCCTCTATTCCTGTGTCGGTCCTGTAGACGAATGCAACTGATGCGTGGGGACGCACAAGTAAGAGTTTCCTTTCTAATGTTACTTAAACATTCTTCGCACTGCAGAGTAACCAACATATATATATTAACCGCATCAAGCGATTCTCATGCTATATACTACTGCGAGTTGACACATGCCCGCGCTCCTGGAGAGCAATTGAAATCATGCCCGTTCCTGCGTCGGAGGAGGCCATGAGCTCAGCACGATAATGTCGGAGGCTAAGGATCAGGCGCGGTCCCACCACAAACAACTGCACGACCAAGATGATTTGAAGGAACCCGCGATAAATTTCAGATTTCAGGGAAAATAAATCCTATAGAAACAATAAATCCATCATCATAGTATGCCAAGGACGGTAACAGTACAACATACCGTTGTGAATGTCGGGGAGACTTCGCCGAGCCAGAAAAAAGAAACAATGACAAAGCTGGCACATGCGGAACTTCAGCGGAAAAGATTACCCATTCGCGTTTTGGGCTCACCTCGAAAAATAAGCCGCGTGTGTTTTCATTAACACCGTGACAAAATCCCCAATGATCCCTCCTGCTGAATGTCGCTGAAGATCACGGAAGTGGTGTATAGCAATCCAGCCTGCGAGACACAATGCAAGGATTTCCCATGCAGTGGTGAGTATCCAAGGCATAGACTTTAGAATTTGGACATCTCCGTCGTAGCTGACGGTGCACTGATAGGTGCCGAAGAGAATGAGCTCCTCTGGTAAGTAATAGTCAATGAGCCTGAGGCGTCTAAGTGTTTCACTACAGCCTACCCTCTGAAGCGCGCCTCATTCCAATTGCGAGAAACACTCCGTTGGAGATGTTGACAGCCAAGAGGGTGACCACGAGAAATATTAGCATCTTTCTGGATCGCTGATACATGGCATATAACCGGGTCGTCGTAATGACTTGTATGGTGTTTCAGTAAAGCAATGTCACTAAAATTTACAGTGGCAATGCTCACCGCCCAACATTAGACTTACAGCCAGAGTCATCCAAATAATTGCGTTATACATGATGTGGCCTGACAAATCAAGTTAGTGATCAGCCTTGTAAAATTCAGACTCGAAACACGCTCACAACTATGATAATCAGTATATTTAGCTAACGGGCTGGCCAAGAATCTCACTCACCCCTACATGAGAGTGTGATTGATAAGATAAAAATGGTAGACATAGGTATCGACCACTCACTGTATCTGTGACCGAGATTGTCGGAACACTGTCTGTAAATAGTATGCCGTTGGTCATGATAATCATATGCGGTAAATTTGGGGTGATGTACCAAAAATCTCCATGCTGATTGTGAGAGATGACCGATTAGCCTGTTGGTATCGAATGGTTGACCATGCAAACATACATAGCATATACTATTCCAAGGTAGCGGACCTACGTAGGATAATTTAAAGTCAGCACAACTTGCGGAATCATAACGCAGTCTACATACACTGAGATACAGAATGGACATCAGGGACCAGCGTTGCATCTGCCGCAAATCAATTAAATTTCCATGCTGGTTTTCTGCCTGGAGACTCTGCTCACCCAGACCAGCTCGACCTATAATACCCTTCTGAGCGAGATGACTGCCAAAAATAGTATCAACCCACCTCTTGTCCCAATGTCAACACTAACAATACCATAAGGATGTCAGAGGTTCTTGAAGACTATGTTGCTCACTGAAGTCATATATTATTCCAGCACAGCTGGCAACTGCGCACCGCAGCCAAAGTGAGATCGAGAAACCATCTGAGCTGGTCTCCACGTACCCATAAAATAGCTAGCAACACGATTTGAATTGATCATCGGCCACCAACTGGGATCATTTGAAACTAGGGTCATACTAATATTCAAGGATAGGCGTGGGGCGAATGGAGTGGACGTAGGACCATGGATGTAAGATACTAAAGAGCTTTTATGGCAGACTGCTCAGTTGATGCCGAGCCCGAGCTGCGAGAAGTCAGCAAATATGATTCTGAGGACATTGGTTCCTGCATTAAACTGGAGTAAGTGTTTTCCCACGACGTCGGCCATCAAATGCCAGTGCATCATTTGCAGGGGCAGATACTTGAACCCATTCCAACCAGACCATCATAAAGCAGTCGCATGCATGCAACAGTCAAACACTAGGCTGGCACTTCGTTCTGGAGTCTGAACTGTAGATCTTCTTGCTACACGTGTATCCAGAGTTCCGAGCTTCAATATTAAAAGCATGTGATTCATCGATTGAACGGGGCCTAGGTGTGTTGTCTCAATTTTTTGACGAGGCTCCATCGACACCTGTCCACCTCGCTGCCTCGGGCCTGTGGAGCATGACATGTCGACAGCCTTTCGAAGTTCAGGCCGTCTGACAGCGGCAAAATCAGGCATAGGATGCAGGGAACACCCAAGCAGAGCCAACAGTCAACTGACCTAGCTTCCAACAGCCCCCTCCAAGCATACCGCCCAGTGACTGCTCAGCATATAACATGTGTGTCACCTCATGTGGTCCTCCTCTCTCTGCTTCGATCAATAGCCTACAAACAATGCTGCGAGGGTGCGCGACATATGGCACAGCAGCACAACTCTGAGGACACCCAATAAGTACAAGACACACTGCATTAGAGGAGTCAATTTCCACGGCCAGATACATCCTCAGTGAGAGATCATGAGATTGGCTATCTGCACATGCCTTTACAGCTGTATGACTGAGCAGGAAGTCTAAGTTTTTCGAATTACGAAAAGACCAGAGAGATAGTGACCTGGATAGCGAAGCACCCGTACCGAATGCAAGGTACATGCGGCGGGGCATTCGCTGATCTGGAACAGCAGACTCACAAGTGCTCTTTCCTGACTCTACAAAGTGAGGAGGGTTCTATCAGTTCTAAACATCTAGGCACCTATCAGTCTATCACTATATCAATGATAAGTGCACCTGAAATAATTTCCTTTTTCTGACAAAGTTCAGACCTAGCCCTCCCTCGGACCCCTCGCCATTAATCACGCTTTTGGTGTCAGGTTGCGATTCTCGTTGCCCATGTCTTCCTTGCTGTCACTGTCCCTCCCCCTAGGCCTGTGTCCTGTCGTTGTCAAGTTTACTTCTTTGCCCATTGTTTTTCTCAGATCTCTCGCGGTCATGTCGCCATTTTTTGCGCTAGAGTCCTTGCACCCGTGAATAGCACATGCTCAATTTTGATAATCATTATCAGTGAATTGGTGAACAGACTATAAGTGACGCGCACCATAGGCCACTCGACTTGTCCGTGGCACTAGTAAGTCAGGCTGGTCACGAGCCTAGATGGGTTGCGCAAAATCGTGTCCTGAATCGTCTACAGGCCTTCAAGAAGCTTCAAGTTTCAAGTCGCTACGTACTACGTTCTTAATGCGGCAGCCTGCAAAAAATGAGGCTGCTGTATTGCTCTACATCATTCGCTCCAAAACCGATCGCTCCAATAATCCCATCTGGACGAATGATAATAACTGTTGGATGATTATCATCCTTCCTAACCTTGTACGCTGTATGTGCAAAACCATCACGATCAAATACAGCATTATCGTAACCATACTCCATGGGTGGGCTTGGGTAGACCATCAGTGTCTTCTGCTGACCATCTGGGAAAGAGTGCTGTACGGAATGTTGAATGCTGGAGACACTTTCCGATTTCGCCGCGCTGGAAAACAGTAGAACGGTGTGCCGAACGGTGCTGAGAAGATCAAAAAGTGATGTCACATGATTTGCTCCAGTGACAAGGTCTGGTGCATCTGGGGCACGATCTCCAGCAACCAGCAACTCGCCAGGATAATCAGTATAAGCAAGATTCTTGAGGTCGCCGTTGCTGGCAAGTTGAGGGTAGGATCGCTTGTCCAAAACGATTGAGCTCCAACGATAGTTAATACCAAGCATAAGGAGCTGATGGGGGCGCGAGGGTTTGTCGTTCAACTCGCCCACTAGATCAACCATCTTTTGTATGACTGGAAGTCGTTCTTCATTGTACGTTTTCAGCAAAGCTGGGGGCGAGATGCCTTTTACAACCTGGGCTAATTTCCACCCCAGATTGAACTGTGCTAATTAAGAAGTCACTTCAACGGAAGAATGGTAACCGAACTTACTGCATCTTGTATGCCTGAATTCAAGCCCTGCCCGCCATTTGGAGGAACTATATGTGCAGCATCTGGCATTACGCATGTCATAACACTGGACAAGAATACAACAGCAGAACTGACCTCCCGCAAGAAAGGCGCCATCATGACCAAGTGTATTCACCATCCCTATTTTCGGCCTTGCCGTGCGTTAGTAAGTCACGGTCGAACATCGGAACCCCAATGCAACTACCTTAGAAAAGATATCCATTCGGGCAGCTCGAAGGTGACGCCAGGCATGTTTATATATTTCGAAAACAAGGAGCTTATGAGTGAGGGCTCCGGGTCATTCTCGTCCGCATCCATTCTGATTCCTTCTATGGCGACGAAGAACTTCTTTGATTCGCTCTCAAATGGCCTGAAATGAAAACTTCAGAGAGAAAGTGAAGAACACACATAAATTTGAGAGAAAGATCGCTTACGTTGGGTGACCTTCTGTTGCGGGTGCCCTCCAGGAATGGCAAACCTACGCTCACTTTAACAGAAAGGCCTTGGTACAAAATGGAAAAGGCTCACATCGGTACGGAGGTTGTTCACGATGACATTGCCAAACAACATCCCGTAGTCAACATTGTCATTATATGGGCGAACTTCAAGGTCTGTCCGATTTCCGTTCGTGTTACTCCTGAAAGGGATAAGTGAAATGTAACGCCGCAAAGTACAATCCTTACCTTTGGCGCCATCAGCCCCAATCAGAAATGACACTCCAACCTTCTCAGGCACATGATCCTTGTTCTCTCCGCAGATATTGGCGTGTATAAAACCTTCATGACGAGTCAGAGAAGTGAGGCGCCTTCCTGACTCGATCGCGCAACCCAATGTCAGCAGCTCTTGCCGCAAGACAGATTCGAGCTTTGCTTGTGAGACAAACCACATCCCAGCCTGTATATGAATGCGGTCAATGTTGATGTGAAAGGCCAGCCTCGAGAGAATCAAATTACGTACAAATGGCTTCGATGGTTCGGGCGCGGATTTGGGCATGAGCGGCCCAGCAACTTCTGCGATCGGCTGCCATCCAGGATATTCGTAACGCTGGATAGGTGCCATATCAAGCCCACGACATTCTTGGAGCTGAGGTAAAACTCCAAGAAATTTGAACATCTCTAAGGAGCGAGGCTTCGACGAATTCAGATTGAGGTATCTCGTGCACAAGATCAACTGATCAATCACCATTATTCCAGCACCGCGAGTCCCTACATGGTTTGAGAGGCTTTTCTCGATAATGCGGCATGATATTCCTTGCTTCAGGAGAGTCAACGCCAGTACAAGTCCGGTAGGACCAGCGCCGACCTATTTGTGGGGTACATTTGTCAGTAGTAAGCGTGCATGAATATCATTGAGCGTACAATCAACACCGGTGTTTTCGATATCTGTTGAGACATGAGGAGAACCGAGTTCAAGTTCTGAATGGTTACGGTGCTGGGGCACAGGCTGAACTTATCACTCACCCGACCGTGTGAGAAGCGGGACCCACTGCCAGTGGAGATTGAACTTGAAACGCCAAAGAACTAAATGTATTGGATGCTGACCGGCGATTAGGATGCCAGATATGCTCACAGAAGAGTACTAGTACTTACTTGGATAGCATGTTGTGACACGCTCCGAAGGATCTCGTGCTTTGGAACATTTACTGACCCGAAGATCAGTGATGTCAATGATCATGGAGACCCTTGGAAAGGGTTATGGGCAAAGTCGCCACCCAACCCATGCTTCCCCAAAACTGAAGAGCCGCGAATAAGTTACTTTATCTGCACATTACCCTCGAGGCGCCGGTCAATTTCTCGTTGCCCATGTCCGAGTCTTCCTTGCTGTCTCTGTCCCTCCCTATTGTAAGTCGTCTCCTGTAGGTGTTATATTTACTGTTTTACTCATTGTTTCGTCAGATCTCTCGGGGTCATGCCGCCATTTTTTGCGCTAGAGTCCTTGCACCCCGGGAAGACTGTTCCCGTGTATGTCTGAAGGACCTTCGGAGAAGCTGTTCTAGGCTGCCGTGAAGGGTGCCGAACATGACTCTGGAGAACGCCGGCCGGACATCGGAAACGAGTAGAGACACATGTATTGCACAGGTTGTATACAAGCCTTCAGCGGAAGGAAGGGATTAAAGGGATTGACTAGTCAAGGGAGTCGGGGACTGGCGGGTCGTCGCCGCTACGGTTTATATCATAGCGATAGAAGTGTAAGTCTATTTCCTGCTCACAGTGCTCAGATAATGCGTGTCCATCATAAACTCTCTCCGCTCTTTGAACGATATGGCGCTGAAGTTCATGCGCTAGCCAATAAAGCCACAGCGACGAGTTTGATGACTTACTGATGAGAGGATGCAGCTGAGCCATATATGTGACCATCCACATAAGATAGCATGATGCAAGTGTGAGCATGATGGCCGTACGAATTGTCCTGCATGCATTCGAGGGTAGTATCAGTTTGGGTTTTGACAAATTGAAGAAGGCATACGTCTGATGTTGGCCCTTTGGGACGAAGAGGTAGCCACAAGCCATCAATCCTAAGACTATAACGAGTACGAAAATCACTGGGATGACGGACGCCATGGCGAGTACTAGCAGATTGAAGTGGCAAGCTGAGTTGAGCCTGAGTAACGACTCGGAGTATTTGGTTCCGTTTGGCAACAAGTTGTTGACCAATTCGACGGCATTGAGTCGGTCGTTCTTTTTCAAAGCTTTACTCTCCAGGACCGACACGTCATTAATTCATTGCCCATACACTTGCATCGGGAATTTGTATTGCGAGAATTTCGTCGATGTGTGATATGCTCGAAACATGCACATGCTTGAAGGCGAGGCGGCTTGTGGGACCTGTGTATCGAGTTTGAATTGCGAATCTGTTGAGGTGAGTATCCAGTCAATACTGCAGCTGTCACTCGGCGACCTGGAACTGGGCCGGTGTTGCACTGTTCCCAATTGCTTATGGGACATTTGCTGCTATCTGCTGTTCATATAACGTATTAGCCTGAGTATACCCTGCATAGGTGAGGACACCTGCCTGATGTATCTTTTCTCCACTCATCTTTGTACTGATACTTCTCTAGATCATGGGTTTTGCTCCCCTTGGTCCGCTAAGTAATTATTTCGAAAGCCTGCGCTGACCCTCCCATCTCGGCTGAAATAAACCTTAATTCTTCGGCACAATGTCTGGGACTGGTGACTTCCTTTGGTCATATGCCGTGTCCCAAATCTCCACCTCCATGCATTTCTCTAGGCCAGCATCGTGGATGCTCGACGTCGGTGTAGCGCGACCGAACATTTCCGAGGCAATAATACTGGTCATGCGAATGCTGGATCGCACATGAAAGCAGAAAGTTGCGTGCTTTTTCTTATTTTTTTTCGACGTTGGAGCCTTGTTCTTTACCAACAGAACGATCTTCTTACCAAAAAAAATGCGAGAATCATTGCTTGAAGTTCGCCCACACATGATTTGCGCGACATCAGGATTAAAACCAGCATCGTTCTCGAACTGGAAGGTAAATAAGCGCGCACTGCCACACTGATTGTTGAAAATCATCAGTGGATTGTCCACAATTGAATTGTGGATGCGCAGAGCCAATATACTTATAAAGCGCGGAGTTCTGAGTCATTTTCTGTTCTATACCTTGTCAATCACCCTCGAGTCACTTAAGAGCGTTCTCTTGCCTCTCTATCACGATCATGCCTTCTCTTCTTTCGAAACTGTCTAGAGCTTTCCAGGTGGGTCCATATGCTCAGATCCCATTTTCTTTCTAAGATCGTGACTCTACCAGAATGGGCTTTTCGCAAATCGACGCTTCAGACTTGCCCGCCCACCCGTAGCGTATAGAAATCGAAATCAATGCTACGGATACGCAGTCTCTCCTGAATGGCTCATGCAATTCGCGGAGCAACACTACCCAGGGGAGTTGCCCGATCGGAGTCACATTGACTACGAAGAAATTGCTATAACGCGAGCCCACGAGCTCCTTGCATCTCGCTCGGGTATCTATTACCTAGACTACAGAAACTGTCTCAAACCCCCGCCCGGTGGCGTCATCCCTCGGGAGTGGATCGCTTTGCTCGAAGGGGAATATGACAATGAACCCGACGAGGTAGTGGACGCCATTGAAATTGACATCATTCAGGTGTTTTTTGTGTGCTCGGATAGAGCAGATTTTGACCTGCGTCCCACGAAGCAGCAGCTCAACTCCTTGACGAAGTTGATCGGGCATCCACCGCAATGGTGGACGGCTTGTGGGTGGGGGCCTTGAGCAGGAGTGGGGTTTTTGGAATGAACTTTGTCTCTTTCATCGTGTGCTCTACGCCATGTATATAATGTACATACGTCTCACGATTCCATTTAGTTCGTAGTGAAGTTTAGCAAGCTAGTAGTACTACATACGACCACAGTTGACGAGGACACACCGTAACAACTTCAATGATAAGTTCATGAGGGGCAAACAATGTATTCTCAACCAGCTCAGTGATAATTTGAGTAGTACATTGACCAAACATTGACGGGTAGGCAAAATAATTTATATATCCAAGCTTGATGTGGGAAGTCATACATTTGCTATACTCGCGACATCATCAACGTTGCTCGTCGACAATATAAGTGACGTAACAGGCAGACGAACTTTTTCCTGACACCTTCCGATCAACCTCTTCCTCGTCCAAGTCACCGTGATCATGGAGTCTGCAGCTGCGTTTAGCCTTCTTAGTCTGCAAGGACCTCACATAGGCAAAATATCGTATATACTGATCACGTTGGCGGCCACGTTGGTCATGAGAATAGGCACCCAGCCGTTCCCTTCCTTTAGTTTTGTCAGGGCAGGCCAGTAACATATCACAATAGCTGCCACCGCGTCCACTACCATATTCTCTCCGTACATATATTATATCTTCTGTGTACACCAAACTCTTATAGCCGCTCTGTGGCATCTTTGAGGCAATTCAGAAAGCTCGAGTTATAACTCCTTAGATTGATTTTCATACCTTAGCGCTGGTGCCAAGGCGGGGAAAGTAGCATAATGACTGAAAATGAATCCGAGGTTTTTCTGATGCCCAGAAACGAGTTGAGACATATATGATATTGCACATAACGTGGAACATTGTGTACAAGCCTTCGGCGGAAGGAATTAGATAAAGGAATTGATTGTCCGGTCAAGGGAGTCGGAGACTGGTGTACGGCGGCTCGCCGCCGCTACGATCTATGTCTGTTTGCTCAGACAGCACGTGCCCATCATAAACTCTCTCCGCCCTTTGAACGATATGGTGCTGAAGTTCATGCGTTAACCAATGGAGCCGCAGCGGCGAGTTTGATGACTTACTGATGAGAGGATGCAGCTGAGCCATATATGTAACCATCCACATAAGATAACATGATGCAAGCGTGAGCATGATGGCCGTACGAATTGTCCTGCATTCGAGAGTTTAGTTTCGATTTTGACGAAGGGAAGAAGGCATACGTTTGATGTGGGCCCTTCGGAACAAAGAGGTAGCCACAAGTCATCAGTCCTAGAACTATGACGAGTATGAAAAACACCGGGATGACGGACGCCATGACAAGTTGTAGGAGTACCTGCAGATTCAACTTCAAGTTGGCTGCATTGCCGCGGCGCAGCGCTAATGGCACATACCTCACGTGACACTGACCTATTTTACATAGGCACGTGATTGTGTATCACATCTGGATCTCCGATCATCGCTTGCAAACACAGTCATGTCCACCACACAGTCGACACCAACGTCGCCAACGACCCAACGTGTTAAATCAATCCCTAGAGTACTCTCGTCTCCGTTACGACCAACGTCACCTCAACGCTCTTCAACTGTAATTCCGTCCAATTCTCGCGGACCCTCACTTGGTGCTGGACAAACTTCGCCCCGTATGAAAACACCTCCAGGGCCTCTTGCAAAGTCTCGCGCTAGAGACCTCTTGAGGAAACACTATGGACTCGGAGTAGGCCCACCTGTGCCTCTACCAGGAAGATCAGACGACCCCATGGATCTAGGTTTGCTTTGAAAAGTCATCAAGTTCTAAAGCTCGATTCTCACCATGCTACTGAAGATTCAGCAGCCTTTGACGCAAAATCATATTACGAACAACTTATAACCACATCATCTCTGTCGGCTCTGCTAAAGCGAGAGAATGATCTACTCACAGGTTCGTGCGGTACAAGACCATGTGAGACGTCCGGTCGTTGACTTGGATGCTCAGAAATACGACAACTTGATGGCGATAGGCAGTCTCTGGTTTACAACCACCATCATGAGCTGATCGCAGCTAGTGATACCATAGCTGCGGTGTGTGAATCTACAAGGTGCTTATTTGTGTAGTCTTATTCCTCTGTAGATGAAGACACGGGCGGAAGGCTTGGACGCAGACCTTGACCTACTCAAGGCAGCGTTTTCAGAGATATCTCGATTGGGTGCTAAAGTTTCCGTTGAGGAATAGCCTGTAGATGGCAGCTCCCATTCATAAATAGGTCAACTTAACTTGGCCCCACAAGTATCCACTGATATGACGTAATTAACGAGTATTGTATTCATACAGGATGTCTGCAAGCTCCAGGCTTGCTATGGTACTATAACTATACGGAATAATGATACGTGAATCCAGCACGTCGTTGCCATCAAGCCTTCACGTGAAGTTCTACCTGCCAGTTGGATCCCGACTTGTGGACAAGACTAGTGATCAAACAGTCTCTCCAGATGCTGGGCAGCCCCCGTGGCCTCCATGCAAGCTCGTATCTCTCGTATCCTTTTTCCACAATTATCGATTTGCGCTGCACAGGCCAATCAGTATCAACACAAAAGGTGAGTACACTTGGACGTACGTGGATGTCATGCACAAGTTCCTCAATGTGTTTTGCCAACAACTTGAGCAGCCTCTCCCTCTTGAGAGTTCCATTCTCGGTGCAGATGCGCCTTTCCACGGGAAATTGACTATATCCAGGCCACTGCAACGGGAGGACATTAGATTGCCGCAAAAAAATTCGGTATTTCCGACTTACCGTGATCAAGACCTTGATGAACCTTTCTCCTATGCCACTAAATACGTGATCATGGCCACCTTCCACCTCTGGCTTATCCTCGAGCTCAATCAGCTCGTCAATACGGAATGGGACCCCTCCGCCCTTCCTGTGAAACTTGATGGCAGCATGCTGGGATCCAATCCTGCTCCATGAAGACGGCCCCGCGCATTTTTCAATGACAGCGGGTTGCGGCAGCTGATGAAAACCTGAAGGAATGAAGGTCTTGTACTTTTTTTGATGCGCAGCGGGCGGAGTATTGGTCGCGTAGTTGGCCGGGTGCAAAACGTTCCTCTCGGGGTATGGGTAAGCAGAGCGGACCGACTTCGGGAATTGATAAGTGACAACGGCGAGTGTTTCACATGCACTCACAGATGACCCATCGTAGCCGCTACTTAACGTATGTGGGACAGCTGAATATGGGGAGATGGGTGCACCCTACAAAGTCACAACACGTAAGATAATTTTCAAGTACCCAAACACACGTTACCTACGGGGACTTGTGACCGAACGTATTGCCGTGGTTGACAAGGTGCAGGGCCGAGGGCACCTGAGAGGTCCGGGTTCGCGGATGTCTGTGCACGTAAATACTGGGAGATGGGTATTCCCTATAAATCGGAATGACGCATATGTGAGTAGGATGACAAAAAGTTATAAGCACAGTCATACATCATCGGGGGTGGCATTCGTGTAATACATCGATTGAGCCGGTGCAGGTTCAAGCGCACCGGAGAGTGTTGAGTACGATGATGATGCCTGAGCAATTTGCCTGGCGTCAGGGAATGCAAAAGGGTACGGGTAAGCCATGTTTTACTTGGAGGAGATAATGATGATAGCAACTTGCCTGTCCATGGTTTCAGTGCAGGCATTATATAGAACTTGTCAAAGCGCTACGTCCACATCCACCAGCATTTACGGCGTCCATGAGCATCCACAGCAAAGCTTAACAGTGGCGTGCTGTGATTGTATTTGCTAATACTGTGGATAACATCCAAAGAGAACGACAGTGGACCCAACATCTTTGTGTAAGGTGGTTGATCAGTGGCGTCTTTATTGCACTGCAGATACCGTGACTGCCACCCGCGATCAACGATCACCAGCCAATTGGCAACTTGTAGAAACGGCAACCAAGTTGAACAATATTGGCAAGCGAGAACCTGAGATATTTTGTTCGAATGCTTTGACCTGGACATGTTGCTTTGAAGAGCAAGAGGAAAATGAAGAAAACTCCGCTGCCAGTGGTCCATCGAACGGTTCGAACCTCATAAGGTAATCGGATGAATGGATCGGAGTGCGGAGCTCGGACACCGACGGTGGTCTTGAGACTTGGAGCGATTTGGAGTCGCGGCCAAGGCCAAGCAAGCTCCTTCAGGTAACAGTGTCAGTGCTTTTACACTGCACAGTACTTGCCAAGTTTCCAATCGCACACGCATTTTAGGTGTGGTGGCAAGGTGATGGTGGCTCGCCATGAGTGCAATTCATTATGAAGGGTTACTTACCAAGGTAGTCACTAGACGCTACGCCACTATTGGCAGGAGTCGAGACTCGACTGCAGGGTGTAGCACATCTGCTGACAGATATCCCATCCCGGCGAATTGGCTACGTGCGATCCTGTAAAATCAACGTTTGTACGATAATCGATGATCACTAATTGGCAAGCTTCCCCCCTACAAATTTACCATGATGGCTCAAATCAGAGCGCTAGCCAAGATCTTCCACAGGCGCGCGTACTGATTTTTGTGCTTTCAAACGAAGAGATTTTGTGAACAATCCAGACATGAAGCTGAACACTGGCAGGACAGTGGATTTAACGGTCCCCCATCTACAAACAATATTTTAGCGGTTGAAGGAACTGACATGATGTTTAAAGTCTATTTCGAACAGAGCGCTCAGGCAATCAATAAATCATACATGGTCCCCGACTGCTGCGGGACTGCATCGGTGCTCTCCAATGCCCGGTTACTAGCTTTCACCGTAAGATATCGTGCCCCCTGGCTTTGCACGGTGAACTCGGTTGTACTTGAAACAAGCTTGATGCTCAGGCCTGCAGGGCTCTGATCTATGCTTCAAATAGAATGCTATTTTTAGACCAGGCGCAGACACCTGTGGCTGTGTACCTTTACCGTTCTGAACCGCAGTGATACAGTGAAGTCTGCTCCTACCTCCTTTATGGCTTTCTCCCAGGTTGCCAGCGTGCTCGACAGTCTCAAGGACCAAGCCAAAGACGCTATATGGGCCCTCTCTTCATGCATCTGCCAGCAATCAGCCAAAGTAAAAATCAATGGCCGAACGTGTCAGTCATACCCTTTTCAACGAACCTGGGACGTTCGTTTGTACCTAGCGGGCTTGCTAATGTGTGTTTTGTGATCTCAGTCAATATTATAAAAGTCCTCGGCGAGGGTGGATTCTCTTTTGTGTATCTTGCACAAGACGAGACTAGTGGGGTGAGTGATCTCATGAGTTCGTTCCTTACAAAATCTTACATATAGTTGGTGTACTTGTAGCGTCAATTCGCTCTCAAAAAGATAAGATGTCCTACTGGGTCGGAGGGCGTAAAGGAGGCTATGCGGGAGGTAGAGGCATACAGACGCTTCAAGTAAGTAAAGTTAATGATGGTTACGTTGCTATCTCAAATATGCTCTCAGACATCGAAATATCATTCGGATACTTGTGAGTGACAACGCGTGATCTTCATGTGGCTCCTGAATGACTGTACAGGACTCTGCTGTCGTCCAAGATCCTGAAGGCGAAGGCAAGATTGTATACCTCTTCCTGCCGTTGTATCAGGTATGTTTTTATGACATGCTTTGCTATGGAACATCCATAGACTTTTGGGGATAAAGCGCGGCAACCTTCAAGATGCTATCAACCTCAACGTCGTGAATGGGAAGCACTTCCCTGAGCAAGATATGATTCGGCTGTTCAAAGGGACATGCGAGGCCGTGCGCGCGATGCATGATTACCGCACAACTACTGGTTCCTCTTCCGCTCAACCTCAACCTTCCTCATCAAGTTCATCGCGCGTGGAGGAAAACCACTCCGACGGAGAGGATGAGCTTTTCCCGCAACCGGAAGGCGATAATGAGGGCGGCTACTCTTACGACAAGTCAGTGAACATGCCCCTGATGACAAAACACCGTGCCGAGGGGGATGGGGACGTGATATTCGATGGCGACGAGGAAGTATCTGCAATTCAAACCGCTCAAAATGGCAATGTGCCGCAGGGAAAGGGTGAACACGTCCCATACGCCCACCGGGACTTGAAACCCGGGTAAAAATATAGTCGATCTGTTATCGTACTTCTGACAAGTGTATTGCAGGAACATCATGATCGCGGATGACGGAGTCACACCCATACTGATGGACTTTGGGAGTACTGTAAAAGCAAGAATAAAGATAGACAATCGATCGCTGGCTCTATTGCAGCAGGTATATGCAGGTCTATATTCATTACTGTATTTTATCTCATATTTACGTTACAGGATATTGCCGCGGAACAAAGCACTATGGCATACCGCGCTCCGGAACTTTTCGATGTGAAGACGGGTATCACTCTTGACGAGAAAGTAGACATATGGGTGAGTCTACCCGTCGCCGCTCACGCATTCTCTAACCCTTCATAGTCACTCGGATGCACGCTCTTCGCTCTTGCATACTCACACTCGCCATTTGAAAACATTCAAACCACCGAACAAGGTGGTTCGATTGCGATGGCTGTACTGAACGCTCAGTATAAGCACCCAAGTTCGGCGTATTCACAAGGGCTGAAGGATTTGATTGATAGTATGCTAAAAATTAATCCCAAAGACAGACCGAATATCCACCAGGTACGTGTTTCTGGTAGAAGCATCAACGTTGCTGAAAGAATCCCTTTAGGTCATTGCAATGACCGACAGAGTCCTACAGTCACTGTTGTAGAGCACTGCACCATACCTTCGTGACACTCCGTTCCTTTAGTAATTTATCTCACAGTTGTCTATGCATATCTATCGGAATCATCGTGATGTGGACCACATTACCTACCTACTTAAGTAGCCTTAGCTCTTGTCCGTTCTTTTTCACGAAGCGCCTTCGGTTTCCTGAGAGGTTTCTCCTGCGATTGTTTTGGTGATCGCGGTGGAGCAGAGGGGGTTACTGCTTGGTCCTTTTGCACCTTGCGTTTTTTCTTTAAAGGCTCTGATGGCTTTGGGGGCGATGCGTCCCATTTTTCTACGTTTTGAAGTTTTGAAATGGGGGACTCCCGTTCCCCTTTCTTTGTTGTCCTTTTGTCGCCAAGCGACGCGTCGGATTTTTCTGCGTCGTGAACTTTAGCACCGGCGGCCTTTTGCTCTCCTCTCTTCTTTAATTTCTTGTCGTTGGTCGTGGCTCCAGCTTTTTGCGACTTCTGCTTCTCAAGCGTCTTGCTTGCCGGTGACTCCTTCCCTGCTGCGTCCTGGAATGATGAAACTTTGTCGGCAGCCTTTTTTGCCTTTGCCTTGGCACGAAGCTTATTGTGAAGCGTTCGCTTCTCTTTTATTGATGCTAGCTTCGCTGACTGAAGACCTAGCGTTGAGAAACCCGCCTCGAAACACAGCGCGATACACCACTCACTCTTTTGAGGGCACGCTTCGACATACCGCCCTCTACATCAGGGCGATTCTGAGTTCCAGTAGGATTCGACGCCTCCTTTTGTACCGTCCTTGCGATTTGCCAGGCGTCACTCTGCGGATCACATTTCGCTGCTAAGGTCTTGAAACGCTCGAAACGTCGTGTATGAGCCTGCAGCAGCCTGAACCTCAGTCTTTTTTCAGTTGCATGTTCAGAGAAAGGGACATACAATAGATGCTTTGTGGACTGTCGACATTTGAGTGCCTTTGATGACCTTGCCCTTGCATAATATACAAGCTCGGACATCTGGGTCGAGCGACACAACATAAATGGGGTCTCTCAATGCTTCTGACAGCAAGATGGGTAGTTCTGCATCATCCTCCATTTCGTTTCCATCCTCGTCTCCAGTTTCCTCCCGACCCTCTTCGCCTGATTGCAATTGGTCTGCGTCTGAGTGCTCATCAGAGCTAGAGTCCGAGTCTGACGCAGATTCATCTGAATCAGTGTCGTTGATCCCCATGAACTCCTTCATATCTTCATCAATTCCTAGTTCTTCCTCTTCCTCCAGCTTTTTGCGTTTCTTTTCGACTCGTTTGAACATGGTGATGAACGATGAAGATGAATGGATAATGGGCTATAGCGAACAAGCCAATTTGGTCTTTTCAGTCTTTACTTTTTGCACAGCCACACTTGCATTTTCTTCCGCATCCTTTCATGCATCGACGCGCCGGTCAGCTGTTTACAGACATTCGGCCCAATGTCCAGCCACGAAAATCATCTCCAGTAGCCACGCCAAAAAAGAACAATAACTCAAAGAACTTTAACCGTCCACAGCGAAAGCTACCACAAAGCGAGCTTGATGCAACCTCTAAGCTGACGGATAGGCTTATCCGTGTTGCCGCTGGCACTAAATTCACCCCCAAACATCCGTGGAAGCACACGCAGACGCTTCGAGGCGACGAAATGCGTCTAATGGAGTTGGTGAAGCAGAGGCTACCCATGACAGAAACGCAAGCTGCCTTCGTAAATGATGTGGAGGACGCAGACCCTGGGGTAGGACCAGAGGACGATTCGTCTGATTCTATTATAGAAGCTGGATCCCTTGTTGAAATTCGAAAGTGGGTTTGTGGCTCTTTTTTAAAATTCTCGATGACTTATGTTGTAGAGGTTCCATATATTCATATGGTATCGTTCTAGGCCATTCTTATGTGAACGGACGCATTTGGCATCTCTCCTTGATAAGTTCAGGCGAAGTCATTCAACATGTCGAGGCAGATGCGTACATCGGGGTCCCTCGCATGGCTGCCAGGGACCTCACCGTCCGCGCAGGCACCGGTGCAACCCCAATGGACCGCATAGAGACTAATGCGCGGGTTGAAATCCTGAAGTATCTACGGGAGGCTGAAACAGCGATAAACAGGGCATTCATGGCCATCGGGCGGAAGAACGTGACATTATATAACAAAGTGCAGGCGAAGGACCCAGACGAATGGGCGTCCGTCAGTCTTGCAATGGCTGCGTTCATACTATGCGACTGGAAACCGGAGAGCTGGCCGACTCTTATCGCAGCGCATAAATATATCATGAGTCGCCCTCTGGAATTTGTGCCGGATATCAAGTCTCAGAGACTTGCACTCATGTATGATGTGCGTCCAAAAAACCATGTCATCAAACTGCAGAGAGTCATGGATATGGTGCGGACAAGGAGTCCAGAACTGGAGGCGTTTATCGAGAAAGCTCGGGGGCTTATCCTTAATGCCCGAGAGAAGGCTAGCGAATCTGTGGATGAGCCTCCGAGCAGAGTTGTCATAAAGGATATCGAATTTTCCCTAGACGATCGCACTATCCTTGATGTCTTGCACCTTGCATTACGCAGGACGCGTAACATTTCTATTGATCCCTTTTCTGGAGTGGTCACATCCATCATCAAGAGGATTGGCCTATATGCCCATAAAGTGGTGGACGACGTGTGTCTGCGGCAGTTTTTAGTAGAGATGGGGGAGATGGCCCCTTGGGAGGATATCGTCGCACAGAGGAAGGAGCTGAATCTGGACTTGATGCCGGGCGAGGAGTCACAGCGTCTCAGAGATCAGGACGCTCTTGTCAAAAGGAGCCTGTCTTCAATGCGGACCTCGCAGGAGAAGGCAAAGCAACCATTAGGACCAGAAGACTTATATGATCGTGATCCCGTCGAGCATCTGCGACACGACTTCGGAAGCTTACCAGTATACGTGATCGACGACGTGAGCGCAGAAGAGCTGGACGACGGCTTGTCGGTAGAACCTGATCTTAACGAGCCTGGTTCGGCTTGGATACACGTCCACATTGCAGACCCTACTGCTGTCCTTCCACCGACTCATGCTGTCTCTGAAGCAGCACGTCAAATAGGCTCCTCCGCATACTTCATTCACAGGACATGGCCTATGCTCCCTCCCTCCCTTACCCACAACCGACTAAGTTTGGGCTCGTACTCTCGGAAGGGCGAGCCTGAGCCCGTACTTACTTTCAGCTTCAAGGTGGATGCTGAAGGTAGAATGGTCGATTATGATGTTAAAGCGGGTCTCATTCGCAACGTCAAAAGAGCTGATTACGATAGTGTTGATCGACTTCTTGGAAACAGAGGAGCTCAATTTGGCTACCCATTCGGAGCACCCCAAACTCCTGAAGTCTCCCATGAGCCTGTACTGGAAACCAGAGATGTGGAGAATATACGTCTCATGGACGACCTGACGCGCAGGTTCCGACAACGTAACCGCCAGACACTAAATCCATTCGTATTCTCAGCTTCAATGGCCACTCTTCTGGCTAATACAAAACCAATCCACGGCGCTCCGACAACACCATCTTGGAACGCTTCGTATTATCGCGGCTTCCCTAACCTTACCTATCAAGTGTACTCTCAGAAAATAGTGGAGCGTGGCTCGCGGTTGCTTGTTGCTGACTGCATGAAAACAGCATCACGCGTTGCTTCACGGTGGTTCGCCGCAAAGGGAGTGCCAATGCTGCGTCGTTCTGCACGGCCTCCGATAGCCTTTGAGGACCACAGAGACATTGAGAGGCTAGTCGCGAGGATGGATGAGGATGGGTTTGTGGATCACGCGGAGTTCCTCCAGTCGAATTTGCACGTTCCACCTGTCGAGTATGTCCTTGAGCCAGCCATACACTGGTCCATGGGTATCCCAGAAGGGGAAGGTTATGTGCGTGTCACGTCACCGCTGCGACGGTACAACGATCTGGTTGCGCACTGGCAGATCAAGGATGCGCTACTTCGACCGAATGCATCTACGCGTCTATTCACTCCCGGGTGGCTCACTACCTACGCCACGGAGGTACTTGCTAACGAGAAGCTTTGGAAGTATAGCGAGAGGACTCATCGCACGCAGTGGACACTCATGTACATCAAGCGCTTCCTTGACCACCCGAACCCTCCCAGTGATCGCGTAAACCCTCTGCAATCCCTCAGTGCATATATCACAAAGCCTAGCCACAAGCGCGACTTACTGACGAACCAGGTTCCGTGCCACGTCCCATCACTTGGTATATCAGGAACAATTGTCACGCCTAAGACTACGAATATTCCGATAGGACAGTATGTGAATGTGAGGGTCAAGGACATACAGGTCGGTTTGAAGGCGGTGTTTATCCTGGAGTTATGTGGTGGTGCATAGCTTTCCTTTATTTAGATTTTGCGCGTCGTAACGCACCGTAGGTTAATGTAATGCTCCCCGCATTCTCTTGATTTCTCTCCGTCGGAACCAAGTCGAGTGGTAATTTTAGAGAGCTATGATTGGTTCGGATGATGAGCTGACTAAGCCATATACCATGGTTCGATAGCCTATTTTGGAGGATAAAATGCGCGCTGAAAAAGTCAAAGTTACACCAGTCGCGTTCGTGAGACTTGCCAGAGCCCCTTGGACAGCGCGGGAGCATTGACATTAATTTGCATCTTGTCTTTTGCTTTTTCATGGCGTTTGATTCGGCTGCCCCAGCTACGGGCTACGTTGCAGCTTTCGTTGATGCTGCGCAGCAGTACGTCGCTGCCTCTCCTGGCAGAGCAATTCTGTTGGGACTCTTCTATACGCCGATTCTCGTTGTCGTGCTGAACATTCTCAAACAGCTGGTGAGCGTCTAGTAATACTTTTTTGCGTGTCCGCTGATGCAATATCACCAGGTTGTTCCCCGGGATCCCTCACTACCTCCAGAAGTGTTCCACTGGATCCCTTTCATTGGGTCCTCCATCACGTACGGCAATGACCCACTCGATTTTTTCTTCAAGTGCAGGGAAAAAGTACGGTCGTGTGACATAGCTCTCTCATGTCATGATTTTGTCTCATACTCTTCTTCAGTACGGCGATGTCTTTACATTCACTCTACTTGGACGCAAGGTTACTGTCGCACTAGGCGCTAAAGGCAACAACTTTGTTTTGGGTGGTAAATCGACTGCGTTCTCTGCGGAAGACGCTTACACGGTATGTGCAATTGTTTTGGCCTCGTAAATGTCTCTCTCAGCCACAAACAGCACCTCACTACCCCCGTCTTCGGCAAAGACGTCGTGTACGATGTCCCCAACGAAGTATTCATGGAGCAAAAGAAGTTCGTCAAAGTTGGCCTTTCAACTGAGAACTTCCGGGCCTACATGAGCATGTTTGACCAAGAAGTCGACGACTACATGCGCACCGACCAAGCATTCATCATTTGGCAAATGAACGACATCAATGAATGGGGACGCTTCGATGTGACAGATATCATGGCACAAATTACTATTTTGACTGCCAGCCGGACTCTGCAAGGCAAGGAGGTCAGGAGTGGTTTGGACAAATCGTTCTCTGCGCTCTACAACGATCTGGATGGGGGCTTTACTCCACTGAATTTCATGTTCCCTAACCTGCCTTTGGAATCTTACCGTCGTCGGGACGAAGCGCACAAGAAGATGAGTGAGTATTATACCGGTATTATCCGCAAACGCAGAGAATTAGGTCACTCTGTAAGGCGTTTGTTTCGATGATATCCAGCCAATATTCACGATGCATTCATAGGACGAACCTGATATGATCTCCGCCTTGATGGATCAAAAATACCGTGATGGCAAACTTCTACGTGACCACGAAATCGCGCACATCATGATTGCCCTTCTAATGGCAGGACAGCACACTAGCTCCGCCTCCGGTTCATGGACGCTTCTTCACCTTGCTCATGACGTCGAAGTCCAGTGAGTCTTGTTTGTTATCGGCAGCTGACATATACTGATCGTCATCATAGGGAAGCGCTTTACCAGGAGCAAGTCGACCATTTCGGTAACCCGGATGGCTCTTTCCGCCCGATGACCTATGAGGCCTTCCGCAAGCTTCCAGTTCTTGATTCTGTCATTCGTGAGACGCTCCGCATGCACCCTCCTATTCACAGCATCATGCGCTACGTCCGTTCTGATGTCCCAATTCCTGCTACTCTTGCTGCCCCCTCCAAAGATGGTGTTTATGTCGTTCCAAAGGGCTACTACGTACTTGCTTCTGCTGCCGTCAGTCAGGTTGACCCCAAAATCTGGGCTCACCCTATGAAGTGGGACCCGGCACGATGGAGCGATCCCGAGGGCGTTGCTGCTCAGGCGTTCAAGACTTATTCCGACGAGAGCGGCGAAAAGATTGATTATGGTTTCGGTGCTGTAAGCAAGGGGACTGAGAGTCCGTACCAACCCTTCGGTGCTGGGCGGCATAGATGCATCGGCGAGCAGGTGCGCTTGGTTATCTGCTTGCTGAGATGAATTTGGCTGATGTTTATTAGTTCGCATACCTGCAACTCGGAACCGTGATTGCCAACATCATCCGCAAAGTTGAGCTTCGGTTAGAGGATGGCATCACAGAGATCCCAGCGAACAACTACCATGTTTGTCTCTTCCGTTCATCACCGCTCACGAGCTGACCGTCCTTCTATAGACCATGATCACAATGCCTAAGAAGCCTCGCAATATCTGCTACAGACGCAGGAGATTCGATTAGAACCTTCTCCTAGATATCCTTATCATACATCTTCCGTATTTACTTTTGGATGTTCAGCGACATATATAAAATATACCATTTCTACAGAAACGCTGGGGTAAAGAATAGGGGGACCTCAAATGAGGACTCACCCCTGTTATTAGTACCTTTGGAACTTACAACATTTACTACAGATGTAGACTGATCGAGGACGTGCTCCCGGATATCTATACCACACATCTAACATGTTTACTTTTAATCTATACTGCAAGGGATGATTGTCAGCACACAGAAAAGAAGAACCAGTGGTTCGTACAAGCATATATATATGGGCAACTAGTGCCAGTAAAGATATCGAGATATTAATTGGTTTGAAGATTATCACGACGCATAGCAGATTACTTGTGTAACTAGATACTGCAAAAACATTGCCCAGACCATCTATGTATGGCTCCTTAAAATCCCCTTCAAAACACCAAATGACTAAATAAGTACCGCATTGGACGAATGCTGAGACCAAAAACATAATCTCTTACTCAACGAATCACCAGATAACAGTTAACTTCACCGAGAATCTCCCGTGCTACACACCACTGCCAGTCGATATGTGAACGTGCTCCTGGAAAGCCATTGTGGCCATGCCAGTTGCTGCGTCAGAATCAGCTACGTGCTTCGCGTGATATTCTCGAACGCCAAGGATCAGGCGTGGTCCCAGCACAAACGACTGTACGACCTGCAAAAGCTGAAGAAACCCATCACAAATCTGACTGCCCAGGGAATTTTCCTATAGATGTGATAAACCAGGGTCACATGCAGGGACCAGCACATACCGCTGAGAGTGTTGGAGACGAATCAATAACGAGGCTGAAGCAAGAAACAGCAACAAAGCTGGCATGTCCTTGAGCGGAAATGGGAGCTATATTCACAGTATGAACTCACCTCGCGAAGTAAAGCACGTGAGTTTTGATCAACACCGTGAAACAGTTCCTGATCATTCCTGCTGCCGATTGTTGTCGTAGTTCGCGAAAGTGTTGTACTGCAATCCAGACCACAAGACACAGTGCGAGGATCTCCCACGCAGTGGAGAGTATCCAACAAACGGAAACCAGAAGTGTGATATCTTCCCTATAGCCAATTGTGCACTGATAGGTGCCAGAGATAATGCTTTCCTCTGGTATGCATCAATGAGCCCTGTTCGCAGTTGTTTTCATCCATAATTCGGCGTACCCACTAAGGTATGCATTGTTGTCATTACGGCAACCGCTGCGTTGTAAATGTTGACAGCCAGGAAGGTGACAATGAGAAATATCAGGATCTTTCTGGATCCTTGATAGATGGCGTTTAGCCGAGTGATATTGATGACTTGCAAGATGTGTAAGTCAAGTCAATATCACTTCGCGAGTGCCAAGCTCACCCCACAACATCGGATATATCACAACACATGTCCAATTACATATGACATACCTAATCCAGCCTGAGGAATCCAGTCAGTGAGCAGCCACGCGTAGCACACCCCAAACAGGCTCACATCTGTGGCAGTATGGTGTGGCAGTCATTAATAAACCAAGACGTCAGGAAGGAAACATACTCCTACAGGGCACCACGGTCAATTGGAGGACAATAGCACGGATTTGCACGTATGACTCACTGAATCTGTCAGCGGGATAGTCGGAACACTGCCTGTGCGCTGCTAGTCAGAAAGGTAAAATAGTGAATGTAGAGAGGAGACATGCCCAACATGTCCAGGCTGTTTACAAGAGATAGACGATTAGCAAAAGAACGATTGTTTAGCCGTCCGAACATACACAGAGAATACGATTCCAAGGTAACGCAACTAGAATACTTTGAAGTTAGCACAATATGACACCGTGACAAGCAAGCTACATACACTAAGATACATAACTGTCATTAGGGACCAGCGTTGCCTCTGGGATCAAGTAGATTTTAATGTGAGATTCCGTGACATGAGGACTCAACTTACCCAAATCAATTCGGCCTATAAAACCATTCTTAGCGAGATGACTGTTCCAGTCATAGCATGGACGTACCTCTTGTCCGAATGTAAGCGCTGAAAATGCTTGAAGGACATCAGCAGTTCTGTAATCTTATCATGCTCACCCCAATCATACGTGACCCCAACCGAGGCAGCAACTGCAAAACCATAAGCAAGGTCAGGCCGAGACATCAGCACCAACATCCACCTGCTGTCCACGAACCTACAAAATAGCTGGAAATACGATATGAACTGACGACTGGCCACACAGTGGGATCATTGAAGACTACGGTCATATTGATGAAGAAGAGTGTGAGTGAAAGGCGGACTTGGCAGATGGATGGCGATGTCATATATCTATCACCCAGTGTTTAGACCACTAAAATAAGATCGAGGGACGATCAATAATCTCCGCTCCTGGCTTGCCAATTGACCATACAGGTGCTCAACGTAAATGTTGGTCGTGAAACATTTGCACGGGCGCAACCCTCGGACACCGAGAAAGATATAAGGCGAATTGTGTTGGCATGCCAAGGCCGGAACCATAAATTCATTGTCAAAACAAAGTATTTTTATACGAAGCAAACGTATAACTCACGTTTTACCTGTGTGCGAGCACACATCTCAATGTCTACTATCCCCTCGTCCTCGATCCATGTGTCGCTTCATGTGCACCTTCTCGTTCTCTGCCTCCGTTGTCGGGCTTCGTATCAAAAAGGCTAAAAATAGCGAGGGTGTGGGTCACGGTAGTGGCAGGTTGCACAGCTAGGTTAGTTCCAAGCAGTGCTGAAAGATGACATGTAAAAAAAAGACTCAGGGCGCACTGACATGACCACAATGAAGCCCGACAGACATAAGGTTATACAGCAAGACTAGTTCCAAATAGCGCTGACAGATGACATGGAGCAAAAAAGACTCGGGCGCACCGCATGAAGCCAGACAGGCATTAGGTTGTACAGCTAGACTAGTGCTGAGAGATGACATGGAAAAAAACTTGGGCGCGCTGATATGACCGCACAAAGGCCGGTTTGACAGATCTTCAAACTGCACAAGCTGATGTCAAATTTAATCAACAAGCACCTCATTGCAGCGTTCATGATATACTAGCGCCTATAAGAGAGACCGAAAGTCACGCCATCAAAAAAGAACGAGTTGAGAGCAGAGCTCACCCGTGCCATGCAGCTGCCAATGCGCACCCTGAACGCTTATTCAAATTAACACCGACTCGGATGCAAAACTTGAAACGTCGTCCCACAGGAAGTTCCAGATCAAGGCATAAACATTGCTCCAGTCAACTGAGTCTCAACTGTGACAGCGCCATTAGAAAATAAGTAGATACCACAAAGTAATAGTCAACCTGGGTTGGCATATCATATGAATGAGAACAATTGAGTCAGTAAGGGCAGTACCACTCTGATGTAAATGTACGCCACGCAAAATCCATCGTGCAGTTGATGCTGTAGAGATGGAAGGAGTAAAAACCTGCGTTGTAGGCTTGTGGATAGAGACAGAATATGGAAAGCGAGAGTGATCAGCTTCGCTAAGCCAGTTTGTTTGGTTTTCACCTGTCACAGAATGGTGTGTGCGAGCGCGTAGAGGTTTAGCCATCGACCGGGCACAATGCACAAACAGAGTTTAACAGACGGCATGCCCAGCATTTTGGAGGAACGAACCAAGTATTAATGTAAAAGATGTTTGGAAGAATATGATTTTGGTGAGATGGGGAGATAGGCGCTCTCAGGGTGCGGAATCAGTACGGGCATACTATGAAGGCGAGCGGTTGTATCCGGCGTCACGCCATGAAATGAGGACCGTGAGTCGGTCCGTGACTTACCAGCTCCAGATCACGTTTTACTAAGCCTTTATTCTTACTTGAAAACTATCACCATGACGGTTGGGTTATCGTCGCTTCCTACTGAACTGATATGTCACATTCTACTCTTCCTTACCCCCAAGGACCTTTGTCGTTGTGCAATTGTCTGCTCTTTCCCCGTATTTCGTGTTTCCGCGAGGCTAACTTCTGAGTCACATTAGACCTGCACAAATTTCTGGGATGTAGCTCAAAATTCGGTCCATATCCAATACAAGCTTGAGCTTTATGCTCAAGGCCTCAATGAAACCGATACCACGGGCGCAGATACTATCAGCGTTGCCAGAAAGATGCACTCACTCAAGAACTTGGCATCCTTGTGGCGGTCCGGTTTCCATATCAATACGGTTTTCCAAGATGTGGTTAGTCCACATTTCATACTGGGGCCACAAACCGTGAAATGTGGGACTTTGTGGGTATGGTCAATGGACGACAATCTTTTGATTCGAGACTGCACGACAAAAACCAAATTCTCTCACGTGTGGCCCGAACATGGCTTGTTCAAACAGCTCGGACACCCATACGGCTTGACTTCACAATCAGTCATTGTTGACCCACTGCAGGATCTTGTAGTCGCGGTCTCATCGCCTCATATGTTCAATGTGGACTATTCCCAGCAAGATCACCTCCTCTTATGGGTCGACTTTTGGCTAGCTTCATCCCAGCTTCCGCATCCAGACTCCGCGTGCACATTGTTAGAGTGCAGACATACCTGTGAATCTCCTGCACTTGGCAACTACCATGTTCGTCTTGTGGGTACGCCTGCAATCTGTGGGGATCGCATAGTTGTGCTCTATGACACGTACCACCCTTTACAAGACACAGCGTCCAACATATTCATACAAGTTATAGATTGGAGGAAAGGACACGTTAAAAGAGTAAGTCCATTCTATTCTTGAAAACTCTGCCGCTTAGCATAAGCAGCATGTCTTGTGTGAACCAGAAGAGCAAAATCAGGGAACTTTTCACCTACTCGACGAGAACACCATTGTTATCATCAAGCCAGAAGGTTGTATAATCTTGTACACATTACAAGGATGCGATGGCACACCTCGGTGTCGAATCACGTATCTCCTTCCTCATTTGAAACCCGTCCTTAAAACAAATCCAGAGTCAGCAACCACCTTACCACACTATCGTCTTTATGCCTCCCCATCGTTTCACGGCGCAGTAGCTCGCCCAGACCTGATTCCCAGCTACTTACCCTCTCCGGAGTCACAGATCATGATTTTAGAAATTCTCCCTCCTTCATGGCCTGTAATGATGGTCATCGATATGACGATGTTTTCAGAAATGGTCATACGATCAGAGACTCCTATCGAGATCCCGTGGTCGGACTGGGGACCCAAGTATACGTGGTGCTTTCCGCATCATCCAAGCCATCGAATCAGTGTGTTTGGTAGCAAAATGGCATATGCTCTTCCTCTGGATCATACTCCTGAACCTGGTCAAAGGGTGAAAGCGCTCTCCCGTGATGCTCACTTCTACGTACACATCTGGGACTTCAATAAGCGACTCATTGCTCGCTTGGAAAATATACACGACCTCGATTCCACAGAAGTTTTGGTTTGCAAGCCTGGTAGGCTTGCTCGGTCGTGCTTTGATGAAGAATTGACCTCGAACCGTCCTTACATTGCTTCCGTCTGTGCCGAGCCTATTTCGATGCATGACTTTGACAGGATTTTCTTGGAACAAGATCGACTTACTTTAACAAGGGTAGGTATTTTTTTATGATTCGAGGTACAACAATGATTTAACATGGCCAAATCACAGTCATCTGCTGACTGCTTTGATATTCAGGTTGTTTCACCCATTCCCTTGGAGGTTGGTTCTAAAGAGAACAGAGAAAACTTGCCGTAATACAGCATAAGTGTTCCCCAGGGACAGACTTTGTCGTTTTCGAAGAATTACGCAAATTCTGATTTTGACATCGAGGCGACTCCAATACACTGAGATCATGTACACATGGTCAAACTATATGCTCGGCCTGACTCGGTTGATATGCTGCACCCATTCCCTCAAAGTCAGTGGATGCGCAAGTTGTGTGCGTGTTGCCGCTCCCTCAAATGAGCCAATGAATTTATCTCTACACAACGTAACTTCGAATATGAGGTCAGTCGATTTCTAGGAGAACGTCCATGACTGTGCGACTACTGTCCATGTAGTCTACAGTTGAAGAGTCCATGTCGTAGTCCATTGCAGAAGCGTGTCATAAGTATCCATAACGCAGATCATCGCTAAAGCGCCTGTGTAGTTAATAGTATCCGTCTCTGAAACGCCCGTAATAATGATAGCGTCCATACCGCAGTCCAAAGTAGAGCAAACAAACAATTTGATGTCAACACCCAGGGAGGGTTATCATGAAACGTAGGGACAGGATGTACATGTCTGACGGGAATGTGTCTTCTGGTAAGGTGTCACTGGCCGGCAAAGGCCCGGCGGTAGATATCTTCATGGAGCAGTCGTTGACGCGTGTGGAGAGGATGTACACGGGACGATACGTCGCCACAATATGGAGGGCGGGTGAGAGGCAGCGGAATATACTCCTGATTGGAGTCGGACGGACCCAAGTCACTCCAGTCAAAATCAACAGCCCGGGTCCGACGGCTGGCTATCTGCACCGGAAACCCGACTCCCAAAGATGAGCTCGCTGTTTGAGGCTTTTGTATGGCAGATGCAGAAGTAGCTGCACCCTGCATATCCTGAAGCTTGATGGGATAAGTTGGCTTTGGGGCTGCGATATCACCCATGTGTAGCTGCCTGGTCATGGATTTCCGTTCGCGTGTATAAAATTGTGGTCGACACAACTTGGCCACACCATACTTGAGACAGGGGCGGTTTTTCGAGGTTTTAATGGGCGTCCAGGTACATACCCTTCCCGCGTTGTTGCAACTCAGACACAGTGGCTGCTCCCCGGAACACTGTCACGGTGCCTATGGTCAGAGGTACGAAAATAATGGTGACAGCTGCTTCTCACTTTTTTCTTCTTATTGCGGCATTCGTCGCATGCATGAACAACGCGATGTTGAGCACGTTTCGATCGCACTGGCCCAGTCAGCTCGTGAGGTGGAGCATATGATCCCTCAGGAGAAACGGTCTCGCGAGACGAAGTGGATGGTTCTCTACTGACAGGGGAAAAGGTTTTGCGAGTCGGGCTCGGAGTAGATGATTCCCCAGGAGATGTATTATGCTGAGTGACGGACGGATAATGAGCCGGTGAAGATGCGGTGATGCTGTGGTACGGCGTTGTAGCGGCTGAACCACTAAGAAATTGTCCAAAAAGTTGGAATGTGACCAAAAGACTCTCGTGCCAAGATATCTCGTCAAAGATAGGATATAAATTCATGGCCTGATCAACAGGCTCCTGGACCGGCATTGACAACCATTGCGATTCAGGCTGGTTGAGGGAGCAGAATGCGGGGTAAGTCCTCGTTGACATGATGAAAGAAGAAAAAGTTAGGAATGTAAGATAGGAGTCAAACTTGGGCAAGTGGAGCAAGCGGGCGGTGCAACTCCAAGACATTTGAACTCGGACTGCACTGCAATTGGTGAAACATTTGGCAAATCTAACTGCCGGTGATTTCTGTCCGCACCATACGCTTCTAGACACTTCAGCGTCAGTTCACCCTGAAGTCTAGACCGTTCAGGGTCACTCAGTGCACTCAGTGAGTGTGTACTGTAGATACGACGAGCTCGCCTCGAAGTAGATGTACATTCTCATTTACAATTGTATCTTGATCCTCGCCATAAGTGGCGTGGTTCTCATTTCCCTTGCTGTAAATCAAGCAGCAAATATCAAACTGGACCTTTGTTGGTATTACATACATACAATGGGACTGCATTGCTTTCCGGTCCTTGACCTGTTGAGCAATACTTAGAACGCACCATCCTTGACGGCGAGCCAAGCAGGCCTGTTAGAGATGTCCTTCCACCACCTGCGCATCAAACAATTAAATCATATCCACAGCAATGGGCATCTCAACTCCTACCTGGCAAGGTTAGGCCTGCTCTCGAACACATCATGGAAGCCAGCTCCGTAAAACACAGTACCATGCGGCAAGTGCGACAGATCGGCGAGTGTGACAGACTGAATATCCATTAGTTCAAAGCCAGAGTAAGACAAAAAAGAGCCGCACATCACCAGCAAGGTACTTCTGTTTGCCGAGGATCACGTCGTACGCATTCAAATTGCTTTGAAGCAGTCCCAACAACTCGCTGACACGCTCCTCGTTTGTTTGCAAACCAAGACGCCTTGATAAAAAATTCCAGGTTACGTTAGATCGAGTGAGAGGATCACTCACGGCTGTAACACTTTTTCAACAACAATTGGCGTGACAAAAGTAGTGAAGTTGAATGCCTCGATCGAAGCTGCTTGTTCAAACAGAGCCTCAGACTTGGGGTCGCTGGGAATCAAAGGAGTGCCCTGGTTAGGGTATTTCTTGATAAGGTATCTCGCGATCGCGCGGGACTCGTATAGAATGAATCCATCATCATCCTTCATGGGCACGCGTAAACGCACGGCATATATCTGGTCACAAATTGACTCACGATGTATGGGACCTGTCCGAAAGGCTGATTCGCCGTGAAAGCTGGGGTATTATGTTCACCTTTGGCCATGTCGATATTGATATACTCATATGGGATATTCTTTTCCCTGCAGATGAGAGCGACAAGACGCGTGCATGTGGAAAGAGGGTAACCGTATAACTTGACCATTTGGTGGGGATGGGGATGAGAATGATATACGAGGCGTTTGAATGATGGACTTCGATGAACGCATGATTATTTATACCTATCATGCATGGCTCTATGCATATGGACGATGAATCAATGATGACAGATTACTATTGCACATGCTGAGTTGTGCTGAGTGATATTTGTCGTCGCACTAGTAACGCCGGTTCAGTAAATGGGTTCCTTGCTGGAAGTCGCGGGAACATAAAAGTACTAGTTACCCAGGCACAAGGAAAATGCTGCGCCACTGCTGCGACTGCTGCGATAGTTGCCGCACTACTACTGAGTAAACACAACTTGCTTATTATTGCTGACCACATGCTCTGGACTCTGCGTCAACGCCTTGAAGGACTTTATAATGATTAATATAAACTCACTCGGTTCGTGGTGTCTTGAATTGCAGCACTGAAGGCTAGTAGTCTGTAGTGCATTCCAACTTCCGAGTCAGTCCTCCAGATTTCAGATGAGTCTTGAAGCCACACGCAAGAAGGCGTTCTGAGATAATTGGAAGCCCGCCGTGGAGCGGCAGGAAACACTAAGACGAATCAGGCAAAAGATAACGAGACAAGATCGTGGATTTCAGGCGATGTTACAAATGAGCAATGTCGTGGTAACTAGGAGACCCGAGTCTGAGATAATCGGATCGCGTGTGATGAATATAAAGGAAATCAACATCCACGTGATGTGATGTCGTAAGCACCAGGCTTACACCCTCCCATCCTCCGAAGAACTTTGTCTGGTCTTGTATTCTTGAAGTGCGGGAGTGTCTTCGACATCTTGTCCGGCCAACCAGAGGTCTGCTTCTGGCCCGTATCCGCGCCAGCGCACGAGATATTGAGTGCCACGTCCACGGGTGCGGTGGTCGAGTATGTGCTCTATCTCCCATTCTTCAGCGCCGCTTTCTGTTATGACAGGGCCAGGGCGTTGGCGCTCTCTTGACGGGAATAGTTCTGTGTTGTTAGGAACGTGACATTTCAATTCTGAAGCATGAAAAGTGGGATGTATGTTAGTATGAGATGGTAGATCGAGAGTGTAAGTAGAAGACTCAGGGTGAGCCTCAATGATCGTGTACGGTCCATCGAATCTAGGCATGAATTTTGCGACGCGTCGTGAGTGACCATTCAGGTAGTCGCGTCTCCGGTGTGCTGTGGACAGATAGACCAAGTCATTGACGTTGTACTGAGGGTCGGGGTCGCGATGTGCGTTCGCTGAATTTGCTTGAGATATCTTGGTTGCGAGGAGTGCGTCATGTGCGTCTGCGATGTCAGTTTTGAGTGATAAGACAGCTTCGAGCGCGTTTGATACTTCGATGCCAAAATCGTTCTGTGTCTCGTGAACGGCGGATGGAGTTAGTGGTGGTATGAGACGTGGGGTGCGTCCGAGATGGAGATGGAAATGGGAGTAGCCGGTGGAAGCGTTTATGGATGACATTAGGTGAAAACGAACGCGAGGCAGCGCGTTTACCCAGCCTGATTGATGTCTGTCGACAAAGAAACGTAGAGCTTGGTTTACCGTTTTGTTGGTGCGTTCACTAGCACCGTCAGTTTGAGGGTGGTATGCAGTAGAAAGTTTGAGCGAAACTCCTGTGAGGCGATGTAAGGCTTTCCAGAATTTGCTTGTGAATATCTTGTCGCGGTCGGAGATTATGTTGAGAGGGAGTCCATTTTCGCAGTACCAGTGATTGAAGAATAGGTTTGCGACTTCGGGGGCAGTCATGTTCATCCTGCAAGGTACGAGCCTTATGTCCGCGCCTAAGCGATCAGTTATAGTCATGATGCCATCGAAGCCGTTTTCGACGGGCAATGGGCCTATGAAATCGATAGACACTGAGTCACCACGATGGTCGGGTACGGGCAAGGGGTGTAGTGGTCCAGGTGATTTGGTTGTCTTGCTTTTGTTACGCGCACATTCGGGACAGCTAGGTACGTAGCTTTCTTCGAGGTCCTTGCGCATATTGGGCCAGTAGAATGATTCACGTAGCGCTGCGTAGGATTTGTCGACCCCGAAGTGTCCTAGATCATCGTGTGCGAGGCGGAACAAGGTTTCTCGGAGATGTGTCTGGCGTGGTATGACGAGGCGATCGTTGAGATACAGAAGTCCGTTGCGGTTTTCTAAACCTGGTAGTGATCCTGTTAGTTTCGTTAGTTTTACGCACCAAGGGTCAACTTCGTAACCCTTCTTTATGTCGTTCAAGAGCGAGGTGTCTGGTGTGATCGACAGCACGAGTGCAATAGGCTTGACGTGCTCGCAGATGTTTGGGGGGAGGTTGACAGTTTCGCGAGCATATGTTGGGATGGCGTCAATGTCTGGTGGTAGCCTTGATAACGCGTCGGCGACAGAGTTGTCTTCGCCAGGTATGTACTGTATACTGAAGTCGTACTGTGCGAAAAACTCTTGCCATCGGGCTTGACGACGGGACAAATCGCGTTGTGTCATGAAGTTTTCCAGGGTTCTGTGGTCGGTGTAGACGGTGAAGGGTGTGCCAAGGAGCTCGACACGCCATTTCTTGAGGGCACGCACGATCGAGAGCAGTTCTTTTTCGTGTACCGGATAGTTGAGTTGGGCGTCCCGCATTTGCATTGAGTCGAATGCAACAGGACGAGCGGTCTGAGGGGTGGGTCCAACACTAAGCACCGCGCCTGTACGCCAATCACTTGCGTCGCAAGTGACGTAGATATGATTGTCACCGAGATTGTCGTGGTCGATCGTTGCGAGGCAGTCCCGACTGACCACAAGGCGTTTAATGGCGTCAAATGCTTCCTGATGGGTTGTCGTCCAACCCGGCCAGAGCTGTTCTGTAGACTTAGTCGTGAGTGGTGTCAAGATACGCGTGTGATCTGCAAGGTTGGGGAGGAACTGGTCGAGGTAGCGTACAAGTCCTAGGTATGAGCGTACGTCACTCGCGGATCGTGGTATGGGCCAGTCTAGGATACGTTTAACCTTAGAGCCATCCGCTTCGATACCGGTAGCAGAGATGTGATGGCCTAGAAAGTCAAGTTCAGTGCAGAATAAGTTGGTCTTTTTGGGGGAACAGAAGAGACACGCTTTACGCAGTGCCTCGAGAACAAGTTGGACATTTTTGACGTGTTCTGCCACGTTCGCGGACCATATAATGATGTCGTCGAGATAGACGTGGCATATTTTGCCGATGAGGGGACGGAGGGCAATGAACATACGCCGTTGATGTGTCGCAGGCGCATTCCTCCCACCCTGTGGCATTACGGTCCACTCGTGTAGGCCTTTAGGTGTGTCGATGGCGGTATATTTGATGTCGTCCGGATGCATGCGGGTCTGGAAAAAGGAATTTGTCATGTCTATTTTACCGAATATCTTACCCTTTGCGCAGTCGCGCAGGATCTCGTCCACGCGTGGTAAGGGGTGGTTGTCGGGGATTGTGTTTGCGTTTAACGCGCGATAATCATTCACCCAGCGTGGAAGCGCTGTGGGATCTTTCTTAGGAATAAGGAAAGCGGGTGAGACGTACGGGCTGCTCGAAGGTCGCAAACGTCCAGCTGCAACGTGTTCATTGAGCAGAGTTTCCCAAGCTTTGCGGTATTTGCGAGGCGTGTTATATCTCCTGCATTGGATGATCTTGTTAGGGTCTTTGAGTCGGATACGATGTACAATTTCCGTGGGCAGTTGGTCTATGTGGGGTATATCAGTAGGAAAGCGATCTTCATACTTGCGTCGCATTTCTGCATCCAATCGATCAAGTTGTGCTTTGTTAGCTTCTATGAACGCCAACGTGTCGATTCGTTGTCGCACGGCAGACGTCACATGTGGTGTTGTTTCGGTTGTGCACATGTTGTTTTGTTGACGTCGTTCGGACAAAACAGAATCGAGCTCGTTGAGGACGTTTTTGCGGAGGTTTAATACATCACGGTGTGAGGGTATTGGTACAGGTACATGCTTTGTATGCGATGGCGGATTAAGAAGATCGAAGTTTGAAAGTTTGTCGATGCAGGTGCGAAGTTCGTGATCTATGAGGAGGCAATTATGTGATAAGAACGGCCCCCCAAGAAGCAGGGGCACGACAAGGTTGGGCGCAATAATTGCGCGTACAGTACGCGATTGCCAATCATGGTTAAGAGAAGACGGAGACAAGTGAACGTATTCAGAAAAAGAAAGAGAAGAGTCTGACGATGCAAGAAATGCGGGGTTTGCATGTATTTCGTCGTGCAGTTTGCGTCTACGGAGCCCTAGTCTGATGACGATGTCTTCGTTAATCAGAACTAGGTGTGAACCATGGTCAATCAATGCATCTATGCGCTCGAATGATTTGGAAGACGGTCCGGACACAAGACATGGCCAGTAGAAATGGGGAGTTTCAAGAGGAGCTACGCACTTGTCATCAGAGTCAGAATCGCCTTCGAGTACGGACGAGGGCATCACGGCTCCAATTGGTGCGACAGCAGCGACTGGTTTGACAGGTTTATCCTTATCCGTTTTGTTTTGACCGTTCTTGGCTGCGATAGCATCGGCTTCTGTCAGAGGTTTGTAGGAAGATGCTTCGGGGGCACCGTCCGTACATTCCTTGGATCTGTGGCTGACGTAAAACTTGCGACACTTGAAGCATCCTTTGTGGTCGGCGAGGAGGGTTCGTTCGGTTTGCGTGAGTTGTCCGAGACGAGGGGAAGAGGCGTTGTATGGGGTAGAGCGGGAGGAAGAAGTGGTTTTACCAGACGATTGTTGAGGTCGTTTGGGCTTGTGAAGATCTTCTGCGATCTTCTTGTGTGAGGCGAGGTCCTCAAGACGTTTGTCGTCGAGGTGCTTGACTTCCTCAATCCAGTTCTGTAGCGTCAGCTTACTGTCAATTTTGGCTCTGATGACTGGAATGGTGAGTTCGTCGCATAGATTCGCTTCAAGTTGATTGCGAAGCTTCTCGTCGTCGAGGTGATCTGGGGTGTCATACAATAGTGCATTCTGGTTTTGTAGATCCAGAGCCCATTCGTAAAAGCCGCGCGAGCCTTGTTGTGAACCTAAAACTTTCTTGCGAAGTTTTGCCGTCCAGTGAGTGTCAAGCCACGCGCCTTTGAGGGCGGTCATGTAATCTTCGAAAGTACCAGCGTCAAGGGTGGTTCGCGATGCGAGGTACCATGTGTGTAAGCGAGGGTCTAGCATGCCGAACGCTATCATTTTGACTTGGCGTTTTGCTTCGATATCCTTGTGCAGGAAGAAGGTTTCGCATGCGTTTTCCCAATCGCGAGCGATTTGGGGAGTGAGGTCGCCCGCCAAGAGTTTTGGTGGTTTACTTGGAGCGGATTGTTCCACCGTTGCTGAATTCGTCATGGTATGAGCGAGTGGGTATACAGCGTGAGTGGTTTCGGTATCTGAGTCTGATGAAGATTCACTACGCGTCTTGGTAGAGGTAGCGGGTAGGGATGGGGGATTGTTGACTGAAGTCAGAGGGGAGGGGAGCGTGTGGGACGGTTGGTTCTTTGCACGCGAACGCGTGGTCAGAGGTTGCGAGGTATCTGGGTTTCTCCGTTTAGGAGGCAGTTTGTCAATTCGGTTGGCGGGCGGGTAGCCCGATGGACGATTGTCTAGGAGTCGACGATGTTGTCGGCGTTAAAAAAAAAGTGGAAGCCCGCCGTGGAGCGGCAGGAAACACTAAGACGAATCAGGCAAAAGATAACGAGACAAGATCGTGGATTTCAGGCGATGTTACAAATGAGCAATGTCGTGGTAACTAGGAGACCCGAGTCTGAGATAATCGGATCGCGTGTGATGAATATAAAGGAAATCAACATCCACGTGATGTGATGTCGTAAGCACCAGGCTTACAATAATACGAGAATCCATCACCAAAGCATGTATCACAATGCGAGTCTGCAATATGATGCGCACAATGACCACTGAATGACCATTTTGGCGTTGTCAAATGGTAAGTATTGACTTTCGGAAGACATTGAGAGGCCCAAGTAGTTAGCAGCAGGTGTAGACCAGTTGATACACACTGTTGTTTGAGAGCACTGCAGCAGTGGTCGCGGCAGAATCATGATGGTTTAAATTGGGTTTAAATTAATCATTTATGGTCTAGACTGCAATTGGGCTCTTCACCATCGCAAGTCTTTCATAACCCAACTTGCAGGTAGTTGAAACGTTGAAGGGCGGTCATTAGATCTGATAAACTATAGCATGATTATTCGCATACTTGTACTAGTACGTACACCAACAATAGAAACATGTAGCATAGTAGATGTATGACATATCGACCTCAGGCTAGCATAAATGTATCTATACTCCTCCCGTCCAGTCAACCTCGTCTCAATCGTTCAAGTCGCCTATGTGCTCCCACCAATTGTATTCCAAGTCGCCCTCGTCTCGATCGGGAAATTTCCGAAGCACCTTTACTAGCTTCCATACTTTCAGCACATACCCAACGAAATTAGAACACTTGACCTCCGACAGCGCCGGGAATACTTTTGCCAAGATGAATGGCATGCGCCCCACTTGCGGCACCTTGGAGTGCCCAAAATGCAGCCTGCGAAGGGCTGATTGCGCAGGCCAAAGCCTCTCCGTCCCGTCTTTATCTTGTGGGATTACTGTTGGCTGTGTAGCATCGCACGTCAGATGCAAGGACTGCAGCGACCTGCATCTAGATGCAAATACCACCATTGCAGTGAAGCTGACGGTACAACTTGCAGGTCTGTGCGATGCAAACTTCAATTCCTGGATGCCAGGCCAGGCGTCCGGGATATCATTGATGAATCTATCATCAAGATCGTAATTCCCGATACCCTCGAAAACAACAGACAACAGCCCAGTGAACGTGAGCAATGGCCGAAATACCTCGGAGGAGAGTGGGATGACTCGCTCGTCATCGTGGAAATCTGATTTGTCCACCACAGAGATCTGTTTCAAGGATCCATGATTTTGGCACGATATGACGAACGATTCCACAAACTCAGCGATTTCGCTTGGGGAAGCAGGCCGGCGATACTCGATGGTGAGGTGTGATAGTTGACAAGTAGTGATTTGACGAATGAAGTGCGTGCACTGTGGCAAGACTTTGCCAGAGAGTGAAAGGCGTTGAAGACTGCTCAATTCAAGCGTCATAACACCACCATCTTGATCATACGAAGTTTTGCGCAGGGTAAGCTTGAGGGTGTGAAGATACCGAGCTCGCTGGATGTTGGTGATCGCCTGTCTCGTCATGCGCATATCCAGTCCATCAATGCTCAGTGTAAGCAACTTTGGCAGCTTTTCGAAACTCGGAAGAACTGCAAGGGCCCTGCACGCCGATATAGACAGTTGGCGCAGACTGTCGGGAAGAGCACCGAAGTATCCCTCTACTCTATCCGTCCGTAAGACATCAAGCGCAAGCGCTTCCAATCCGGGTAACATAAACTTCCCATATAGCGGAATGTCCGAGTGAGAAAACCGAAGCGGCTGGGAATTGAATGCGCAAAGGTTTGGGAAGAGCGTGGCGGGAGGGAACCGCTTGAAAAGACTCTGTAGGGCGGGGCCACTGACACTGTAATATGCGTACCCGCGGGGCCAAATGGGACGCTCGATAAACCTTCGCACTCTTGCTGCGTTGATTTGGAGGCGCTCCCACTCACTGGGAGTCGGCTCTCTGGCAAGATGCTGCAAGTTAGAGCATGGTAAGCATCGTCGAGTCGAGATTCAAATGGTATACTTCACTCACGATAGTAGGACCGACGAACTTCCGAAGGTCAGGCGTTAGACACATGAATAGGCGTCCGAAACTATATTGTTCAGCCCAGAGGCTATCGAGGGCGGGGCCTGATAACCTAGAACATGTTACTGCCAGAGTCTTCAAATCCTTAGGGGAGGATTTAAGGTAGGCTAGTATGGAATGGATGATATCTTCAGAATCAAAAGCGCGATGCATGATGGAAAGTTGTTAATGGTGCTCAAGTTCAACACCTCTTATATAGTCGTGACCCACTGTGGACTTTGGTGATGTGTCCGTGTGGTTGTGTCCACTCATGGAGAAAGCCACAGCTTCCATTGGCTACTTCATTGTGGACGGATGGATTATTCCACTGGTGCTGCAGCCATTGTCCACCATCGTGGCCGAATCGGCATCTTTTCGCTAGACGCGTTGTTCCCTGCACTTTCGTCAGAGTAAATAAATGCATGTGGTTATCCACATCGAGTCATCAAAGCCTTACCACTTATGTGGAGTAGCTTTAGCAGGAGATCGCCTTAAGACCCGGGTCATATTCTGAGTGATTTTGTATTTCAGGGTAGTTATACTCGGAACGCCAGCCAAAGAAATTCATAGAGGTCTGAGCAGAGGTTCATATATGATAAAGGTCCTGGCAGAAATTCAATGTACATACTGACAATCCAAGTGATGGTCCAGGTCGTCTCAGCTGATGAATAAACACTTCAGTCAGACCCGATTTTGAGCTAGACCACGAAAGAGACAACTGGGACGACGATCGTTAAAGAATTCAGGAAGGGTAAGGGAAGCACAGTGCAACGGCAAGGAATTTAACCCAATATTTTCACTCACTTTCAGAACAACATGCACTGGAGCCCCGCCTCCGGATACTAAAGGAGTTCAGATCCATTGTCAACTTGTGAGTAGCACTTGGTTGTAAGCATCGGAGTTCAGGAGTAGAGACGCCCTGACCTGACTGTGAGATGTCGACCATCAATATTTCCGGGGACAGCACATTGCTAGCAGGTGGGTCATCCGATTCTCAAATGCGGATATGGAACTTGGCCATGGACACGGGCGAGCTAGTAGCTGGTCCATTCGAATCCGGCGTAGAACACTCCAATTATCGGGAGACTCTCGGAAGCTAGCAATGTCGTCAAATTGGAAATGAATGTCGTCTGCAGGATGCGCAGTTAACACAGAAATCGGAAGTACAAACATCTACTACTCACCACCTTGTGCCGGGCCAAGTTCGCCGGTGCTCTGGACAACAAAAGACTGTTAAATCCATTCAGACTCTTATCCGTTTCGCTTTGAACGCCTGAGCGTTTACGAAGCCCGCCTCTTTTTCGCCGTTCATAATATCAAGTAGTTCCAAATTCACGCCGCGGCATACGATGTTACAGTCTCAGAGACGACGTGGATGTTTCGGGTTCGCCTCAACCATGTTATACTTCGTCACGCCGTGGTGTTTTATCAGAATATTTGGATTATTGCAGAATAATCATGAAGGAAATAAAGTTTGAATTTGGGGAAGTGCCATTCAGGGCAGGCTTGCCGTGGGCGCCTCATGCATTTGCTTGAAGCTTTCAACTATTTGACCAGATGCATCAACAATATTATTGATCGCATACAGCACCAATAATCACTGACTTGAACACGAGTGATTCATCTCACCTCATCCAGTATGCTTTGGCATCACCGTACTGCCTTGTTGGCGCCTTTTGTATATCACTAGCCGCAAAATACATACGCAAGGTCAGATCTTTTCTTATTCAGCCTTCAACTCGCTCAGAGCATCACTAACAGGATGCAGGTACCATTGAAGTTGAACCCAGTGATAGAAAAGTCTGGTTCGGTCCAATGATAGACCGGTTCCGTAGACTCGACCTCGACTCCACGGATGATCAAGATTCGGACGGACTGATGGCGCTGGCGGTGGGCGTTTTGTTCGGAGTCGAGAGAATTGTAGTACAAAGGTGCGTTATTATCATCATCACAGCTCAATGTTGTGCAGGCAAAGTACCTAGGCTATGCCGCGACTAGTGCCATGCTGCATCGTGTTCTTCCCTCACCTATGGCAGTGTTGCGATCAATTCTCCGATTTCATCAACAATTCACGACACGGTTGGACCTGAGGCCTTGAGGGCCGTTTTGGTAGCCCTAAGAACCGCGCTGGCAGACGCGCGCGTTGGTGTCTCTTTTGTGTGCGTTTTTTCTCATTTCGTAGTACATATGGAAGCAGGATGGTTGCCTCTCCACCTACATGCTCTTGAATTTCTCCCCTAGGACAGTCGCTACTCGCTCCTGGTATTACATCTGTAGCTGCCACGGGTGTTTGGCCCTGATTCGAGCTTTACGTTCGCAAGAATCCTGTCTTGCTCATGACATCACTCTTTCGCCCGCCGGTATGACATGTACGGGCCACCGTTTTCGTATCTTCGAAGAACGTGTATGATGATTGCCGCTGTAACACTCACGTCGAAATATCTGTGTGGTGCCTTGCTATGCAAGGTAACATGTTCTGATAAGACCAGAGCTGCAAGTCTGATAAGACCGTGCTCAATGCCGCAACACGATCATCAAACGTAAACGCATAAACGCCGATCAATGTCTTTGCCAAGGTCCAAGGGTCGCTGCATTGCCTTGATCACGCAGTATAACATATCTTATAAATGACCCATAGCGAAGTGATTTCTCGCTATCAACTAGGATGAGCTCTTTACAAGGGTCTCAAGCTAACATTCTCTTATGGTCAAAGGTGAGTACAACTTCTCTAATCAAGTCAATCCTTTATCACCAATGTCTCGTCCCAGTATTATTATGGTGCGACTGTTGTCCTTTAATTCACTTGCTTTCGCTGACCTATGTGATCGCCTCTAATAGTTGCATTGGCATCGCTTTGGGTGAGCTATAGAACTTATCATGACCGTGCAATCATTCATTGTTTTACTTTGACATTCAGATATACGACTGCATACTTTGCGTGCCCGACTCGGCAAGTGGAAATTTCCTTGAGTGCCCTATCACAAGTGCACGCTCTCAACTACAGTTCACGCAGGTCGCTTTTCTTCTCGATTCTCGGTGCGGGCTCGGCACATTGTTTTATCTCGCCTGCAGTCACCTTCCATCTGCCTTCATATCACTGAATATGTTTGGTGAGCATCGGATTTGTACCTCCGTATTGTCCTCGGGGTATAACTTGTGTTAAAGATGCTCTTCAGTAACGTTTCTCCCTCGTTGCTCATACACTGTATGGTCAAATGTTGCACACATGTGCGTTTAACTCACACACTACCCTCACCATAGCTTTGTCGCTTTATATACATCACAAATATATGTAGGTCTAATGATGGTTTTACCTTGACGCATACTGACTCTGCGTCTGACTCCTCAGGTGTGGGGTTTCTATCGATGTTTTCCGCCGAGTGTAAGTTCACCAATCGAACTAGCCATTCCTGATCCTGTCTTTTAACATCTGCACAAATCCCTGATGGTTTAGGCATATTCATACTCAGAACACTTGCAGTATGGGAGCGGAAGAGAAGGTTCGTGGTGTTCAAAATTATCACCGTTATTGTGAGACCAGGCTGCAGCCGACTCTAGAATCTTGATATGTCTGACTTACCCTCTGCAGGCCTATTTGATACCGATCTTCGTCTGCTTTCTAGAATTTATAACATCAGCAGGTGAGCAGCCTGAGATATTTCAGAGCCTTTCCTTTGGCTGCTCAGCTCACGACCTCGATTGTATTTGTGAAGGAGAATGTTCGATCCCTGGAGGTATCGGACACGTGGATACGAAGGCAAGGTTTTCAGTCGTTGCCGTGTATCTCTTGCTACCTGTTGGCGAGTTAGGTCAGTATCAGGAACCGCTATTCAAATACGAACTCGAACTAACTGCGCCATGCCCTTTCAGAAATATTGGTGTTCGTACTGTATCGCGCCTACAAGAGCCATGGTAGCTGGAAGATCGAAAACCGGCTTATGCGTGGTCTCGTGCATCACAATTTATTGTATTTCTGCTTCAGCTTCGGTTCGTGCCCAAATCATTCATTCTCGAATATAAGTATATCGAATTGCTAAATGACACAGCTTTCTCCCTTGGTATCATCCTCGCTACAGTATTCCTTCCGGCAAGTCACTGTACACACTCAGTTCCGCCCCACCCCATTAACGCGAGATGTACTTAGTTTCCGGTGATGCACATGATTGCAGAGTTTGTTGAATCTCACTTGGTGGAAGCGATGGCGACTTATTTGGGAGCACTGGCAGGACTCAGGTCGTTGTTCTTTCTCTCTTGGTCACGCGAATGCACAGGGACTTTTGGAGATCGGATCGTGTTGCTAGCTGCAACGATGAAGTAGATCTCTCTCTTACAACATTCATGGCAGTAAGACCGGATGTGTGAGTGTACGTTTTCCTTTCGAGCATCATGCAACTAACATACAGTCGAGGAAAGAGTCCCAGAATGAACTACTGGTAATAGACCTTGTTCGACATAAAGCGACGGTAGTCTGGGTCAAGGACATATCGTCGACGCAGAACAACTTGAAGCTGGCGACGTGAAGTTATCACTGGTGGTATTCACCAGATCATCGATGATGTTTGTGTTTTTTCGTCTTTTAGTAGTGGTAACTCGATCATGGCGTCTGCCATCCGACGCATTAGCCTTCAGACAGTGAGCCCGCAAGAATGCAACAACAAATTTCTGTGGAACAGTGCGATAAAACAAATACCCATACGTACACTGCATACTCGGACGATACACGAGCTTAACCCCCCAGTCCAACCTCGCCACGGTTCCTCCGCGAATCCAATAACTCATCTGCAAAAGCTTGCTGGCATAGCATCTACCCACCACTGCGGCTCTCTGCCCATGAACCTAGTGAGTTCATCAACCTGTGTCTGAGTAGGGCGCCGACGATAACTGTCCGGCTGGTCGTTGAAGATATACAACACGAGAGCGAAACCATCAACTATGAATTCTGCTGGGACTGCATGTCCAGGTGGCAGAATCGCATACGCAGTTGACAGTGATTGGGTGTGGAAGGTCTTGTTGAAGCTGTAACTGGGGTTTGCTCTGGCGTTGGTCCTGGCTTTGGTTTCAGAAAGGTCGGGATGTAGCTCGGCGAGGAAGGAACGAGCGGTGTCGTCAAGCCACTTCTGAGATATGGCGTAGCCGTACATCTGAGCGTTATGTTGCGGATGTGGAAGAGATATATTGATACGGTTTGGCTTGGACAGTTTGGAATTGGGACGTCCAGAATTGTGCTGTGAGTCCAAGTCTTGCTTGGCTTCACCAAGCTGCGCAAGAGTGATTGGGAGGGATATCAGTAAACAACACCTGGACACACCTGCATGCTATATATCGCTCCATCGAGGCTTTGTGATTGTCGAGACATGGTCAATACTTATGATGTTGGAACTTGGTTGGAACGTCATGGAGCAAGTGACTCGATTTTGGCACTCCGAATTTGTCACCCAAGAACAAGCACTAGTACTGTTTCTCAATGGCAAAAATTAACACCGATCTTGGATATATCTCGCCATTGGTGCCGCTGCCAACGACCCGAGCCAGAGGGAATGCTACTGGTATGCAATCAGTCTGGAACATCTGGATTCTGCTTGAACAACTACCTTTTCAATTTTTGCACACTCCAATACCCAAATAACAGCCTGCTCGACATGCCATCCCTCAATATTCACTCGTCTGGATGTACGATGTTGATGATGATGATGATGATGATGATGATGATGATGATACTACACCATCCACCGGCCATTCATCATCATCCGCTAGCGACCATATGCGAGTATCTCCCCTACCTCAACTTATCCAAGTACTCCAAGTACTCCATCGTGCCAGTCAACCACAGGAATTTCTACCCCGTTAAAGTCAACAGCATGTTATCCTGACTGTTGAAGTCAAGCCAGCCCTCGAAGCGACTCCGATTGCGTGCCCCAGATGAAGAACTCCGCAGATCCAGAATCAAACAACTCAGGCTCCTCCGCCCTCAGTGACCCTCCTAGCATCTTATTGAGATTCATGATATCGAGCCTTCATTATTATGATTCGGGTATCGATAATGTTGAAGTGCAGGACATTCGATTCAAGCCTGCTAGTGCTGCCGCGGTCCGTTCAGATCCACGGTTCGAACTGAATTCTTGGTCCGGTCCTCTGTGATTCGGGGAGGATGCTCGATGAAGCAGTCGTGAGCTAAACATTTTTTTCAAAGACGGCAAGAGATAGGATCGCGTATCTTGTGCGTAACCCTGTACTGGAAAGTTTTTTTGAATTCATGTAAGATATGACGCCACTCAAGTAGTGCGTACAGGTATTGGCCACGCACTTGTTAGCCCGTACGACTATCAAATATTGTAGGATCCTAAAATTACATCGGAGAATCATAGCCCTGTCATCAGTAAATCGGTGAGACTCGGATATTCCCCAGCCGAGGTGGTTCATTGTCTGTTATGGGAAACCAAGCTGCCCTGGGTGTCCGAAAACAAACTATGAACCCGGCCTGAAAGTCTACCTTTTATCCCCCGAAAACTGCTGCCTATATGCACTTATACTTCCGCCAACTTCGTCGAACCAGAACACGACTCAACACTGTCCTGCTCTGGCGTAGCTGCTCGTGCGGCGTTAGTTCCTTCTGCTGCAATCGACAAAACTCCCGCGAATGCTAGAGTCGTAGGCGCCGCAGTAATTCGGGTCGACCAAGCATTTGTATATGCCCTCCCCCGTGCCACACGTATGATGATGAACAATTGCGTGATGCCCTATGTTGTGAAATAAAAGGAGTTAGGTGTAATGCGGTCTATCTAGACAAACTGGACAGACGCAGAAAATAAAAAGAGTGATGTAAGGCTGAAGAAGGCACCTAACTTAGCCCAGGAGTAGGGGCACAGGAGTGCCAACGAGAGAGGACGTCCTCGGGGACGCTTGAGCCATGAGTTATAGCAAAAAAGCTTGCCGCTTCCAATCTCCGGGGGCAGCTCGCACATACATCCTGCACCATAAGCTAGGCATGTCCACAGCAACCTCCCTCCATGACCGGCATATTCGTGTCAACAACATGGGAGCTTTTATAATAGTTTTGATGGGGGAGACAAGTCGTCGAATTCTGAGAGACAGTAGTAACCGTTAGCATCTTGTGGTCCCAACCCGCCTCGCCCCGCCCTTGATGATACGCACGCAGAATGTTCTACCAATGCCAGCGCAGTTGTTCGAATAATCTGCCTAAATGACCTTCCGTCGGCTTGATGTTATGTCCTAGTCTCTGACCTCAGGCTTCGCGGCTGCGGACTTGGAGAGCAGATCTCGAGAGTGACAGCCGTTGCACAGTAAGTCATATATCGTTCCCGGCCTTTCGAATTCTGGGTTGGGTGCGTCGTTTTGGGGTTGCAGCGTCAGAAAGAGATCAGAGCGTGATCAAGGCAAAATGGTCGATGCTGAGAGCTTGTATGTGTTGGAGGGTGTTCGCCTTGGACTCCAGATACTTGAGAATGTCTCAACAATGGAACGAGAAAAGGTGGTCTCGAGTCTCCGTAAAATATGAATGACATTCATTCACGCCTCCGCTGGCAAATAGAAAACCGAGCGAGCAACGAAAAAAGGTGAAGGGTAAATGCTGAATGTACTGCATCATATCTGGACCATCCACGCGGGTGGGAAATAGAAGCGAGATTGATGCCCTATGTTACAAGGCAAATACTCGTCAAGTATCTTGAAAACGACTACATATCAACCTCAGATCTACAGCACACGAGGAGAGCTCGCACAGGTACTGCAAACACATACCAAGAATACCCTGCCCGGACTTGGCTACTTCACTGTAGCGAGGCATAGCTATGGCTTCTACATCGAAGGCAACGACCACGAAATCGATTTTAACACCATCGATGACTTTGAAGGGTCATGGAGGTTGGATTGAATCCATATCCTATTTTCCAGACGGCCAGCAAATGATCAGCGCGTCTGATGATAAGACCACTCGCCAATGGGATCTGAAGGCGGGCAAGGAAATTGAGGGAGCGCGAGGTGTTTGCGAAAAGGAGGTACAGGCAGTGGCGGTATCAGGAGATAGTCGATGGGTTGCCACTGCTGGACCAGCATGATTGTGTGGAGCTGAAAGTCTGTGAGGTTGAGACGGGGATCGTGAAAAAACTTCAAGGCCACTCAGATATGATCAGCAGCATTGATATATCTGCGGACAACATACTGCTGGCGAGCGGGTCATGAGATACAACAGCGCGGATATGGAACTTGGAGACTGAAAAACTCGTGGCAGGTCCGTTTGAGAGCATTAATTGGATGTGCGTAGTTCGATTCTCGACAGACTCGAAGAAACTTGCAGTCAAGTCAGATGCTGGGGTGTGTCTCGAGGTCTGGGATATTCAATCACAGAAATTGAATGTGAGGATTCGGAATGGATCTGATGGTGGAGGACCGGACAAACAACATCAAACAAAAACATCTTGGCCGCATTCAGCTTTAGTATTTGTGAAATTTCACTTCCAGTCCCGTGACCTTTGTCGGCCAAGCTTGTGAAATCGACTGTCATCCGGTAAAACTAGGAACCTCGGGATGCGAATATAACAAGGCTGCTCGCGTCCGGGGATGAGCCTGTTAGTTCGTCGTGTCATCCATCTGAGTAGCCTCCAGCTGTATCCTCCTCGCAACTTCACATGGGCAAACAATTTCCTGCATCCGAGCTCAAACGGGACGAGTCCCTCAGAGTTGTAGACAACCGCACTGGGAAAGAGTACACTGTCCCGTGGGTCCCTCTTCCTCAGAATTTCGACTGTGATTGACACCATGCAGGATCACCCACAACTCGATCCCTGCAAACTTCTTCAAGGGCATTCGTGCTGCTGCGGGTCCAAATGACAGACCCGAAGACGAGACAGAACGTGGTTTACGTGTCGCTGATAGAGGTTTTCTGAACACAGCCGTGATCGAGAGTCACATAACATATATTGACGGTGACAATGGGGTACTGCGGTACAGGTACGCACGCATTCTCCTCCTGTCACTATATTGCTAATCAACAAATTTCGTAGAGGCTACCCAATCGAGCAACTCGCCGAACGCTCCAGTTTCCTTGAGGTTTCTTACCTCCTCATATATGGCGCGTTGCCCAGCGCGTCACAATTGTCCCACTTCACCAGCGAGGTTCTTCTCCACGGGCCAATTCATTCTGATGCAGAGGGGTTCTTCCGCGCATTCAGGTATGATGCTCACCCCATGTCAATGCTCACAAGTGCCTTTGCATACTTGGGAAGCTACTATGGGGAGGCAAATCCGAGTCTGCAGGGTGAGTTGGTAGACCTGGATTATTTTCTTTTTTGTGTGACCTTTTGTAGGGCAAGATCTGTTTACCAAAGCTGCAAAGGGTGATCCTGCTGCACTCCAGAATATGGACAGGCAAATATTCAGGTTAATCGGCAAAGCTACTACATTAGCTGCGTGCGTACTCGTTGCCGCCCAGTTAAACGCCCACTGATAATAGTCTGTGTAGCATGGCATACCGCATCCGCCAGGGTCGCGATTTCGTCGTGCCTCCAACGGGAATGAGTTATACAGAGTCGTTAGTCGCCATTTTTCTAGTTGTGTAGAATTGTATCTCACACTCTTCGCGTGTGTAAGGTTCCTCTACCAGCTCGACCATCTCTCGCCTACAGATCACTTATCAGAGCTTCACTCAACTAAGCCACATCCTGTTCTTGTAAAGGCACTTGACATCCTTTTTATTCTCCATGCCGACCACGAGATGAACGCAAGTTCGACGACTGTACTTCAGACTGGGTCGTCGTTACCTGATCCGTTCAGCGCCGTTGCGGCAGGTTGTGCATCACTGTAGTGAGTACCGTTTAGTGTCCTACTGGCTCTAGGCTTTGTGAGATGGAGTTGCCTTCAACTCATTTCTACTTGCGCTTTGCCACTTTTTGTTCATGGCTTTCCTTGATGCTGACGTACTTCCCTCTCAGCGGTCCACTCCATGGAGGTGCGAACGAAGCTGTTATTCGGATGCTTGTTTCCATTGGCAGGTCCGGTTTTATAGCAACTATCTTTGTCGTCTTCTCATTTCTTTATTAAGTCCCAAGAACGTCCCTGCATTTTTGGATGCAGTAAAGAAGCGCCAAAAGGTGCTTAGCGGATTCGGCCACAGAGTATACAAGACTGTGCGTAGTCAATCTCCCACTGATGGTTGTCTTGTGATGATTGTTGATTATCTGCAGTCTGATCCACGGTCATTCATCATTCGCAAGGTTGCTGATGAGGTGTTTGCTGTGTAAGTGTTCATTACTGTGGCAGGATTATGGGATTGATATTGGGGTCAAGGACGGGCCGGGATCCATTGCTTGATACCGCAATGGCTCTGCATGATGCAGCGTTGAAGGATGATTACTTCGTTTCGAGGAAGTTAGCTCCAAACGTTGATTTTTGGAGGTCAGATTTATCTTCATCCAATCACCGACACCAACTGACCAGATCTCATCTATCAGTGGGCTGATCTATCGCGCGATGGGTAAGTGCCAGTATTGTGTGAAGACGAAATGTATGTGACACGGTAACGGTAGGCTTCCCAATGGACTTTTTCCCAGTCCTGTTCGTTGTGCCCAGAGTTGTGGGTTGGGTTGCACATTGGCGACAGGTGCATATACCCTTCGCCTTCTCCCATTCCACCAAATCACTGAATGCCGCCCATATGCAGATGATGCTTTCTCCATCGGGAGTCAAGATCTGGCGCCCTCGGCAACTTTACCTTGGCCCGTCCACACGTGACTATGTGCCTCTAGAGGAGCGCACGAGTGCTTTCCAAGTTGGCGTTGGCATGGAGCCGAGCGTGATTGAGCATTCGGGGTATGTGCGAATTTTGATGGTGGGACAGAATACTGAATCACTTGGCAGGATGACAAAGAGGCGGAAATTGGCTGAGGCCGCTGGAAAGGTCAGGAGTAAACTTTGAGCGTGAGGGTGTAGATTTGTTATGACTCATTACCGTTGAATTTCAACGATGTCGCCCGAATATCGAGCCCTTTCTGGAAAGATTTTCAAATATCCCTGTGCGTGAGTCGTCAAAGTGGTCTTTGGCGGTGAGTTTTTGTCTCGGTTTTGGGACACGACCTAGCAAAGTTGGGTATCAATTGTCACAGCCTCGCATTCTGCAGGGCCACCGTCATGACCTCATGTAAGTGGTACTGCATTTTCATAACCAACTAGACTCGATCACAGTCAGACTAGATCAGGCACAATTGCGGGATCTTTGTTTTGGTGGAACATCCAAGACAGACGAAATAGTGTAAGAGTAATCATACCGCCTTGCGATGCTGAAATACGCGCCCACATACGCACTAAAGACTGGACTGTGTCCAGGGCGATCATTCTAGAATCAAAAGAAAGCCATCGTCAGGGGGAAACTCGAAATGAGGCAGGTCAAACGGTTCCAATTTCAGCGGGCACTTCATATGCTGCAGTGACAGGATTCAGTTCTGACCGTCGTTGAAAAGACACTGTGATCTGGAGTACTTACTTGTGGCTGCCGCAAGCAATCCCATCCTGAAAATTTCTTCCCGGTGCGTCGTGCATGCTTGCTATTGTGTGTCATCAATTACTGGACATTCAAAGCAAAAGAAGCCAAACTTTGAGGCGCTGTTTCAAAAGCTTGCGTTCATCTCGTACCTCGGTCAACCTGTGCCACGCCGCGTACCTCAACTCGACACAGAAGTTTATGAGCCTTTCAAAGTTGAGAAGGTGGCATACAAGACGATGCAATATATGCACTGTACCTGCTGAGCTCCTCGCTGAACAAATTTTGTTCTTGGTCAATAATCAGGTCGGTAAGATTGTGAAAGCATCTGTCAAATATTTTTTTCAATTTCTGTGTAGTTCACGCGCTATCACGTTCAAGACCGATAGTCCATCTCTAGCGTCAATGGTGATGAAGAGCTGGCTGCCATATTTTATTAATTGTTCTTTTGTGAACTCACTTGTTTGTTACAGGCCTGGGCGCTTGAGTCGCCCACCGTGACAGCTGATGCACAATGATAACAGTGGTCTTAGATCTGAATCATCTGATAGATTACTGCATATATGTTAGTGCGGGTAGAGTAGGAAGAGAGAACATATGAGCATGAAACATATTCGACCAACATTCGACGTCAATTCATCATGTCAGCTAATGCGCTCGTTCCTAACTTGACGCCTCGAGAGTCGAGACGCTTCCTCTGCCTTTAGTGCACTCCGACCTCAATTGAGTCACGTGGCTCAGGCTGTCAAGACTTTAGTTTAATTCTTGTAAAGAATCAAGACCGCTGGCCTCAAAGTTTAAGTTAAATGTCATTGACCACGAGCAGATAGTCACCAACAGCGCTAGGGCATCCTTGCAGAGTCCTTGCTCACGGCCTGGCTCAACCAGTGCTTGTGTAAATTTTCACATTGTAACCTTGTTGTAACGTCTAACAATGGCAAACTAGCTTGACAAGTGACTGGTCGGGGTTCTAAATGTTATGGATTGTTTGTGAGGCATGTGCATCCGGAATCCCCATATCTTTCTCTCCTTTTACCTTCACCGTGTCCTACCGCGTACCGGCTTAAGTCCCCGACCGCATACCCCCACCCTCCTTGCAAACCACACAACACGCGAAACCACAACATGTTCGCTACACTCTTTTCAGTCACTCTCTTTGTCGCACTTGCCATCCAAGGCGTATTTGCTGATTTTTCAATTGACACCCCCAACCTTACCCAGGTATTACAATCCATGTGTCCGTAAATGATCTCTTAGGGTGCTGACTTGCTTGCGTCAAATCAGTGTGCAGGTGCTCTAATCACTTGGACGGCGTCAAGTCCTCCCTACAGCCTTCTGGTAGCTTCCGCAGATGACCTCTGTGGCGAGGCTCTGTGCGTTTACTTTACCCTCCTCTTGCACATGCAATCTTACGTTCTTGGTGTGCAGCGTTGATCTTGGTCAACAGACCGGTCTTTCATATCAATGGAACGTTGACCTCGCTTCTGGCACTGCGGCTGTCCTTTTCATTGAAGATTCCCAAGGAAATGAAGCGTGGAGTGGAACTGTGAGCGAAATTTCTTTCTTATGTTCAAAGAGGGATTTTTTTTTAACACAAATGCCAGATGATTGTGGGAGCTAGCAGTGACTCATCTTGCCTGACTAGCACTACTACCCCCACCACCTCATCCCTTAGTGCACCTGTCGTTTCCTCAACTGGCGCTGTGTAAGTTCTTATGCCGACGATAGTATGCGTTTAGCTAACATCTGTGTTAACAGGCTGCCTGCCACACCTGCCAAACCCACGCCGACGCCGACGCCTACAGGTTCTTCTGGTGGCGCTGCTAACGCGGGTTCTTCTCCCTCGGGTGCCTTGTCCATCCGCCCTCTCAGCGCTCTGACCTCTATTGGTTCTGGACTTTTTGCCCTTTTTGCATTAGCTGTGTAACGGCCTTCATACCCACACGTTTACGACGCGTGATACCCCGCTGGCCGAATTATTCAAGTTTACAATTATCCTGGTGATCCCACGAATACCTTTATCTTATTCACGTCTTTCCACGCACGGAGCTGGGTTTTCTTTTCTTTCTTTCTTTATTGGTGATTTATGGCAGATGCTCGAGGTATTGCTATTATTTCGCTGGATGTGATGGGTTTCACATCGTCAACTGTAATTTGGAATCAATCTTGTACTATGTTTTTGTGGACCATTGGAGGTCTTGTGTAGATGCTGACCGTTTAGAGGTCCCGAGCTGGCGCGCTCAGTGGCTCCATGTTACATTAATGTAGTACACACAAATCACATGTGTTTGTTTCATGTCCGGTTCGAACCCGCAGCCGTGATTGATGTTTTCCTTTTTATGGTGGAGTGGAACGGTATATAAAAGAATTGCTGGATGGCAACTGACCGAGTCAGCACATACGCGGGATTCGCCAGAGTCGTAACTGAGTATCCCTTCAAAGAAACGTGGTTACATACTGTCACGAGTACTTTCACTGAAGTTACAACAGCCACTACGTCATTGGATATGTGCTAGACACGTAACAGGAGAACCAAAGGAGAACGGTCATTAATTCATCCACCAGCGCTCCGTTGATGCTATGTATGTGATCTCCCCAGTTTATAATTTGAAAATTGATACCGGTTCGATTCACTCATTCTCGTTAATTTATAGCAAGCAGGTCATATATAAATTTCCTACAGATACATGTACGTCACAAATAACAATAACTTATCGCGGAATAAAATAAGTAACCATCGAAGTAATAAACTAGCGGAGTATAAGTTGTGATGTGCGCTCTCTGCGCTTGCTGTGGACTGCTGTATGATAGGTATAGTGATATTGCTATAAGGTGGCAATCTGCCAAAAACGATTATAAGGGATATTATTACCAAGAAAGGTCCGCATGGAATTGCCCGACTGTGTTTTGTATGCCCGCGTACACAGCCAGGGCGCGGTGATCCTCGCTCAGCGCTCATGGTTGATAAAGTACTAATTTCCGGATGAGGTTATATAACTGGATGTGGAGTATCAGCACCGAAAACTGGCGTGAGGCACACACAGGAACTGACCTCAAGCATCAGGGAGAAGCGGAAACCTCCACATGTTCAAGTCCGCGCCAGAGCTCGCCAGATCTGCGGGAGGGTGCACTTCCGTCTCGTGCTACTTCCTCGTGCTCAAGTCCACGCCAGAGCTCGCCAGATCTGCGGGAGGGTGCACCTCCGTCTCGTGCTACCTCCTCGTGCTCAAGTCCACGCCAGAGCTCGCCAGATCTGCGGGAGGGTGCACCTCCGTCTCGTGCTACCTCCTCGTGCTCAAGTCCACGCCAGAGCTCGCCAGATCTGCGGGAGGGTGCACCTCCATCTCGTGCTACCTCCTCGTGCTCGATTCCCTCCCAGAGTTCACCGGAGCGCCGGGAAGGAGCAAGTCTGCCTGGTGAGACAGAGTATGTCAATAAAAAATCGCAACTCAGTTTGTCTGAGAGATCACCTTCTGCAATTGCTGTTGGTGCAGGTGCTTCAGAGATCTTGTAATGAACGTTGTTCTTCCACAGAGCACCATCGCCAACATGGCCCTCAGCAGCAAGGGGAGTAGCAGTCGCGGTGGGGTCAGTAGTCACTGTCGCTACTGGAATAACGGCACCGAAAACAGAGGATGCGAGAACAAGAGTGACTGTGAAGCGAGCTAAAGAAGTCAACATGATAATAGTGTAATTAGGCTAAGGGGTGTGTTTATGTGGATGATGTTGGGATTAAAGGACTATGAGAATCTAAATGCTTGATGTCACCAAACCATTTATATGAATGAAGTTGCTGCTTGGCAAGCGCATGCAGTGCGAGAGGCCCCGTTGACAACCAGTACAAGTCATATCGGGTTTATCCCACCGCGTCGAAAGCACTGTTCATGCCGAAGCAATGATCACTCTCGTGAACGGGGCAGGCAGTGAGTTGCGAGCGATATCTGTTCCAAGGGGAGTTAATATCTCAGTTTCAAAGAATGAGGCGATCTGACAGCCTCAGCCACAGACTTTGTAAAATTAATTTTGTGGATACCGTGCGGGACCGAGACCTGGCTAGCAGAAATAGCACTCAGGACATCGATGTGAAGGCAGAGCACTGTGACTAGGACTTGATGAAACGCCTCAAATGCGGTTGTCAGGGGATGAAAAGCCAAGCGCCGACAAAGAGGCCATGGCAGGTGTGAAACTGTGTTCCTCGGTATCCTGACATGGTAGCCTCGGGTGACGAAGGGAGTCAACTGGCCGAGCGGTGTGACCTGAGGGTGACGACATTAATAATGATACCATCTGACAGTTAGATATGAACAAAAGTTGTCAATTTGACCGGGTGCGATACACCGCCAGTATCCTCAGGCTGTGTTCAGCTCACCATGAGCACGAAACCAGTGTTGATGTCTGAGTTTACTAGTCAGTTTGTGCAATTCGTCATTGTGAGGACCAAGAACGGAAGATTCAAAGAGGCGCACTTTCAGACAGCTGCAGTACTATTGGGGACAAGTGCTGGCTGTTGGACGTAGAGATTCTAGAGAATAATCAGTTGACTCAATTTTGGCTCAATCAATACTTTGTACTTACTAATTTTGGTATAAGCTCGCGGTCCATCAAACCTGGCGGAGTCTCTAACGGATTGCGAAACCCGACGGCACGCCTCGGCACGCTAGTGACTTGCACTGACTCGGTACAAAGTACTGCTTCATCGTTTGCATCAACCTTTTTGAAATAGTATGATGGTGACGGTTGCAATTGGGTTCTTGTCACTTCCGACAGAGCTGATATGTCATATCATATGCTTCCTTACTCCCAGAGACCTTTGTCGATGTGCAATGGTCTGTTTTTTCTGTGATTTATATGTTTATCCTGTGCTAACTTCTGTTTCACGGCGCTAGACATGCAAAACCGTACGGAACGCAGCTCAGAATTCTATCCACGTCCAATACAAGCTTGAGCTTTATGCTCAGGGCTTCATCGAGACAAGAACTCTAAACTCCCTCGGTGTTGACAAAAGGATGTCCTCACTCAAGAAATTAGTAACCTTGTGGCGACCTGTTTTCCATGCCAGTACTGTTTTCGAAGGTTCAGTGTCCCCTGTCATGGACTACCTTCCAGGAATACAATACGTGAAATGCGGGATTTGGTGGATGTGCGACAACGACAATCTCTTCATTCGGGACTGCAACACAAATATCAAACTCTCTCATTCATTCCCTAGACACGAGCAGTTCTCCCAGGATCGGTTGCCGGGACCGGTGAGATCAGTTGTCTTCGATCCAATTCAGAACCTTGTGGTTTTAGTCTCCTTGCCTGGTATATGCATCGTGACCAATGCCGAGCAAGGTCGCCACATCTTTTCGATGGAGTTTCGGTTGGCTTCATCCCTGCTTCCACATCCAGATTCTGGAAACGCTTCCTTGAAGTGCCAACATTCTTTCGAGGATTCTGGCCATTACCGTGTTTTTTTAACGCAGGAGCCTGCAATCTGTGGGGATCGTATAGTTATTCTCTATTGCATACCGGACATAGTGGGGTCCAACGTATTCATGCAAGTGATAGATTGGAGGAAGGGACATGCGAAGAGCGTAAGTTCACTCTACTTTTGACACCCTGCCGCTCAGCAAAAGCAGTATCCTGTATGGGAAGATATTGCGGGTTTCCATCTAGTCGACGAACAGAAGTTTGTTGTCATCGACACTCAGGGCGTCATAACTTTGTTTTCATTAGAAGAACATGGCTCGCCTCGGCGCCGAGTCATGTATCACCTTCAGGAATCGATGCGTGCGCCATTCTACCTATTTCATGCCACCCCATCGTTCCATGGCACAACAACTTGTCCAGACCTTGAGTCCGGCTACGTGCCCTCTCTGGAGTCACAAATCATTGTCTTAGAGGTTCTCACAAACGCATGTCCCGTTATTCTAGTCATCGATATGGCCATCTTCTCAGGAAAAGCCTTGCACTCAGAGACACCTGTTGGAATTCCCTGGTCGCAGTGGGGACCCCAGTATACGTGCTGGTTTCGGCATCATCCAAGCTGCCGAATCAGCGTGTTTGGTAGCAAAATGGCCATTGCTCTTCCTCGCTATGCTCTCCCTCAGGACCTTACCCCCAAAGCACTCAACACCGACCCTTGTTTCTGCGTGCACATCTTGGACTTCAATCAGCGGGTCATCGCTCGCGCGGAAAATTTTTACAACCCCGACTCATTAACCCGCTTTATATGCAAGCCTTCTGATTACCCACCTGGACCCATCATCTCGAATCGTTCTTACATTGCGACCATCTGTCGTACTCAATTTTCGCCTTACCTCTTTAACGGGTTATTCTTGGAAGCCGATCGACTTACTTTAACATGGGTAGGTGTCCTTAAATATATATTTAGCGATGATTTAACGATGCCAAACCGTAGTTGCGGGATGGCACGGTTTATATTGAGGTTGTTTCCCCTCCACAGATGGAGGTCGACTCGGGCCTTGTGCACTAGAATTGATATCAGCAGTTGAGGGTGCGGAGATGTTGTTAATTTTCTTACAGGTAAACTACACTCCAGCCCGCCAGTCATGTGCGCTTGATAAATTCCAGACGCATGGACGGAGACGGTTCGTATTTTGGACAATGCAGGGTCTTGCGTAGAAATGTAAGTGAATTGGACCTTGCTAGTTGAATGACATTCTGGTGTCATAATTTCTACGAAAATAGGTATGGGAATGTTTAAATAATGCTTTCCAATCCCTCGATTCAGTGCCCTCCATGAACGAATGCTTCTTTCACTGTTTATCGCGCAGGGCACGCGAGGCTTCTGCTCGATCACCACTGTTTTAAGAATCGCTGATCTTGTTGTGAACGGCGTCTGCAAATAAAAACCCTCCAACAGGATTTTCGGTACGTTTAACGACCGCTAAAAGCGTCTTGGTGAGCACTGGTCAACTAACCAACTACACTGACTTACGCTGCCTTGAATCTGCGCTTTCATGGATGGTAGGTTGCCGGACACCGCTAACGAATGTCTGCTGTGGTTCGCTTGCCCTGCGATCTACTGCACGAGCTGTGGTAAAGCAGAAATGGTAGCTTGCCTTAAGGACAAGTTGAGTGACCGTTTTTACCTCGGCTGGGCGATACTTTCTCATGGACACTTAATTGCCACAAGGCGCTATTGGCTGGCGTCGATCGAGCCTCCGCTGCATTTAGAACAGCTCGAACTGTGAGCGGTCAGTTTAAGCAGTGGGCGACGAGCGATGACTTCTTACCTTTATTTGGAATAATCCTGTCGTGGACGGTTGGTGCCCATAGCGCTCCTGACACCGCTATCGCAACATTCACGTACAGCTGCAGGACATGTTCGCAGATCCTCACCTTCTATATCAGGGGCAAGTTCATTTTTACAGGTCATTGATGTTCGTCACAGCTAAAACACAGTACTAACCTGTGTCTCTAACAATAACACGGGCGGCACACGGAACAAGAAGTATCCATACAGTGCAGATCAGAGAGAGAATGCTGGAGTACATCATGATGACGGTCGCGAGAGGTATGGCCTACGATCTTGATGAAAACTTGTTATGCAACCAAGCTGATCTTATAGCAGAACTCATGACTCGTGGGCGTGGGCCCGTGGGGTTTTTGCAGCCTTGAGAAATTAGGCTCGGTTGCCATTGAGGACTTCTCCTAAGGGTCTTCGTAAATCTGCTCCGAGCTCCATATTAGCTACGCTTCGATGATGAAGCGGTGCCAGCGCGCAGGAAGTGCGCTCGATGTATCGGGAGCTCAGCTGCTTCGACAGATGTTCTGAGGCAGCCCCTCATGCCACACCAGGGTCATTATGTCTGCCAAGTCCAGAACAAGCCTCGTTATCTTTCACACTATAAGGTTTCGTACGACAGGCTATCGCGAGCCAATTACTGGCTAATATTTATTGTCTTATTGTGCATTAAATAGATTTCCTGGCATTCGTCCCACTTCCAAAGGCGGCCCTGTGTGAGTCTACTTCTCCGTTTCGCATCCAGACCCCATGTATTATGAAAATCAGTCACAGCCCATCGTATTGATCGGGGCGTGGCAGATGCCGGGTATCCGTAAAGTCGAGCAGTGGCCCTAGTGCCACTGATACAGCTCGGAGTCGGCTGTTCATAGTCATCAGGCAGAGCCCGTTGATCGCAAGGAATGCAACCAAGGCAATACCGATGTACCACGGTGAGGTAAAACGTTTTGTGCTTGGGGCGCACGTTCCATCTGCTTCAAGCGGGACTTCACTTTGCTCCACTTCCTCCTCCTCTTCGGTTCTTTGCGAGAGCGGGGTATATTCTTTGTTCATCTGGTTGAATGTTACAATCCTACTGCTGCGACAATCGCGTGTACCGTCCGTCAGTCACCAGAATAGTATGTGTTGTAATTATGAGGCTTACCTAGTGCTCGCCAAGTGACAGTTTAGGACTGAAAGGATGAACGGGGGTATTTATGCGGCTGAGAAGTTGGTCTGTGTCATATTTTATTCCAAAACCTTGAATCCAAAAAGTTCATAGTTACTCACACAGCTTACAATAAGTGCGCCGACATACTGCCATCGTGCCATCTGATATTGTGCCTTCCTGGGAGTCACCATGATGCTTGATTGCCGCCAGTTCGTGGAGCACAGCATCACACCGCAGCAGAGATTACTGCATTCATTTCGCACGGAAATGGGCACTGCTTGGAAGTCTGATGGGTCAACTTATCAGGGCAATAAGTTACTCCTGGGTAAGATTTCATCTTAACTTGGAATACTTTATCTGGTGAACGTTTCTCCTGGGAGTTGAGTACTCTTGTACTTATGGCACTGCTCCACACTATGGTCCTCGCCGCATCAGTCAGCTGGGAATGAACAACGTCAGATATAGCAATGAACGCACAGCAGTTCAATTTCGGCACCGCACGACGCGGCCACTATATGTGTATCAGTTCACAGAAGCCCGCTGCATATGAACTATCATAATGTCTTACCCGCGACGCCTTCAACACACTTCTCCACTATCGAGGTGGTCTTTGCGGGACCCCTCTAATGTCGTCTCCGCTTGCATTTCCGTTCTTGTGCTGGTCACGATAGTCAATGTGATGTTTACATTGCACAGTCTTTCTGTTCTCAGCGAGCTCCTCCCCCAAGCTCCTCACGTTCACAGTACGTCAACTGTGTGCTTTTTACCATTTTAGGCATGAAATTGACTTGTCCTCTCGTTCACAGCATATGTCGGAGACGACCACCCCTCCCAGCTCCCGCTGGTGCTGCCACCTGTTGGTCTCGAACTCGAGAGCGGCGAGGGTCACTTTTCATTGTACGATGATGATGACTGGGGCACGATTTTCCCCTCTGACGGGTTTGTCGCGATCGGCCCAAATAACCGCACATTCCTAGTCTCCCTCTACCATCAATTTCACTGCCTAGATATCATCCGCGTTGGCTATGTTGTGAATCGCACGCATGCTGCAGAGCATATCCAGCACTGCTTGCGATATTTACGGCAGGCATTGCTGTGCCATGCTGATACCACACTGGAAGTGGATATTCCCCAGATATCCCCAGATGATGGGAAGTTGTATCACACTGCGAATGGGGTAGGTTCGGTTCACAGATGTAGGGATTGGACGGTTCTGCGGCAGTACATGCTAGAACACCCGAGCATACCGTTTGAATGAGGGGGTGGGTGCCATACGCGCGATGTTCTTGTAATGCCAGATTGATATTTCTATTAGCTAGATACGTCAAAGATTCGTCGTAATTAATTTCTGGAGCGTGTATGTCCAAATACACCAGTACTACAACAAGCTTCAAGATGTTTTCGGTACGTATGTCAAGGTGTTATACAGGCGAAGAACTCTCGTAAGCGCTGGTAGGCGCCAACTCGACATCTGCAATCTCGATCTCGTCGTGTCCCTTCATGCGGGTGAGATCGAAGTCTTTCATCCGAATATCCATATCGGTATCGGCCATGCTGGGTTCAACAGTGAACTGGGTACCCGAAGTGCCTGTGTCGTCTCCACGGCGCGCGATCCATTCAATACGAGTGGACGTTATTGCCTTGGTGGTATGCTCTGATGAAATTCCCAAACCAACCCGAATAATAATGAGGGTAGGTGCGATGCCCTATAATGGATGCGTAAGTAAGCAAAGAGCGGAAATTAGAAAAGTACAAATTTGGGTCCCACTCACGTATATTTGGGTGGCCATCACCGCCACGATGCCTAGTGCGGGGTGTTGGATCGCGAAGAGTACGACGAACACGAATTGTATTATAAGATAGAGGGCACCACTTTCGATGATGAGCATCATCGCACGATGGGAGGCGCCTTGGCCGATGACCACAGGTGATTCCTTCACAATACGGGAGGAGATCCAGATGCGGTAAACTATGAGAAATGTGACGACGACATTGGTGGCGAGTGGGAGGATATACCCTGCGAGCCCCAGGGCCGCCACAGCGGCCGGAGGGGCGGGTGAGGTGGGGTCTGTGATGATGATGAGGTGGAGTACCTCCATTATACAAGCTGTTCGATTTGGTCACTGACTGGTTGATTAGTCGAAGTGAGAGGACGTACCGAAGCCAGCGAAGGCAGAAAGAAGGGGAAGTATGACTACATAGTAGTTCTTACCCCAAAGCATCCAGCAGCGGTAGACGAGAACCAGGTCACCGATGAGATCCGTGAACGAGATAAGGAAATCTGCGCCCATAAGACCAGGAGTCTCCGCGGAATAACCATCGACTCCTGTTGACTCCTATCCAGAAAAATTGGGATGAGGATATGTATTTTCTAACGCGATCTGATAGGGAAACCCACGAGAGTTTTATAAAAATGATTGAATTCGAGGGCAAAATGTGCAGTGCAGCAGAAAAAGAGCAAAAAGTTGGCAAAAACAACAGGGCTACTAAGATTTGGTGAACGTCGTTTCTGACCCAAGACTATCCAAGAGATGATGAAAAGAATGCAGTAGCTGCCTGCAGTTATACGTGAGTGGTTGAAAAAATGACGGATGCTGTAAAAGTCTCACCATACAAGACTGCTTCACAAGCAAAGCCAATCAAAGCTGGTAAATCAGTTGGGGAGCTTGACATTGCATAGAACAGCCTTGAAAACGATGAACAGGTATTTTGTTGGTATGATGATGCTGGCGGTGGTCAACGAAGGGAACGCGCAGCAGCCTGAGGGCACGGAAAGAATGTTTTCATTCTGGTGATCAAACCGGGAACCTCGTGAGATACGGGCTGCCGGACAAAACACACACCATGTGCACTGAATTATTAATATTGCCAGCCAGGCTAAAACCGAAGCGCTACTGAAAATGGTCAAGAAGTAACCAGGTAGCACGCTGCTCCATGAACCTTCCATTCCATTCAAACTCCGCGGCTTGCTCACATACGCAAGAACCAGCCAGGCAAAACCAAAGACTACTAGTCCTACATTCATAATTTACAAGTGACTATTCAGTCTGCTAAACCCTCAAAGTCTGTGTGAATCGCGGGAGACTCACCCCGAGCTCACCTTGGTCCGGGCGCCAATCTTTGCAGTCTTCCTTCTCACATGGCAACGTTTGATGGCCATCGTGGAGCCTTTTTTGGTTCGTAGCCTTAATCCTCCTTCGTCCTCCCATGGCTCTTCTGAGAGTCTGTGGGTCGAGCATCTTCGCTTTCATTATATGGAGCCTCATTAAACGTCTTCGTGCCCCAAAGTCTCCTCTCGCTCACATCCGAGGACCACAGAAAGAGCACTGGCTGAAAGGTACATGCGCTTCGATGGCGATACCACGCATTCATCTTAATACGTGTCAGGCAATTATCACCGTATATTCCAAGATGGTCTGCGCTATAACCTTGATTTGGTGCAGCAATACGGCGGGGCACTCACGGTTTATGCCCTTCTTGGGGTGAAAGCCCTCATTTTGGATGTGTTATGTCTGCTTATCCCCAGTCTCTCTAGCAAAAGCAACTGTACATATCAGATCCACTTGCTTTGCATCACATCATTGTGAAAGAGCAACATGTCTATGAGGAGACCGATATGTTCATCATGTGAGTTTGCTTACGCAGCTCCAGTGCGTAAGCTGATACTCCCGCCTGATAGGGGCAATCGACTCATCTTTGGCGAAGGCCTTATAGCTACTCTTGGTGAGTGCACAGAAGACTTACTTAACGAAGCGTGTGTATATCATCTCATTTGAAAGGCGAACAGCACAGGAAGCAGCGCAAGATGCTAAATCCAGTATTTTCTCTCGCAAATATGCGTGATCTCCTTCCTGTAATCCAGCCTATCGCTGATCAACTACGCACCATCTTGAATGCAAAAATTCCAGCTGATGGCTGTAAGTCGCGTAAATCCCGTTCGAATATAGCATGTTCACCTAGTTATTTGCAGCTGTTGTGGAGGTCAACTTACTTCCGTGGTTGTCGAGAGGGGCACTGGAATACATCTGTCAAGCAGCGCTCGGACACTCATTCGAGACACTTGACCCGACAAAAGAAAACGAATACATTGAAGCCATTAGGACACTTGCGTGCGTTGTTTGTTTGTTCCCGCGAGCATTTTTGAAATGAATCCTGACAGACCATCCACTCTTCGCTTAATCTTCCTCCGCCCGTTTATTCCAATGATCGTGCGACGATTTTCCTTGTATTGGAGGAACAAGATGATGGATTGGATGCCGAGTGACGCATTAAAAAACCTTCGTCATGTGGTAAACGTGATGGACACCGCCAGCAAGAAGATTTTCGCCGAGAAGAGAACAGTCTTGGAGAATGAAGGCTTCATCGGAATTGCGGGGAATCGCATGCAAGGTAAAGATATCATGAGTATCATGCGTCAGTCAATTCTTTTCACACACGTAATTGTTCTACTAACGAGATGGCTACTGCCAGTGCGAGCCAACGCGTCTTCTTCCAATGACGATCGATTGACAGACTCGGAATTGCTGGGCCAGATGAAGTGGGCGTCATTTACATACCCTGCCAGCGTGAATCCTAAACTCAGTACCCTTTTAGCACGATCATCTTTGCGGGCTTTGAAACGACTACCTCTGCTATATGCCGCATTCTTTGGATCCTGGCCGAAAAGCAGGACGTTCAGGCACGGCTACGAAGCGCAATCCGCAAGGCTAAACGAGACTATGCGGATGCGCAGGGCCTGTCCAGCCCATGGGAAGACGTAGAATTACCCTACGACACGCTTATGGGGCTGCCTTATCTAGATGCCATAGTCCGTGAAACACTTCGAGTGTATCCACCGACTTCTCTTCTCAGCCGAACGTAAGTTTATCTTGCCACATCACCTGAAACACTCACCGAACAATTTTTCGGGTGCATTTTAGTGCTCGTCAGGCTTCCGTTCTTCCATTACACCAGCCAATCAGGTCTGCATCTGGCGAAATGATCTCTTCCGTCCATGTTCCAGAAAATACGACGCTTATAATTTCTATCCTGGCTTCCAATCACAACAAGGAGATCTGGGGCGAGGATGCCTCGGAATGGCGTCCGGAACGATGGTTGTCACCTTCCGGTGAGCGCCTTCATCTTGGAGATGGTGAAAGTAATTCCCCGACCGGTGCAAGTCTGGGGGTCAAGAACGGCATCAAATATCCTGGCGTGTATGGTTTGATGTAAGTGACAGAAAACCTGTAACGTTGCAGAAGAGCTGAAAGCCGTGGTCAACGCAGGATGACGTTCCTCGGAGGCGGCCGTGCATGCATGTTCGTGATGTGTCATTTTGTAATGTGTGCATAGCCATTGATATAATTGATGTAGCGGCTTTAAGTTTGCAGAGATGGAAATCAGTGCGCTTTCTTGTCCTTTCCGCATACAGAGATGAACTAAGTTATTACAGAACAAGTCCTCACGACCCTCCTCCCACGAATACATTTCGCGCTGCCCGCATCGACGGATAGAAATGGACACGTCAAGGAGATCTACTGGAAGATAAACGGGCTGCAAGTTCCGGTTGTACGTCCACCAGCCGGTGACAACGTGACAGCTCAGGTCCCATTGGACCTGAGAAAGGTATGCGAGCAAGACTTCGTAGCGAATCAGCCAAACTAGCTCGAGTAGGGGTGAAGACGTACACATTTGAGTGCACCTGCATGCTACACAATGCAATCTAATGTACATCCTGAGAAGCACGAGACTTCTGAAACCTCGATAGTAAGTAGGACTAGGGTTAGCTACCGCTGTTCTTCGTTTGTAATAGGGTTGGCGAGGCGCCCCGATTCCGTTTGTGAGCTCGCGGAGATCGCGAACGTGAGCTTCGTCTTCGTCGGGCGCGATACCGCTCATCATCGATGACATGACGCTCAACATCCTTCGAGCGGCTTCTGGACTTTGGTGCTCTTCTATCCTCATGCATCTCAACTTTATCACTTTCGCCCATCTTAGCCTCCACACCCTCGTCTTCCTTTCTCTTTTCGTGTTTCCTCTTCCACATGATCTTGCGGACGCATTTCGAACACAGAACGACCTTCACGAGGGCTTCTTTCCTTTGACCGTGCTCTTCATATGTAAATGGTAGCTCGAGAGTCGTAAGTGAAGTAGAAGATGCGGTGTGTTCGGGACAGCGAGCGTTCGCGCATGTCGTCTCGCCCGTTCCAGAGAGAACTTCTGTTTCTGTACGCCAGCGGAGAGTGAACTAGACGGTCGATGATCAGCCGCCAAACACACGTACTAGAGGCGAGAGACGTACATTTCCTGACTTGTAATGCTTGAGATCACAAATCGCGAATTCGCGGTAGAGACTGTCGTAGTATTTCTGCGCTAGCTGGTCGTTCCATGACGTACTGGCCTCATCTTCTGCGCCATCTCGTAGGAACCTTTAAGAAGATATAAAAGAAGTAGACTTGGAGATGCGAGCGGTTCTTACTTATGCGAGGCCTTCAGGATGTCGAACTCCGTGACCGGAGTTGAGGCAGCAGCAGCAGTCGTCTTGGAGACATATGGCTTGTATAATGACGACATATGAGATGGGAGTGGGTTCACGGCAAGTGGGTTGTAACTTGTTTGGGTGTATAAACTTTAGGCTTTCAGCGCTTATTATACAAGCTACGACGAATACACTACAATAGCTAATAGTCACCTACGCTGCACTGTTACATATCTACCCTGTGTATATTCCTATCATTTCCCAAAGCGAAATACATGCACAGTACTACATAGATACTTTAATCAGATTCTGTAGCGCTGCGATATCAGTCCCTGCATTCCGTGGAGTGATACTGCAAGGGAACGGCGCGGGTCGTCTACAGAAATACATCAGCATGAGTATGTCTCCACAGAAATCCTGCCCAAGATCACTTACACAGTAAGCCCTCCCTCCCACCGTGGCTTGAACTCAATCTCCTTACCGTTCTCGTCTTTGGCATTTGAAAATTTGAAAATCGCGAGCAAGTGGACCATCGCAGACCATACAGATGCTTCAGCGAGATGCCTACCAGGGCATATCCTTCGTCCAAATCCCCAGACAATACTGACGGTATCATCCGTTAGAGTGCCATCCGCATTGAGGAAACGGTCAGGATTGAATTCAGACGCATTTGGGTATTTCACTTCGTCGTGACACATCGCCCTGCACGGGAGTAAGTTGGGAATCAGGAATTCCAAGGATAATCATCGTCCATACCAAACATTCGGGGTGACCGTAGCACCTGCGCTACACGTCAACATGAGCTGAATCAGATCAGGAAGAACTTACATACCTTTGGGGATGTAATAGCTCTCATAAACGTCGCTTTCGACGGCAGCGTGCATGATTGCTATAAATAATCACCGGTCTGTTCCTTTTGTACTGGGCGACGAACGCACCCAGAGGGAACACTGGGTGCCACCGAAGGCACTCGCGCAAAATGGCATCAATATAGGGCAAGGATGGTCGATCCTGGAACGTCGGCAGTCTCTTTTCACCAACCACGTTCTTAATGAGTTTGTGCGCTTTTTCTTGTATGTCTGGATGGAGAACCATCACAAGGATAAAGTTCATTATTACACCCGCTGTCTAGGAATGGTCAGTGTTGAACTAATCGCCCACCGTTTCCTGCCTACCGTCTCAGTGCCAGCTGTTCGCGAGACGATGTTATCAGTATGAGGAATCGCATCGAGTTGATGTGCTCACCCCCGGTCGCAGTTGCTGCAGAATCCATTACTGCTTTCTTCTGCCAAGCCGAATTTCCGTTGCTCTCATCAATCTTTAGCAAGTGGTCAGCGACCATGCAAGAAGAGACGGTTCCGGCGAGCTGAAAACTGACAGTGAATAAAACACCTCACGTCACGCTGCACTTACCAAGCCATGTTCCGTGCGCGCAAATGGATTTTCTAGATTTTCGAGTGCTAACCGTTTAGCTAAAGGTGAAACTCTCTTGAGCCGCATGCCAGGGAGCCAAGACGGGAGACGGAGAACTGCAGATCAGACAGTAAGAAATTGCACGAAATAATTGCGATGTGGCCTACGGGAGGGGAATGCGCTGAATATCGCAGCTACCTCCGGTCTCATCTCTTGTAATATAACCTCCAGGGCCAATAATGCACGCTCAATGACGTAGTCATTGCAGCGTTCTGCATCATATGAGTACACGGCAGACATGATTATGGAACCCGCATGCCTGAAAAGTTTGTCAATGGCAAAAACGAGTGCAACTACGTAGAATTCTACTCACACTTCGAGATGTTTTGGGTAGCCCAAAGGATCCTCCAGTAGATTCAATAGAAGTTCGTGAGTTTTGGCCACTTGCATGAGCCGAAAATCAGGTACGACATCTTGCCGGAATGACTGGTGAAGAATCTTGCGATGAAGACGCCATCTGCTATTATATCGCATGAACGCAGTAGTGTGGTCAATGCCAAATCTAGTTCAGGACTAAGCGACAAGAACACTCGATCCTTCGATAAGTCATACAATTCATTAGTCGCAATCTCTGGTCTGTCAGAGTAGTTTTGCGACCGATTTTCGAGGAGAGCTCTTGCGATTTTCTCAGAGTTGACAACAATGTTATCCTGACCAAAGAGCTTGGTATAAACCATGTCGCCTATACCAGCAACATCAGTTAGTACTGCGCAGAGTAGGGTGTCAGCATTTTGAGGACCACTTGCCATATTGACTGCCCCATGTCTTGTAGGTCACCCATGGTTCATTTACATCAACTGCCAGTGCGCTACCTAAAATTGGGAGTGACCGGGGCCCTGGTGGAAATTGAACACCGTGAGGCAGCTTCGGTTTGGCAAAGTAGCTTCTTAGTGCAATGCAGATCACAACAGCAGCAAGAAGTCCTGTAAGCCCACCCATCACGCTGTCCGACATAGCAAGAACAAACTCTGAGGTGTGTGTCTATCAAGAGCGGGGGTCCTTTTCACTAAGTTATGACATTGGACAGTTGCAATTGTGTCGCTAGTTCGCTAAATGCCTGAATTACATGGCAACCTTGTTGACAGTTTGATAATGCACCCGCAAGCCGCGGCCATGTTGGCAGAAGTCATATTTGGAGTTGGGGCGCCCTGAAACTTTAAGCACCCCTTGGAGCCAAATGAATGGCCGTGTGGATAATGCATAGTGGATCCAAAGGAAACCGATCTATCAAAAAATGGTGATGGAGGAGTTGATGTGTGCCAGTAAGCTTCAGTATTAGACTGAATAATGATCTGTATCTGTTTGAATGGCAATAGGAACGATTATGAGGAATCATACCTAGTACCGTATATGATGCTCTTCGTAAAAGTTCATATGTAAATTTGTCGCAGTGCGAAGTCAAACGTCAAGCATCACAGTGTGGACTGTTCCTGCAGGCATGTCAAATTTTACGGGTGGAAGGCACCATGCTGAGTGGAGGCAATAGTGACCACGATATTCAGAATTGGTGACACGGACGTACGATGACCAAATTTATATAACTTTATCAGTTGCCACATGTGTCACTCATGTACACGCCGCGGTAGTGTGCGTTTTCCTGCTGTAAGTCATGATATAATATAAAGACCTAGTGGTATATTGTTGTGGAGTGCATGCAAGTGCTGTTCAGGTGTGAGGCGGGAGTGGCGGGACGACATGGCAAGAAAAAAAGTTGTCAGCGGCACTTGCCGGGAGCAACTGGGTGTGACCAAGAAACGGATGCTCCTCTCGACTCAGGTCTACTAGCTAGAACATTCAACTCAACACTGGAGTCCTTTTGATACTGGAAGACTATTCGACTTACCTTCCCAGCTTGAATGGCAATTTCAGGTCGTCATTGGATATATGCGTGGCCCGTACCACTACCTACTCGTGGATCGATTCATTGAAATCACACACGAGATAGTCCGACCCGTGCTGGTGCGGGCAGGTCTTTGGACTATCAACTATCCACGTATTGGGTACAGCGGCACTCAGACGCAAGTCGTGGTGTTGTCCCCGATAGACCAAAGCAGCACCTTCCCTTTGCGATCTCCACTGGCGAGTATCTCTCTGTTGGGGGAATTTGCGACGCAGTCAATCCGGATCCCTGGCTTTCTGTCATCTGCGGTGCGTTCGAGTTCTTGTCCTTTTTGTTGGCGCGTCTGTACTCCACAGCCGCACAGTCTCGTCATTGGCTGACGAGGCATGGTACAATATGGCAAGCCAGACGATTCAGTGTCTTGGGCGACCATACAACTTTCATTTTGAACCAAATATTCGAATCATTTTCGATCTAGAGAAGAGGATGGATATTATTTGTGCGCCAAACCCGAATGATTGTGAAGAAACGGCCAACTTCCTTCGTTCACAAAGGGAAACCTAGCCTTAGATTGATGGTATCCATCGACAAAAATGCTAGTGTTTGTCCATCGGGGGACACCAAACACCGAATTGCAATAACGGAGTGTTGCGAGGACGGCGCCAGTCTCTGCGTCCCACACACCCATTTACGACTCTTTCCCCTTCGGAGAAGCACGCCGAATGCACGGAATCTGTATGCTTCTCCCACGGATCAAATACCGCTCTTGACGTCCCATGTGTTCTATCACTTCCACCGCAGCAATGTGTCAAGTTTGGCGATACGGTAACTAATCACATTCCGTAAATGTAAATGTCTTCTTCATGTGGCCCTCCTACTAATGTACGTCTCAAATCTGCGTGGATCAATCATCTGAACTAGTGACGACCCGTCGTCTGCCTTTGAAGAGCACGACTGCTGCCCCGTATCGATCGGAAGTTCATAAGGAACGCACATTGGGTATATCCTTGTGTTGTAGAGCTTTACATTGTCCCTGATATCCCAGGGTGCTTGTTTGGCTCCGCACCACCTACCTCTGCTACGGCGTAGATCTCATCTCGCTTCTTCCCGAAAGAACGTGCGTCTGGTTCTATCATATTAATAGTCCTCTATTCAGTTTGTCTTTTATCATCATTGGTAATACACCCTACTTCGCTGCGAGACCAGAGGAACCTAGAACGATCACTGGGCTCTAACGTTTTCGCTCTTTAGTGTTGACCTCCAGAAGGGCTTTGAGTCTTCGGCTGCTCACACGTGAGCCAGTTCTCAAGTCATACGTTCGCGGTGTGCCCTTCAATCGAGCAACAAATTCTGGCGAAAATCCGTAATCTCTGAAATTGAGTATCTATGATGTGGACACCGAAGTGGAAGACCTTGCCCTAAAATGGTTGAGAGCGGAAATGACTGAAAACTTATCCATTGAGATTCAAGCGGTGACTGCCAGGGTGATGGACGCTACATGTGATGTTCGCACTATCCCACAATTGACATATCATGGTAAGCGACAGATTTCGTGCTTCCCTTGCCCTTCCTTAATTCCTTAACGATCATCGTCCCAGCTGCTCTTTCGTGCTCCAGCTCACAATCGGGTCTGACTGAAGTGTTATTTTCTCAGCTGACGGTCTGGACTATTACTTGGATTTTCAGTACGTACATTGAATTTCTGTTAGGACCTTTAGCATATACATATATGAACCTCTGCTCGGACCTCTATGAACCTCTTCCCTGGTCCTACAGACTCCTATGGCGATCTGCTGCTAAAGCCACTCCACATAAATGATAAGGATTTGATGTGGATAACCACATGCATTTATTAACTCTGACAATAGTGCAGGGAACAATGTGTCTAGCGCAAAGATGCTGCTTTGGCCATGATGGTGGACAATGGCCGCAGTGCCAGTGGAATAATCTATCCAGTCCACAAGGAAGCAGCCCATTGAATCAAAGCTGTCACGTTCTCCATGAGTGGACACATCCACACGGACACATCCACATGGACACAGTACCAAAAGACCTATATATAAGAGGTAATCGCTTCTTGGACCCTTACCAAGTGGCACCCCGACTAGGACCCCGTAAAAACCGGCAACTAGCACAGCGCTCAACAGCGCTCTCGTCGCCCAACGGCGCCCCGCCCTCCTCAAAATGTCCTAGAAAACAAAAAGCTCAAACCAGCAACCAGCAATGGCTCCCACAGGAGCTATTGCTCAACCCCAGGCACCCTTCGCACCAGCCAGAGCCCACCGAAGTACTACAGCAAGCAAACCTCTACTGTCAACAAGCAAAAGCATCGAGGACCACGCAGCTGGAACAGGCATTCACACCGACATCACCACTTCAAGTGCAGCAAGAAAGCTACTCAATACACACGGCCTGACTTTACCTGTGGCAGGAAAGTCGCTCAAGGACATTGCCGCCGCAATGTTCGAACTCAGCATCTCGGCAGTCAATCTCGGAGCAACTAACAGAAATTCTTCGGGCCTTGGCAATCATCTTACACGAGGCCGAACAAGCTACTGACATGGTTAAGGTAATAGACCGAATAGAAGCATTGATTAACGGCCCGATAGCCCTTCTAGATGAAAAGGTCGATGTGCTGGCTGATATAGCCTCAACGCACAAGACCTCGATGGACAATGTAGTAACAGAGGTATGCACTCAGCTCAATAACTCTTCCGAAGGCATAGAGAAAATGGTGGAAAACGCGACACTGAGATCTGCCCAACAAACCTCAACCAGCGTAGGGAAAGAGAGGTCTGAAGGACCTCTCTCCTATGCCGCAGCTGCGAAAGCGGGAATCCCATTAGCACTAACCAAACTCCTGGCGCGTAGCGAAGCGCAGTCCAGGCAAATACTAATTGATAGAAGATCCGTCCTCATAGCAAACTCCCTCAGAGAACTCACAGAAGCCCAGCTGGTATTGAAGGCATCAACCGCACTAGAACTAATGGAACAAAACGGTATAGAAACTCCAAAGGAACTAACATTCGTTTCAGCTAGACGTCTACCCCACGGTGGGGTATTATACGAACTTAACTCAAAAGACTCCGCAGAATGGTTTAATAGCCCAACTAATCGCAGCAACTTTCTAGAATATTTCGCCCCCAACGCTTCCATCAAGGACAGATTGTATCATGTACTAATGGAAAATGTCCCGATAACCTTCATCCCAGATAACCCCGCAGCCATCGCCGACATCGAGAAAAAGGCAGGCCTCAATCCCAAGTCGATCAGCAAGGCCAAATTCATCAAACCTGTATCGAGACGACACCCGAACCAATGAACAGCACATGTCGTTATCACGTTTGCATCAAAAGAACACGCCAATCAAGCCATCAAATTTGGACTGGCAATAGCTGGCAAAAAGGTATATGGGCGTAAACTACTTCCAGAACTGACGCGCTGCCTCAAGTGCCACGCTTTTGATGGAGGACACATGGCAGCGGATTGCCCGCAGGAGCAAGACATCTGCGGATTGTGTGGAGAGGCCCACAGGACATCGGAATGCCCCATCGACAATCCAGAAAACTATTCCTGCGCCAACTGCAAAACCAAAGGACATGCCACTTGGAGCAGACAATGCCCCATCTTCGTGCAAAAGTGGGACAACTTCAAGAGGAGGAACGACAAAGCTAAGTACATCTACTACCCTACCAAAGACCCATTAATGTGGGAGTCCGCCTCTAACCACATCGAAGAAAGGACAGACTCCCACCCCCCTCCCCCAACTGACCAATTCTCCCAACAGAACCAACGATACCCTCCACCAGCGAGAAACCGCCAGGAATGGAACACTGTCAATCACAGCTGCCAACCCCCAGCGAATCGTAACCCTGCAAATGCCAACAACATCCCTCTCGGCCCCAAAGTGCAACATCGACTCCCAGAATCATGGTTCAACCCTGAAACCACGCACCAACACCACCCCAGCACCCCCCCCGCATTGGTCTCCTTCACCGCCTCCAGCTCTGTACAACTCAGACAGTCTCGCAGGCCCATCAGGTTGGGACTAATGGTTGATACGACCAACCCCATACCAATGCGAGACGACTTCATGATATGGCAGCAAAACCTCCACAAATCATCAGGCGCTTGGGAACACCTAATCAAAAATCTCGACCCGGATACCTACGACCTGGCCTGCATTCAAGAACCGTATCTTAATCCTGTCAATTTAGCCAACGCATTGAACCTTAGAGCCCATTGGGATGTAATATACCCTACTGACCACCACTCCAGCCCAACATGAACGCAAGTCATCATGCTCATCAACAAACGTCTATCGAAAAACAACTGGCATAGCAAGCCCATCAAATCATCAAACATGATGGCAATAGAAGAACTCACTGGCGAGTTCGGAAAGGTAAGCATTTACAATATCTATAATCCGTGCGAAAGCGACCATACCCTCCATTTTCTGGAGAGACATATGAGAGGGGAGCATAATCTGCGGCGCCTCGCTCAAGGCGAAAACGGCACCGCTCCCGAAAGTATAATGTGGATAGGCGATTTCAATAGACATCATCCCATGTGGGAATTACCCAGCAACTCTCATCTCTTCACCGCGGCGAATCTCGATGCCGCAGGTGTGTTAATTAACCTTCTAGCATTATACAATTTAGTACAGGTACTCCCCCCAGCTATTGCCACCCTCGAAGCCTCCAACACCAAAAATCTCACAAGGCCCGACAATGTTTTCTGCTCTGCTAACTTTGAAGACAAGATCATCAAGTGCAACGCTGAGTACCATCTTCGCCCCGTAAATACTGATCATTTCCCTGTAATTAGTACAATAGACCTTCAACCTGAACGAATAGACACCACCCCCAGGTACAACTACCGCGCTACAGAATGGGACGCATTCAGGGAAACACTCTCGGCAAAACTCGACAAGATCCCACCAGCCAACGAAATCACCTCTCCGAACGGATTCCACGAGGCCTTCAATGCACTTACCGACGCAATCCAGAAGACAGTCAGCGAGCAAGTCCCGCGCACCAAGCCATCCCCGTACGCCAAACGTTGGTGGTCCAAGGATCTCGAATGCGAACGCAAACTCGTTCACAAGCTCGGTCGCAAATCGCATGCCAAGTTAGCGAGAAGGACTGACCCCATCCACGAGGAGTACCGCATAGCTCGCAACAAACTATCAGAGAGCATCAAAACGGCAAAGGAGCAGCACTGGAAAGAGTGGCTGGAAACACTAACCTCAACAGGAATGTGGTCTTTCCACAAATACGCCGCCAGCAACCCAGCGGACCAAATCCATACTCGCATCAAAACCCTACAGGACCCCCAAGCAGCCCCGAATGCCGCGACGCAAGACAACAAACGTAAAAGTGAACTACTTTACGAAGTTTTCTTCTGCCCCCCACCAATCAACAACCGAGTAGACCCCGATTTCGTTTATCCTCCTCCTGTATGCAAATTCGAACCGATAACTGACCAGCAGATTTTTAGAGCTATTTCCCGACTATCCCCATACAAGGCACCAGGTATCAATGGAGTAAGCAACATAGTTTTCATGAAGTGTGCTGACCTTCTCGTCCCGTATATGGCTCCAATTTTTCGTGCCACCTTCACCCTGGGGATTTACCCAGACGCTTGGAAATGCTCGTCAACGATAGTCTTACGCAAACCAGGTAGGCCAGACTATAGCGTACCGAAGGCATACTGCCCAATCACCCTCCTCGACACAATGGCCAAAATCCTGTCTGCATGTGTAGCCGACGACCTAACGTACATCGCTGAATGCCACAAGCTCCTCCCTTTGACCCATTTTGGTGGACGCCCCGGAAGATCCACAACAGACTCTTTGCACCTACTAACCAAGTTTATTACAGATGCTTGGGCTTCCAAGGAGAAGTTCGTCTCACTGCTTTTCCTAGATGTGAAGGCCGCGTTCCCAAGTGTAGTTGTAGCGAAACTGCTTCATGACCTACGAAAAGTAGGAATCCCTCAAGAATACGTTGACTGGTATGGCAGGCGCCTAGACAACCGAAAAACAGTTATGATATTCGATGACTTTCAATCAGAAGCTTTCAATGTAGCCGATGGCGTCGACCAAGGTTGCCCCTTGTCCCCACTAGGCTTTGTCTTCTATAACTCGGGAGTCTTACAAGTCGCTGACCCAAATCCTCGCAGGGGGGAAATCAGTTTAGGTTTCATCGATGACGTCGCACTGGGAGCCAAAGGCAAGACGTATGAGGAAGCTAACGGGAAACTCAAGACAATGATGGAAAAGGAAGGAGGCGCTCTCGACTGGAGTGAAGATCACAACGTGGAATTCGAGCTGGACAAGACAGCGCTCTTATGTCTGTTGAGACTGCGTGTCCCAAGCAGTGACAATCCACGTAAAACAGTACCAGTCCCTCGTCCATCAATCAAGATAAGAGACCATACGATCAATCCGTCTCATGCGCACAAGTTTCTCGGAGTGATCTTCGACGACGAGCTTCGATTCAAGAACCATGCTGACTTCGCCCTGGCCAAAGGAACAAAATACGCACTAGCGTGCAAACGGATGATTAGGCCAACGAAAGGCATACATGGTAAACTGATGAAACGACTCTACGAGGGGGTGGTGGTCCCAAAGATGACTTATGGCGCAGACATCTGGTGCGTGGGGATAATAGCCAAGGGAAGAGGAAGAAAGGGAGAGGGCAGAGCAGCGCGAGGCTTCGCTTCTAGAATGGCGAGAGTTCAGCGCATGGCCACCCTGCTTATAACCGGAGGACTAAGATCATCAGCTTCTGACGTACTCGATGCACATGCTAATGTCTTACCAATCCAACAGATGATCCGGAAAGTGTGCTACAGAGCCGCACTCAGAATGGCCACCCTTCCGAACTCACACCCTCTGGCCAATGGAGTCAAAGCAGCGTACAAGTACTGCGAGAAGTGGGAATTTCAAGGCCGCAAACGCCATCCTTCTCCCCTGCACAGACTGGTGAATGAATTCAGAATCAACCCAATGACGATGGAAAAGATCTTACCAGCCCGTCATTTCCCCAAATGGTCGCCAGACATCGCAATAAGCATTGCTGCGAAGGAACAGGACGCAATCAAGGAGGATAAAGAAGCGAGCGAGAACCTCAGAGTTTACTCAGATGGCTCGGCCGTAGATGGAGGTGTGGGAGGAGCAGTGGTCTTAATGAAGGATGGAGTGATGGTCAGAGAGAAGAGGTTTTACCTGGGAAAGGTCGAGGAACACACGGTGTACGAGGCGGAGGTAGTCGGAATGATTCTGGCAGTTCATTTGTTGAAAGAGGCGGGAGGCGGGAGGCGAGGGCACCATGGCCTTGGGAGTAGATGACCAGGCAGCTATAAGGGCAACGGGTTCCTTCCAATCCCAACCAGGCCACTATCTCATTGACAAGTTACACGACGACCTCAGGAAGCTACTTCCTGAAAACGATGGACGGAAGTTAGCGCTCAGATGGACACCGGGACACAAAGGATTAGCAGGAAACGAAGAAGCGGATGTCCAGGCAAAGCGAGCTGCAAGGAATGAGATGTCGGAAGGCAGGGAGTTGCCAAAGTCGCTGAGATCGAGAGAAAACACCCCCATCACGCTCCCACTCAGCAAGTCAGCAACGAAACAACTCTTCCACGACCAGCTAAAGAACGAAGCAAGAACAGTAATGAGTAACTCACCCCGATACGAATTCCTTCGCTCGATAGACCCCACCTTCCCATCAAACAACTTTGAGAACATCGTCGATGATTACCCCAGACAGCACTCTTCCCTCCTCTTCCAACTCCGCTCGGGTCACGTCCCACTGAACAAGTACCTACACCGAATCTCGAAATCAAAATCCCCCTCGCCAAGATGTCAGCAATGCAACGAAAGAGAAGAAACAGTTCATCACTTCTTAGTATCATGCCCCAAATATGCCAGACAGAGTGCAACACTGAGGAACGAGATAGGCCCACGCGCAAGTCAACTCCAACACCTACTCAGCAACTGCCACAGCACAAAGGCTCTATTCATGTACATTGCCAGCACCAAGAGATTCGTCCAAACGTTCGGAGACGTCACCCCACCCAACCCAATGGAAACTGTAGGAGAATGAGCAGAAAGAACGAAACAAAACTCGCAACCCTTACCATCATCGGCCGCCATCAAACAGGCACCCCAGTTCTCGCATACATGCTTGAACCATTATAACAGTCGTCATTGCACATAGAGAAGAAAAACGAGAACTTAGTAACATAATGTACGTTCTGTCTACTATAGGGCTTCGCCCCAGAGGACAATAAACTAGAATAAAAAATAAAATAAAATAAAAATATATATATAAGAGGTATCGAGCTTGAGCATCATCAACAACTTTCCATCATGCATCGCGCTTTTGATTCTGAAGACATCATCTATTCCGTGCTAAAATATACTATTTCGATCTCGACTCAACTATGCTCACCATGCTCTTACTTGCAGTCCAGAGAGCCAACTTCCAGCGAGTAGGAGCCACTCAGAACGGACGCATCAAGAGTGCAACTTGAATCATCATGTCTCCTCTGTCTCCAACATCAGTACACCATGATTCCCCCGTTCTCTGTGCCAGTCTATAAACCTCTTTCCGACGCTCTGTCAGGCTTCAGTTTCACGCAGCTGCCTGTTTGCACTTAGCAATACCTACTAAAGGCAAAATTGGTACCTCCTCACGCGCCTGACGTGAACTCCATTTCGGCCGAATGTTTAACCATATCAATGGCTCTGAGGAGGTACCAATCTTGCATTTAGCAGGTATTGCTGAGTGCGAACAGGCAGCTGCGTGAAGCTGAGGCCTGAGAGAGCGTATGGAAGAGGTTCATAGACTGTCATGGAGAACGTGGGAATCATGGTGCGCTGATGTTGGAGACAGAGGAGAGATGATGATTCGACCTTCGCGCTTTTGATGTGTTCGTTCTCAGTTGCTCCCACTCACTGGGAGTCAGTGGCTCTCTGGAAAATTTCTGCAAGTTAGAGCATGGTAAGCATTGTCGAGTGGAGATCCTAATGATATACTTTTCACTCGATATTGATCTCTGCTTCTCCAGCAAGGAGGAGCTCTAAAAGCTCTTGCAGTCCCTTTGAGTTCTGATTGTTCTCGGGCTGCTTCTTCAAGCTTCGCTTTGGATATTCCCTTCACCGACCCGATCGTTGACCGTCAACGAACTTTGTCGTTCCCCTTTTCTCCCGATGTTGAGATGCATTAATTTCACTGTAATATCATGGTCATCTGACTCTGCATATGGATACAGCTAATTCTCTCGGTCGTTCATCCCAATCATCAGCTTCATCAACCTAGGTGGGTGGGTTTGGTTGTTTTCATTGATTAACTCCATTTCAGGTCTATCCGTATTCAAATCCCGGACTACACAAGTAACGGTGCAGTAACTCAAGGTACAAGTGGCTGGTGACCGGTGGCCATAAAAACAGACAAGAAAGAGAATGATAAAAATCAACAATTCATGTATAATATATAACACAACTCCAAGCGCTCAATGAATTTCCTATCCTACTGGCCCGGTTCATTTCAGCGGGATCTCAAGTTCAGCATGACGCAGATAACGCCAAAGAAGAATCACTACCACATGTCTATTTGATTGGGATACCTACAGGAGACGAGGTGCATACGGGCAACTGACGCAGGTATTGAATATTGAATGACAGAACACAGTATATAGCAAGTGTGTAGTTTGACATATAAAAGAAATCACTGTTCAGGTGAAGGGTTGCTGAGCTTAGCCCAGCCCTTAGTACCTTTGAGTGAGGCTATGAATTCATCCATATCGGATTCTGATTCTGATTCCTGGGTCAGCTCTGCCATTTCAGATCTTAATAATTGACGTCGAGCAAGCACAAATAAGCATTCCCGAATGAACTGCCACCCAGGGTGATTTTGGCGCGTCCCCTTGGGAACTTCTTTGTGAGTTTGTAAAGACGTCTTCTTTTCGCCACATGCTACGGCGTCTAATGTCGCCCATTCATCGAAGGGGCGCAATCCCCGTGGTCGAAGGACTCCCTTCTTGTAACACATGGATATCCAGCGCGAAGCACCACACAAAGGACTCCAAGTCATGACAATATAAGTGTTTGACTTCGCCCCGTTGACCCTTTTTGGTGAGAAGATCGCACACCATGAACTGCACTGTGCCCGTGCATTCGTTTCCTCGAGGACCTGGCTCGTCCACCAATGATGATAGATCATAGTCGTTCAAGACACCAATCAGCTTCCCGTCTTTTTCATACCACATCAAGTTTGGAGGGCTGACATCTCGATGGTAGACCCCTTCCTTCCACAGAGTAATGTGGCCTGCATACCATGTCAATGAAGGGACTCACAAATGTGACCAAAACACGTACATAAAATGCATTGATGCCATACATTGGAAAGATCTTCACCATGTCGGAGCTGTGTGATGGGCCGCAGCTTGTGAAATAGCATGATGTAGAATACATGACCACTCCTAGTCGGTGCCAGAGTACAACACAAGACTTTTTGGACTGTGGACGCGGGATGTGTCAACTTGTAGTACCACACCAACTGAGGAAGATGGCTGTTCGAATTTGTGGTCTCGTGCTCCTTGGCGATCTCAGAAACATTTTGCAAGATTCCCAGCTCGTTAGTGTGCTGTTCCTCCGCCGCCCCAGCAAAATCACCATCCCATGGTTCTTCTTCCACCATGATGACTGATAGTTTTGTTAAGCGAGTTGCTCGCTAGTAGAACAGTGAACACTTGCCTTTTAAAGTCCGTAGTGCGCCGCTTGTTGAAACCACTATCATGAATTTCCCTTGTCACATGCTGCGGCGCCTGAAGTTTCCCGTGGAACAACTTGAAGGACTTGATTGGTAACTGGCTGGCTGGGGATGCCATGCAGTACTACTCGGTTTGAAACATGGGTCCCTGTGCTAACCAGTGAAGGTTAAGATGGAAAGAGCAACTAAATATCATCCACCCATCCCATGAGCAACTGACGCAGGTAGCAAAACACTGAAACAACTAAATAAAATCACTGTTCAGGTGAAGGGTTGCTGAGCTTAGCCCAGGTCTCAGTAACTGTGAATTCGCGTAGGAAATTATCCATGTCGAGTTCCGACTCCGATTCCTGGCAGTTGATGCCTGCCTTTGAGCCTGCTTGCAGCAGTCGTAGACGTCGAATGATGGTCTGCTTCTCAAGCACACACAAGAATTCCAGAATGAACTGCCACGCAGGGTCTTCTTCGTGCGTGCCAGCAGGAATGTTCCTATCAGTCTGCAAAGTCAACTTGTCCTTGCCACATGCCATGGCGTCTAATGTCGCCCATTCATCGAAGGGGCGCGATCCCCGTGGTCGAAGGACTCCCTTCGTGTAACGCAAGGAGATCCATGCGAAGCACCATATAAACGACTCCATATCATGGCGATACAGGTGTTTGACCTCGCCTCGTTGACCCTGTTCGGTGAGAAGATCGCGTGCCATGAACGGCACTGTGCCCGTGCGTTTGTTGCCTCGAGGACCTGGCTCGTTCGCCAACGAGGATAGATCATAGTCGTTCAAGACACCGATCAACTTCCCGTCTTTCTTGTACCACATTAAGTTTGGAGGACTGACATCCCGATGATGGACCCCTTTCTTCCACAGAGTAATGTGACCTGTATGCCATGTCAACGAAAGCCTTGTAAATGCGACGGAAATACTTACACAGGATACATTGATACAATACATCGAAAAGCTGTTGGCTGTGAAGCTCCGTGATGGGGTTAAGTTTGCGGAATACGAGCATATAGAGCACGCGACTCCCCGTGGTGGGCTCAGGAACGCCGAGCGCTTCCCTGAAGGCAGATGTTGGATTCGTGAACGTGTGGTGCCATAGGAGCTCGGGAATATGGCCTTTGACAGATTCGTGCTCGTTCGCGATTTCCTCAACCTTTTCCAAGATTTGTGGCTCGCTAGTATGGTCAGCTTCGTCGCCCAAATAGATCTTGGCTACCATCTCATCCTGAATGTCTGGGTATTTCTTTGCGAGCGCTTTGCTAGTTACAGGGACTACATTGGTGGCCCGTCCTTGTAATCCGTAGTGCGTCACTCTCTCCTCGTGGCTGGTGTGAAGCAACAGATCCACCGTTCCAAGATCTTTATCCTCAATTTTAAACTCGTGGCATTGCTTCCCCTCAACTTGAACTGGGAGGAAGTTTCGGCCCCAATGGTGAAGCTTGAAGCGTTGTAAGGCATACAACAACACCATGAATCGCAGGAGATATTGAATGAAGTTGATGCCTGAGCACTGAATGATCCCTTGCCGATCATAATACCAGATCCACATTATATCATCTGATCAAGACGTGATAAGAGCGCGATCCATCTTGACAGACGAAAGAACCCACCGATGACGATGATATTCAGCAGATAATTCACTCCAATATTGGACGCAAACATTTCTGCGGCGTACAGACCTGTCGGGACGGTCACATCTAGATCGATGTCCGTGTCGTCGAGATTCCTCTTGGGTCTTTTTGCAGTGGGTTCCAAAGTCTCCGTAGCCTTGCGCTTGGAGCTGGGAGCCTTGGCGGTAGTAAGACTGGAAGATTGAACTGCAGCTTGGCTGATTTAGTTTGATCTTGAAATCCTAGAGACCATTACTTACGTGCAGTGGCGGATGAAGGTTGTGGTGCTGAGGTCTGCAAAGGGTCTGGCGGCGAGGCTTTGGCCTTACGAGGTGCTACCCGCAGATATTCTGGCTTAGTAGAGACATAGTTTGTCGTTGTATACGAAGAGGGCGGTGAGGTAATCCCTTTCATCCTCCCTAGTGTCTTTCTCTTGAACTCGAGGCAAGCTAGGATATCTTTCCAGGAAAGGTTTTTCGGCTTGCCCGTTGCATTAGTGTCCATATGAGCCTTGCGCTTCTTCTTGCGCTTCTCGTCGTTCTTGTCATCGTCCATTGCGGTGTCCTTCTCGCTGTCCTTCTTTTCGCCCTGCTGTTTGCCTTCCTCGCCGTCTGTCTCAGCAGGAAAGGCAGAGCATGCGATGTTCGAAGGAAGTAGAACGAGATCGGGTTTCCGCATTGATCTCTCTGTCTGGTGGGCTTGGTACATGGGGCTATCGTTCTGCTGACAGATTATGTCAATGGCGGGAACAGGATCACCCATACCATTAACCTTGATCTCTGTGAGACATGTGAGCGCGATGTTGGTGGCTTTGGTTAAAGGGCCGTAGAAGTTGTTTTCTCCTCTTGAGCGTGCGCTTGGAATCGTTGTAAGCATGGAATCGTTTGATCAGCGAAGGAGCCCTCACTATTCATGCAGCGCTTCCTTGATGCCCGAAGAAGATATGTCTCCTGCAGAGAAAATTCCATTGCAAACCAGCAGAACTGCCTTGAGGCACATTTGCAGGAGCTCCGAGTCGGGTTGCATAGTCTCCGGAGTATGAGAAGCGTGCTGCAGGAGGGCTTGCAGCATCGCATCTGCTTTGCACTGCTTAGCCTGCTCAATGTCCTGTTGAATCCACGGGTGGAGTTCCGGAACCCTTGATGCAATGTTAGGTGCTACTCAATGAAGACAGGGAGTGCGCTCACTTGACACCGAGCACACCGATGTTGTCGCTGATGACGGCAGCCCCGCGGCTGTTTGAGGTGCATTTTATTGTGCTAGCACCAGCTGGTGCACTGGCGCGCAGTGAAGTGGACGATGCGCCAGTCTCGTTGGCAGGGGACATGACGCCAGCTATTGTTCTTATACTGCCTGTGTTGTGAGCACAACTGGTGAGATGAAGAGAATTCCTACTTGCCTTACTGGTCGACCAATATGGCGCACATGACTTGAACGACGGTGGCCTTCGGTTAATTTGATGTGGACTTTCGACTCCGACGAATGCGTCCACATCAACACGCGCACGTGACCCTTATTTCAGAAATTAAGTCTCTAGTAAAATACTCACTCACTTGGTTTCGCTATGAGGGCACCAGCCAGACAGCTTTACGAGTCTAATCTGTACCATGATTATGTGCACATGCATGATCAATGACAATCGACGAATGATTATGTAAGCCTACACTATGCGGGCTGCCAGTGAGTAGCGACTATGTATAAGCCCCTCATCATGCCGACTGACAAACTACCTGTTGAGCTATGGCTCCTCGTATTCTCTTTCGCCCAATTTTCCTTAAATGACCTAGTTGCACTCTGCCGAGTGTGCACTGGATTCCATCACGCAGTAGTTGACTCTCTGTACGAGTCCATCACTGTCGACACCTCGGATGTCTGCACCACGCTCGTGGAGCGTCCCCATCTTGTAAAGAAAGTCAAATCTTTCATTTTCACATATCCAACAATCATGGACTACGACGGTCCTGAGGTGCACATGAATGATCTCGCATTAGCCCTCAAAAATATGACCTGCCTATCCACACTCAAGCTTATCCACACTCAAGCTTATCCATTCCCAAAATCTTGATTACCTGTCCGTCCTTCAGTACTGTGATGCAGAGCTTCACGTTTTTCATTGCACCTATCTTATCGACCGCCCACTCCTAAGCTTCTTGAATAGGCAGTATAGCATCCGTGATCTCGCTCTCACTGGCCGGCCTCTATCATCTATCCATCCTGAGCACGAGGAAATGTTTGCCCCCACATCTCTGCCACATCTTAGAGAAGTATCTGCTGACTATTTTCTTATACGAAATCTTGTATCTGGACGCCCAGTTGACACTGTACGTTTCAAAGGCCAACATACACAATACCAAGGGGCAGAGCTCAGGGACTTCGTCGATCCCTCTACAGTACCCATCAGGAATTTGGGACTTGATTTAATGGTTTGGCGCCCAGAAGTAATATGTTGCAAGTCACCTCTTTCCAAGGATATAGAGGAAATCACGCTGACGGGTTTTACTACTTGGGTCAGCAATACTCATTTGATTTATAGCAGAGTTGTGACTGACAGCCATATAGCACCGTTACACGCCTTTGGAATACAGAAACTTGGGCTGGGAACACTGTTTTGATCGCTTGCTAGCAAGTGCTCGAAATTTAAAGAGGCTGACGTTCTGGTTCGAAGCCAAACGCGAAGACGCTCATTCATGGGCTCAAGGTATCTTCCAGGAGTTCCATGACACGCTGTCTCGTCTTGAGCACGTTTCATGTGTAGCTGCTGGACCAGACAGTTCGATGTCATTCGACTTTGTGTCGGGTTGCCTCCCAATCCCGCATGAGGATAATCGAACGCTTGGCCATAGGGCCGCGAATGACGTTCGGGAGCTCATGCCGATTCCTGTCCTTTGTTGCCGGACCGAGGAAAACCTTTGTGACATATATTCTCGAGTCACTCTCCCAATCTCATTTAAGCACTGAGGAACGAGATGCCATGTTCATGAACGTGATTGCAGAGATTGCCCTGGTGATGAAGCCGCTTTTAGGGTGCTTTGTCGTGCTTCTCAAGCATACAAGTTGTGAGGAAGACAAGGTAGTTGGATGCAGACGGACTCTGGAGACGATAAATTTTTCGATGTCTTTGACCTTTGGTTTTGCCATTGTTTTCCGAATTTTTGTATATGTATCAACAAAGACGGTCTCAAACTAAGGTATCCCTGGCTCAGGAATTGCGGAAGGTGACGCCATCACTGGAAAGCAAGTATACTACTGGCTGTATAATCGGACGGCTCAACGACAGTGTTCTCACTCAGATGATGCTTGTGGGGTTAGTTTTCGAGACGCAAATTGTTTCCACATAATCTTGCAATCAGCTGTGAATCGTTTGGAAACCTAGTGCATGGCGGCATTGGACAACACAATCCGTCCGTTTGGGGACGACAGGATTGAAAATGACAATGAATACTAAGAGTGACTATCATCATCTATTCCATGGGCAACTGATGCAGGTAGTGAAACACAAAAAACAGTATGTAGTGTAACAAGTACACTGCAAACTGCCGCAAACCTTTGACACATGTCCAAATCGGGTACCATGTGCCAAACCTTTAATAATATTTTCTGAAGGGTTTTCTCGTCAGAAATTGCTGACAATTTAAAAATTTGCCGGAGCGAGCCACTGGATGTGTGATCTAAGAGATCTTTACTAGGAACCTGACAACATCTATGAGACCTCGGTGGAACATCGACAATCGTAGCTAGTCGTTATACTGGATTAAAATATCTTTAATATCTGGTTTCAATAGGTTGCACAGAGGTCTCGTTTCATATGTTGTGCAGATATTTCATTTCATATGTCGCACAGATATCCCATGTGTTGGGTCACACAAATGTCTGATTTCATAGGTCGCACAGATGTTTGGTTTCATAGGCCGCACAGATGTCTCGTGTCATAGACAGGAAGTATATATTTTGGTTGATCTCGCACACACCTCAGCCATTCGGAATCAATCAGATAAAAAGATTTAAATGGAGCACGCTGAGCGCTATTGCATTAATAATGGCGGGGTAGACACAATGATAATTAATGCGTAGATATGTATAGTGTTTAATGCAAGTGAAGGAAGGTCTCGTGAAATTATTTACCAAAGGAGTGAATAGTGCTGGTCATGGCGTGAAGAGCTTCGGAACAAGCTTCGTAGTACTAGGGAACTCAGCCCCAAAGCAACGAGTCCTGAATAGTCGTCTGCCACTGGGGACTAGTTGTTTTCAGGAGCTTAGGAACGACCATGCTCCCTGGAAACTCGACAAGGTCCATTTGAAAGTATTCAACGAGTATGCTATGGAATGATCAGCAATTGTGCACGCAGCGGAATGACAATATACTTACTTTTGTACTGCATTTTCGTATACGTCGTGAGCTGACTTTGCATAATCTGGTCCTGCCTCTTCCCTTGCAGCTTGGCGGACAGCTTCGAGCAAGCAATCCACATAATTCCAGAATTTTGCAGAGGTGAACTTGGGAGGCTTGCCGTTCTTTCCCTTGATGAATCCAGAACCGGCATTGTCGTCCTCGTTGCCTTCAGGTTCTTGCTGGATGGTTTCTTCATCCTGATTCTGTTCCTCCTCTCCGTTGTCCATCATGTGCTCTCCCCCTCCAAGGTTACCATCATCATCAGCCTCGTTGCTCATGCCAAGTTCTCCTTCGGAACCTTTGTCATTCATATGGTCCATGTCGTCTTCGGCACGTTCTGCGTGCTGCTGGTCATCCTCGTCTGCGTCCATGTCTGCTTCGCAATCGAGTGCCATTGTAATTTTGGCGCGGAGGTCTGCATGAAGAGAAGGTTCGAGTGAGCTTGAGTAAAGGTCCTCGAGTTGGATAGCTTTGTAGTCGCCGACTCCGATCAAGAAGATTCTCAAGCAGCGCCGCTAGACCCGTGTTAAACACTTGATAACTTTTATTAGAATTAAAACATACCAAAAACGCGTATCTATTCCAATGACCAGCTTCCACCTCAATTATTCCATGAGCGAGTGACTTAGCTGTGTCCATAATGCTCATGCGTTTGGCGATCGATGCGACCAACTTAAAGATGGTCAGTGTCATGATGGCTCGTATGGACTAATGAAAAATATACCTTGGCCTTGAGGTTGCCACGAATAGACGAGAGCAATTCGCTGACGATCTTCGAGAGCTGTGCCAAAAGCTCGACATCTTGAATCAGCGCAGCCGGCAATTTGAACACTTCACAATGATTCTTGATAAACTCCTGCACTAAAGTCAATTCCCGTGCATGCAAGAGGCAGTGTAAAAGGTACCATGATGTTTGTGTGCGTGTTGGTGACATAAGCGGTAATGTTTGGCGACAGGAGACAGGCTGTTAAACGACTCTGAAGCGCCGACTACATTTCAATCTGGTCAGCATGGTGCCCTCTGAGAAGGCAAATAATGACCTTGAAATCCTTGGAATCAATCAATTCTTTCAACTCGAGGAGAGCGGCCTTTTCTTGATCCTCGTTCCTCTTGTATGAGGCGGCTTTCAAATCAATGAGCATGTGAAAGATGGATCCGGCCTAAATGTTGTCAACAAAAGTGCGCAATCGTAATCTCGAAACACTGACATCAATGAATTTGTGTAGAACCTCCTGTGGGCATCCAGTCTCCTCAGTGACTTGGTTTGCATACATCTTGAGCTTTTTCGCCTGTGAGGGTGATAGCGACTGAGTCATGTCAAAGCCATCATCAGAGTCTGTTCTCCGGCGGCGCACACCAATCGTGATATGCTCATCAAGAGACGCTTCAGATGGAGTCTGCAAAACGACCCTACCGCTACCGCTAAGCCCATCAATGACAGTGTGAGAGGCTGAGTGGCCACTCCCTGGTTGAACTGATGGGGTTGTTCCCAGAGGTGAGCGCTCTCGCCGGATACTGCTATTCCTGCTTCCAGATGGCCTAGGTGTACCAGAACCAGAAGGTCGTTGAAAAGATGCAGAAAGACTCCTCCCTCGGGGTCCCCCTGCAATGGCTGGCGACAACAGCCTGCTCGTCGATCCAGGCCCTCTGGGCTGTGAACTGCCTGTCTTGTTGTTAGAACTTCCAGACCTCACGGGGAACCATTGGAACAACATCGTCGAGCAGGGAGTTGGTTGGGTGAGGGAGGGTGAGGGAGACTGAGGGACATCACCACGCTTTTCCGTTCCGAGTGTGTTGTAAGTTTTGTTCAGCTGCATACAAACTTGAGTCATGGTCGAGCACTCAAAACAGCCTGAAGGAGACTTGGAAGATAACATTAAAGCAATACAAAATGTATATATGTAGTATGCCCGTCCTGGAGAATTCTAAACTACATCCCTCCCGTCCTGGAGGATTCTCAATTACATCCCCCAAGCAGGGCAGCTTTCAGTCTGCCGCTCTTGCTGTTTTAAAGCAGAGGGATGTTCGCGCACTGGACCTCCGGTAAGATTCCCAGCAGTTCAGGCAGCTGAAAAGTTTTTTTTTCAAGGGTGTTTCCGTCACGCTCGTTCACCGGTCGGGGCTCAAGAAGATTCGCGGCTTAGTGCCCATCCCGGGGATGCATAAGATAGTCCGAGAAATGGGGTGGGTGCTGTGCCTGTGACTGTGTGCGAGTGTGAATGGCTTGCGCATGAGCCTGAGCCGTCCAGGCTTGCTGTTGGTGATCCGGGTGCATCTGTGCATGAGCCTGAGCCATCCAGGCTTGTTGTTGGTGGTTCGGGTACATCTGTGCATGTGCGTGTGCAGTGCGAGGCTGCAAACCTGGTAGCTCGGCTTGCGTGGGGTTAACGGCAGAGGTGTGGAGTTGGTGTGTTGCCAGAGGAGGTTGTGAGCGGGGGAATGCGACTGTGTAAGTGGGGTGCATAAGGGGTGGGGGTGCCACATGCGCTCCTCGAGGACCTGTATTGGGATATGACGGCAGAAAAGGAGCCTGATGATGATGTGGGGCTTGCAGTGGAGGTCCCATTGGCAGCGACGGAGGGTAATATGAGGCTTGCAGTGGGGACGGCATGAGTGATTGGTGGGATGGGACCATTGGACCCTGCTGAGTGGGTGGAGACATGCGTCTCGAGGTCCCAGCAATGGGCTGCCCAACATCTGATGGCGTTGTCTTCTTTCTGCCTCGTGTGCTGGCGCTGCTTGCATTCTTTCTTGGCTTGGCGGCTGCCTTTTTGGTGGGAGCGCGATCAAATGCGGGAAGTGGTGCAGTTGCATTGCGGACACCTTCCTCCACGGCGGTCGCACCTTCTTGAGGCCCAGGGTTGTCACCTAATTTCTTTGCTGCCTTTTTATCTTTCATCTGCTGAACAGCTAAATTCCGAACCTCAGCCGGATTGGTGACCCTCAATGGCGACTCGCGAAGTGCCTCAGGTATGACCAGTCGGATATGATCACAGTTGTGAATTGAGTAGGTATTGAGGAAGAAGTGCGGAGTAGGCTGATGGTCAACAACAGGCTTCGTTCGAGTGGTTTGAATCCGCTCTTGAAGTACATGTTGCTGGTGCATGTCTACGCATTTGGAATTGATGCAGTTGTGTTGAAGATTGACGGAGCAAATGATATCCTGTATGAATCTTCAACAGATGGCTCTGAGTTTCAGAATATGTTACTTACTGACGCCATTGAAACTATTTCGTCGTTCGTAAGGTCGAGACATGGTAGAAAGACTGAAGGATGTAATGTAGGACCGAATGAAAATACTTGCAGTGCGACATGGTCCACGGTTTTATCGATGTCGTGTGATATAAGGATCTCGCGGATGCGTTCAATAAGCATCTACACACACATCAATGATTGATTACGGAGAGGCTCAAAATCATTTACCTGTCCATCCGCAGGTCGTCGGAAAATGACGTGGCCATTCAAGTCGACTCGATCTCCCTTACTCGTCACTAGTGATTTGCTGCGGTAGTAGGAAATGCTGGATCGAGAAGTCTTGAGGATTTTTGCACAATGAGTATGCTTCCATTGTACTTCATCCATTCGTTGTGCTTTTCCACTTGCGCCAATGACAGTATCAGGACTTCCGGTGCCTATGTACACTTGAGTAAAAGCACAACAGTATGCTGCCTGACTGACCTGGTAGTGGAGGCTCGCACAAGATACTTGATATACCAAGCAGGTGGGCCTGTTCTGGGTGTTCATTGATATAACATAGCACCTGCGCTCCTC
>JRHT02000057.1:162845-206786 GCA_011800875.2 Suillus brevipes Sb2 | reverse complement strand
TTAGGTTTGATCACCTTTGTCCCTTGCTCCTCTTGGAGCCGACTGCTGGTCTTCCAGATAGCGCAGTGCCACCGTCGACTACAACTCGTCTTCGAGTTAAGACTCCGGTCTGCCGGAATAACTTACTCAGGCCTAGTTTTAACTTTAGGAGTGGACTTTCGATCTTTCTTTAATAGTACTACGACATCTCTAGCAGCAGCAGTAGACTCAGCCAGACCCGTTCTTGGTCGACTCTAGTTATATACTGTATCAATTTTTCCGAGGGTTGCAGGTACACCTTTGTTCAGCTTCATTCAGGAATCGCGACAATGTCTGATACTCGTGCGCACTCTTTGTCACTACCTATGTCTTTATAAATGTGAGGCGAACCTCCACGGCTACCCAGACGGCAAACGATGTGTGTCAGTCGATAGCCCGATGACGAGGGTATCTAGATCTTAGTAGTCTAAAAGTTAGAGGGGTAGCAGGAAGCGAGTACGCACTGGTAGGAAGAGCCGGAGGCAACGGTTTGCCGGGCACGAAGACCCAACTGTAGTGGAAGAAAGTGAAGAAAAAAAGAGGCAGGTCCGAGGGCTGCAATAGTCGGTTGCGTCCAAGCTGAAGTCCGAGTGCTAGCGCAGGAGTCGGAGCGTTCTTTGGGTTACTGCTGCGGCAAATGAAACCTCAGCGTCCCTGCTTCTCTGTCCGCCGCCTGTCCCGTCTACCTCTCGGTGCGCATTTTTCCCTCTCTCATCTCGTACCGTGTAGTCAGTTGTCTTCGCGTCATTGAGTAGGGAGTGTACTAATAATATGGTAGTGAGTGTAGATCGTCCGCTTGGTATGCGTGGGTGTGGGAGTAAGATGTTGCTTGTTCATCGTTTCGGAAGGTAGAGGAGGCGGTATCAGGATCAACCGTCTCGTCATCAGGCGTAAGAAGCGCCACTTGAGAGACGATGGGTCTCGCTAGATCTTCTTCGTCTTAGCTAGGAGAGGGCGCGATTTACGAGCGTACCGAGCTCGCTATACGAGTGGCGAAACCAGCATCGACGACCGAACTCGCCGCGTTTTTTCCCTCTTCGGCTACTTGATACCTCCATTCCGAGGGAAAAGTGAATACTCGCCAAAATTGACCCAGGTGCAGTCGGTGAACAATTTCGTTGTGGGTAAGGTAGGATACCAGCGTCTATAACCACGATTTCTAGAATACAAACTACTTACGCGAAGGTTGAACTTCAAACTTCAAGGAGGAGTTCGCCAACAGCAACGAATCTCAGCAGGTACGTGACTATCACCATCACCTTACCTCTGGTCCTGGTACCTCGAAAGCTACGGCGCTAAGCGCCACAAAGCCCACCTCACTTCTTGAACGTTTTCATACTAGTCACGAACCCCATACATTCGAAAACGACATATCGTCCGATAAGACCGCAATTGAGCCGTAAAAATCGAGGTGAGCACCAGATCTACGAAGATGACACGAGCTCAAACAAGTTCGTAACGCGGATCCATGACTGTAGCGTGTAGATTGTTGTTATTCGGGCGATAGAAAGTTAGCGTGTACGGTCGGAGACAGTCTTGCTGCCAGAATTGCTGCGCGGGATGGTCGTGAGGTAGTGACAAGTTGTTGTGGAGGTAGTCAGAGAACCTCAAACCGACACAGCACGAGTCCGTCGGTAAACAATAAGGTCGTCTGGCCTCAGAATCGAGCTTCTGCTCAAACAGCACATGGGGTACACCTTCTGGTCGTTAATCGAGGTTCTCCTCGTTCCCCGTTTCCATTCATTTGGATTCAATAAGGTCGTCTGGCCTCAGGATCGAGCTTCTGCTCGACAGTCGAATTTCTTCTTCCTCCCCGTTCCCATTCGTTTGGATCGAGCTGACTGTGTCATTTGCAGGTACACGACAAGCTTCCAATTGAATATGACTCACGCGTAAAGGCAGAGGTTGATGAACGTCCAACAGAAACTTACATTGATGTATGGGCCACCAGGTACTTGTGCATCTTATTTACATGCGCATCATTGCTCATATCTTTGATAGGTACTGGGGAAACTCTTCTTGCCCGTGCATGCGCAGCGCAAACAAGGGCTTGTTATCTCAAGCTTGCCGGCCCTTCACTCGTTCAGATGTTCATCGGTGATGGTGCTAAGCTTGTTCGCAACGCGTTCGAACTTGCCAAAGAGAAAGCACCTGCAATCATCTTTAGTGACGAATTGGACGCTATTAGAACAAAGCGCTTTGACTCAGAAAAGAGTGATGATCGTGAAGTGCAGCGAACAATGTTAGAATTGCTAAACCAGCTTGACGATTTCTCGAGCGACCAACGAATCAAGGTGATGCTACTCACCATCGACTTGAGATGTCTTTACTCAGTTCATCTTGTGCAGGTCATTGGTGCGACAAATCGGATCGACATACTTGATCCTGCTCTTCTTCGTTCAGGTCGTCTGGGTCGTAAAATCGAATTCCCGCTACCAAACGAGACCGCTCGCGCCCGTATCCTCGAAATCCACTCACGGAAGATGACTGTTAGCCCAGCGTGAACTTTGAAGAGTTGGCGCATAGCACGGACAAGTTTCATTGTGCTCAGCTGAAGGCAACTTGTGTGGAGGCTGGTATGATCGCCCTACGCGAGGGCGCTACAAGGCTTGGACACAAATATTTCCTAAGTGGGATCGCTGGGTATCTCTGCGCCTGGTGCGGGAGGCCGTCATTGCAGCCATGGTGAGCCGGATCAAAATCATAGCGGGTGGAGGTATTCCGCAACGACAGGAGATTGCTAGTATGATTTCTCGCTGGGGAGGGCTGATTGACAAGATTGGAGGGGTGGATCCGGTGGAAACTGTCGAGGTTCTTCAGGTAGGTATCTTGTGAGGATGACCTGGGTTTTTTTTTGAACCGTCCGCTATAGGAATATTGCGTTTCGTCGGATCACTTGCCCTTGTTTGGCCAGATTCTTGCTGCGTTATACCAGGACGACATAGTCGACGAGGATGACATCCGCGCATGGCATGGGAATCCCAAGGCTCAAGGCTTGCACCCAGACCGGCCGTAACTTGCACATTTGCGTGTACTTCGTCAGCTTGCTCATACAACTTTTGTTGTTCCTTTGGTGTTCCTCCATCGTCTCGTAGCTCACCCTCACCCTTCAGTCACGTCTTTCGTTGCTTCCTTTGGCTATGGCTACTATGGATCCGAAACCTTACAATACAGAAGGCCTGATCGCGTCACAAAATTGGAATGGGCATCGAATGGCGGCCTCGGCCATGCAGTAATAGCCATGGTATAGTAATTCTCATGTGGCGTCCTTTGGATCCCTTCTAACCGTGTTCCCTCAGAATACAGTGCCGATGTCCGACTTCGTTCGCCCTGATCCATGCTACCCGGTCAGTTGCATCAATTTTCTGATTGCGGGAGGAGTTTGAGCACTATTGCGGATACAGGAATTGCCCATCAAAGCTTTACTTTGCAGAAAGCTTGACGAAGTATGCTGGTGGCACTCAGATTTGGCTGCCTTTGCCTCCCGTCATGAATGATGGATGGCACGAGGTTCCTGGCCCAAACGGTCTCACTGTGAGCACGTGTGCCAATATGCCACCCAATGTACATATAGATACAGTGTAGGCTACGAGATTAATTGAATACACTTAACAAGTGCATGTTCCCAAAGAGACCTGCGAGTGACATTTTGCCCATCGTCTGGAAATTGTGAAAGGTAGGCATGCAACTGCTCGAGTTGGGCATGGGAGAGGAGGCAGTTGGGTTCCTCCACATTCACTTCGTTAAGTGTCTCCGGCCTATATGCTATAAATGGATTGTTGGCGAGGTTGTCTGCTTGGTTGGAAGTATCGTGGTGAGAACGAATTCGGGAACTGTCAATGGCATCCCAATCAATACCGTATTCCTCCAGGCTGGCATCAGCCTCAAGTATATCCTCTGGGGCATGAAATGTACGTGGCTCAAATCCGCGTGCACCGTGCTGGAGCATGCTGAGATAGCGCAGCTGATGTGGGCTCGTGACACCATGTTCGGGGTTACTCATGCGGTGGTTGTTCCAAGTTTCGGCCCATACATGAATTTCGGAATTGAGAGTGGTGAGGAAGAGGTAATGGACCAGCCATATGTGATGAGGGTTATCAGCATCAAGACCACTATTGAGTTCGAGGTCTTGAAAAAACATTTTCCATTTGGATCCTATCCCGTTTGTAAAGTCGACCCATAACCGCTCAATGCGTATATTGTGTACACTCCTGTGATCTCTTAGAATACTATATTGAATGGTCAGGCTAACTGAGTGCTCACCGACCCCAGATGTATGAACCCCTGCCTGGCCCACGAGCAGCCTCCATGAACCGTGCAACATCCACGTTCTCGACTCCATGGTCTCCCCGAACACGGTTTGGGAGCCCATGGACCGCAATGAGCTCTGTAAACAGGTTTAAAACAGTAACAGCACGGTTGTTGTTGTGCGCTCGAATGCCTGTTATGTACCGTGAATAGCCGTCAATAAATCCATGCACAACGATTTTCCAGCGGATAAGACCTAATTAATCATGGTAGTGATGTACCAAGGTCCATCCATAATTACTCACCATGTTGCCCATCGTGATGTGCCAAAGAGTTGTAGCCTTGGACTTTGTAGACCCGTCGTGTAATGCGTCGGATGCCAAAGGCAGCTACCGGAGGGCCATGGACACGAGCATAAGATCCCTGAATGCGAGCACGAGGTACAATGATGCCCAAGTAACGTAGTTGACCGTCGATCATGCGTCGTCCTAGAGTAGGATAGTGGGTGAGGATTTGAAGCATCGTTGCATCCAGTTGATCGTCGGATAAGGTAGATTGCGATGCTGTAGATGATGTGTAAAAACGCGACGCAACACCATCATCGTCAATGAATTCTACATAAACTGGCTCTCCGGGTTCTGAAAGCCCACTTTCCAAGGCACGTCGACGAACTGTACGTGAGGAAACACCAAAGACACTGCTCAGCGCTGTTGGTCCTCCAAACTGCATTGCAGTTTGAAGGACGTCGGAATCAATTTCGAGGCGGGGACGACCACGCTGTCCAGTGCGAATAGTAGTGACGGGGTTGATAGGAGGTGCATCTGGGTGATCTGCCGACTGCTCCTTAGCTTGCTCAAGATCAGACACCATAGCGTCCAGACTAGAGCATATGGTAGCTAAGGTGGGATCAGGTATGAGGTCATGATGCTGCACAGATGCAGTTTAGTATCAGTCACCTAGTTGAATGAAGGAAATACACACCATATCAATTTGATGTCTAAGCTGCTCGCATGAATGTATTTGAACTTGGAGACGTGCAGCATCACCAAGTTGTGTGAGAAGAGCAACACGAACTTGATCTTTGAGCTCATCAAATGCTATGACGATGTTCTGCAGTGCGAGAGGGAGTTGGTCCATGTCGTCTACCGTGAACTCGAGAAGGTCAGACAGTATGGCAAGTAATGCTGTTTAATATTGATTGTTGGCACGCGAAGCAATACAGATCCGCCATACTTGTAGGTAAAGAACACAATCAAAACAAAAACATGAACCAAGACTCCCATTTCATCGAAACATCTCCGGACGATCCATGATTGACACAGCCACTAGGATCTTCAAATGGGCAGGGTGCTTGTCGTTGGTGGAAGGATGACGCATGTGCACCACCAGCAGCGCTTGCAAAGAAGACAGCGTTGAAGCGTTGAGGTGTGGAACATAGATGGGTGCTTCAAGGCAAAAGTAAAGCCAGATATCGAAGCAATTGAGCAAATGGTGGTGGATGGCCCAATGATATCGACGAACGAAGGGTCAAAGACAACATGTTGGGATGGCTGCCTTGCTGGTGCATCCCACAGCCGAATAGTCTTATCCTCCGAACCACTGACTATGCGAGTGCCGTCCGACGAGAACGAGACCGAGGTAACTGGGTAAAAGGGTAAATCACAATTGGCCGCGCTTGCCGGCCAGATCCTGACATTCAATATGCGATAACAAAGAGAGTCGACTCACCAATGAGTTGAGACATTGCCAAGTTGAGATAGAGATTATGTAAGTTGCCACGTGGACAAGTTGGAGTTGAGTTGAGTTGCCAAGTGAGCAAGTTGAGTTGCAGGCGAGTTGAGTTGATATATCGGAGTTGGTGCAGGTTTTGCATGAGTTGTATTTTGTCCGCCACGGTCCGTCATATATTGCTCCATGATAGCCATCTAAGGTTCAAGAGCGAGAACTTTGCTTGGCTACCGCTTCAACTCACTCCAGGCTTAAAACTTCTACTTGGCGACCCTCTCAAAGCCTCAAAATTTAAAATATCATCATCGAGAAGGTGAGTACACGTGCATATATGCGCATGTCGTGCACTTATCAAGTCATCATCAAGAAGGTGAGTATATGCGCATATATGCGCGTGTTATGTACTTATCAAGACACAGTTGCGCATTTCTTTTCATTCACGTTGCTCGTAGGCTGTCAAATAATAATGGTGTGTTATTTTCATTGTTCTCGCTTTCATCAAGCTTGCTTCAAGTGGCTTACTGACAGTTGATGCCTGTCTGAACTCTAGAATGCGCGACTTTCCTAGATGGATGTACTACAGTGACAGTATTCTACAGGTCGAATTATGTACACTCTGTCTTATTGATAAAGTTCTTCTTGACTGTGTCTGGCATCCACTCTCGATTATCTGCATTCCCGTAGAGAGCAATCAAAAAGTAAACTGTGCTTGCACTGCAGTGCTTTCAATACAATATTTCATGTTGACTAGAACGAGATTGCAATGACTGATCAAACTGAGCGACATTCAAATGCATTATGTACATAACAATAGCTGATACTATCGAGTGACACCAGTACAATGCCAGACTAATGTTATACGCCACTGTTGACAATGTCAGAAACAGAGTTTCCTAACAATGCCTGACATGGAGACCAGGTGCGCCGGATACACTATGATAGGTACTGTAGCTCCGACATGGCCAAATATACCCATGTCTGAATGGTGCAATTAAGGTGCCAAAAATCAGCTCGTCATCGCGCAACGACTCCGCTCCAGGAAAGCTAATGTTGAACAAACCCGCCGGAATGCAAACTTACTGTTGATGAACGTTAACACAGAGTTCATGTAACGTTCATGGTCCGCAACTGGCCCCCAAAGCGCGTCCTGGACCATTAACACTCCATCGGTCCTGCAAAAATGTTTCTGTCCAATCGTGACCTCCTTCGACCTGTCACTCATCCCAAACGAGATCGTGCCCCCTGGATTGGACCAATCGACCGGCCACTGAGAGTTTGTACGATACGTAAGTATTGCCAATGCTAAGTTACGTATTCCTTGTGTGACTATCATGCTTTGATACTTAACATTAGCATCTGCCACTGAACCGCACTTAAGCAACTATTACATTGCACAGATACTGTCTGTAGAGTATGGTGCTGTGGTGGTAGAACGTCTCACTCATCATATCTCTCTGGTTTCCGCTCATCAGATCACTAAAGCTTCCGCTAGTGAACGCATGAAGAAGACGAGCTTGATGATATGGAAGAATAGACTCCAGGTCTTGGTGTTCTGCACACACTTGTATAAGCAATCTGCGAACTGTACATTTTTTGATATTCTTGCTCGAAACTTGTACTCTAATACTGTTTTGCCGTCAATCAATCTGTGAATTGTACCATCTTGGTCAATGTCCATTCAGAGTCGGGGACTGGCGCACAGGCGCCGTTACATTAGTATTAGACGTTCGTCAAGAGCAAAATCGCATCGAATAAGGATTTACTCGCATTTAGTCCAACACACTGTCGAAACGCAAGAGCTTCTCTCTCTTCCGTTTTCACAACTGAAGTGTCCTCCGAGTCGTGAAACACAGACCTTCATATCTCATTCGAACTTCATACCAGCAAGGTTTTAGAACCTTTTCACGACGACGAAAACCAATAAACTCGAACAAATTCTAAAAGGTAGGGGGTGTCGTGTCATCCCATCGAGGCAATCTCCTGCTACAAAATACACAAAGCAGATATGCCGAGAGTTGATCGTATTACAAGATATTTGAGTATATAGAAACATTAGCTGCACTATACATGATACAGATTATGGACTGATAACACATATTCAATCGGGGAGGGACAAATAATCCATTTATCCTAGGAAAAATCAAAGTGGAGTATAATCCAAAAGCCCATACCATCGATCATTTTTCGCGATCCAGCTCTCGACGGTAAAACGCATCTTCGGGGAAACGACTTGATTCGAATGTAGTAGGTCACGCACTTGCTTGATGTTACCAATCACGGGTTGTAGGCGAGCTACGAATCGATCGAAAGCATCTTGATCCGTTTCCAAGTCGGTAGCGGGCAATCCGGACAGAAGTTTACACTTTATTTCTGCTCAGAACCTGGCAGGATGTACGAAATGAAGCAATCAACTTACTCCTTCGTTACAGGCAGAAACCATGATATTGTTTCCTTCATCATCTTCCAATTGGAGAAGTAGATTGTAGAACCATTTGCAATGCGTATCGAGCATGTCGTCGCAGTCAACACAGCGTTTCCAGGTCCGTCCTAAGCTATAGAACACATTAGCGTCGCTCAGGGAAAGAATTGGCTTGAGCTGACATGGTCTCACACTTCATGCACCGCAGGTACGTGGCTTGATTCAGTTCGAAGGGATAGCAATCAGTCACCCGCGCAACAACGGTAAATTTGTTCGGACAGACGGTGCTGGCGATAACTTGCTTCAGAGTGACATCCTCTGATGTCTCTGGAGTAGGAGGGCGCGATTTTGCAGAGGAATTGACAACTGGTTCGATAGACACCCCGTCTCGTTTCATTTCTAATTTCCACTTATCCTTGCGTCTGTTGCGGGAGTGTCAGCGACCAGCGAAATGACAACAATCCCGCCCACACGTACTGTAGAAGAGCTTGTATTTCCTCCTTCTCACGATCATTGGCAACAATGATGAGTCGTTCATCGCCGCCTAGACGCCCGAAGGCACCCTTCACACCTGTCCTCTTGATCAAGCGCAGATTCTTGATTCTATACATCGCACCTGGTTGAAGGTCGCGAACCCTCACTTTCTGCCCACCCTCCAGGACAATCTTGACGATCCGGCGGTCGAGCCCAAGGCCCCAGGGTCCTGGTTCCGCTGGGTTGAAGAGATCTGGATTGAATGTATAATCTGTGACGTAAACAGCTGGCTCTTGCGCAGAAGTAAGATCAACATGAAGAAGCTGTGGAACGTGTTATGAAATGAAAGATGAAGTCTTAATGCGACCCACCTCAACCGTGCAGTGGAAGAACCCCACCTCTCCGTCAACATCTTCGATCAACTTGCTGTCAAACCGTGCAGAAGAGCCGGACGCCCCTACCCCCTGCTCAAACTTCTTTTTCCGCCTGAAGAACACGCGATGAGTGAGATTTGTGTCAACCCAATAGCACCACTCACTCTAACAATGCACGGAAATGCAAGTTCTCGCCATTTGTGATCTCATCAAGCTTTTTTGAATTCTTCGTTTCCACTAATTTGCCGTGAAAATGAACATAAGAGTCTGGCATCACGCGTGCGTTTGAGAGGTGCCAGAACTCTCCAGGTTGCATTGTCTTTGCGAGGAGCTTCGCACCATCCCACATCTCCATTTTGAAAACGTACGGAGACAATTCCGGCGAGCACCAGCTTGCTTGTGGCGGGCTGGTATCAGGGTTTATCGTGTAGTCAGTCACATACACGGTCTGGGGTCCACCAGTATTTTCATAGCTGTGCAAAATCTAGACATTCGTCACCTTCATATTTACAAAGAGTCATCTGTAGACTCACTTCGACGGTGCAATCGAAATAACCTTGAGGAGAAGTGTCCGGATTGACCTCAGAGATGAGGTGATGCTCTCGCGAAGCGCGTGCGGCACACTGCACGGTTGTGATACCATGTTCCTTCGCATGTAAGGCTTGCCACCAGTCGGCAAGCTTAGCACAGTACTCCGCTTCTGTGCCTTGCTCACTCGGCTCGTAGTAAGGTGAGTATGAATACCCAAATCCTTGGTCTATCGTCTCGGAATGTGGAGCATCATTTCTGTCAGGATCACGGAAACGCCGGGCTTGGGCATCATAGGTGGCCCAGCGCAACTTATCCCAATACCCTATGCCATTGATAGCGCCACGGAACGCGGAGGTCTGTGGAAATATCATGAGTGAGTGTTCAGTGGTATGGATGATCAATGAATACCTTCAGCCTCCGAAAGAGGACTATATCGCCAATTTCAGCCTGAGGGAGCCACTCCGCGTGCTTCTTCTGGAAGCAATTGACCGTGAAATTATAAGTCACGACATCTACACCGTCTTCCATGCAGGACGGGTCGACAATGGAGAAAATCCGGCACCAATCTGTTACAACGATAAACTATAAACCAACACTGACGGCAAAAATCCTACCCTGTGAGCGCGTTTGTGTTGGAGGCTTGGTTGACGTAACTACACCAATGACATTGAAGAATCCCGATTCAATCTTCCTGATCGGTAAAAACTTATCTCCCTAGAGACATATTTTGAGTTAACTCGTGGTGAACTTCTCATAAGACACAAAACTCACCCCTTGTGTAGTCATCCCAGCCTTCATGGCCAGCGGTCCATGATTGCGCGCAGGATCGTTTGCAGGAGGCAATGAGGGCACGGTCGCCGCCATTGAGATTACCCTGTTGGACGACGACGAACTGGTCTGTTCAAAACCAGAGCTTGCGCGCTCGCTGGAGGGTACTTGTGGTGTTAACCGCACATCCGTGGGGGGCGATGGTGTTCGTGAAGCAATCGCCCCTGCTTGGGGTGCCGCTATCTGATGCTCGCCTGATTCACGTCTGGCCTCAAGAGCGGCTGACTTCAGTGCTTGCTTTTTCTGCTTGCGCATCTCCTTTTTTGAAAGCTCCTTTTCCGGCGACTGCGCATCACACGGTGGAAGATTAGTAGCTGGCGAATTGATATGCTGACGGGATGCAAGAACAAGCATTGGTTCTTCTCGCGCCTTCTGACTAATAACGGTTTCCGGATGTGGGTTTTTGGATGGGGTGTTTGTATTTTGCATCTCCACGTCTTCTGTGCAATGCTGCCGGACAACTTCATGAACGCGGGGAATGTCACCGGTAGAGCTATACGAGTCTGCTACATTAGGAAGGTTGCGTCAACACCAATGACTTCTATGTACATTAAACAGCGTAAGAAATCACCTTCCCAAGTACTGAATACCTTCCCTGCTGAGGGCCCTGACATGAGCGTGACTGCAATTCCATCTTTGAATACGAGCGCGACGGGTAGATAGAAAGGAGCAGAAGATTGTGCCCTTGGTCGGATTTGCGCGCCCTTGAGAGAAAGGCAGATTCTGTCATTAACAGTGAACGGGATGGGGAGCAATTTGTCGACTTTGGCCGAAATGAGAACAAGAAAGCGGTAAGTGTCACCGTGTTCGTGCATCTCGACATTCACCTGGCGTGTTTTACCGATGCAAGGGAAAATCATGTGAACTTTGGCTTCAATATTGCCGGTTTCATCTGTTACGGGATCGAGGAGGTCAGTTGCATTCTTTCGACATGTTTCATCGAAAAGCATGAGGTTGTTGAGCTTCAAATTGTCCTCCAGACGAGGCCTTTTCGAAGTGGACCCTTCTTCGACAGATATTCTTTTCATGACCTGGAGCGTGCACAGCGTGCGCGCAAAGGATGCCTGTTAAGTCAATGAAGTTGAGACTACAAAATTGCAACTGAACAGTAAGAACGCGACTCATGGAACGCGGATTGACCCCCAGGCACCCCTAATATGTAATGTTTGTATATATTTGTCAATTCCTTTCATGCAGACGACCTCACGCTCACGTCCCTGCCCTCGCCTTTGAAAAATACTAGATTCTGCGTGACGGTTTTTCCGGGCCCCAATTTCCAAATTTCTCACTCATTACATCTTCAAAAGACATCATGCCATTCTCTGCTCGTCGACAAGATAGGAGCACTGAGAAGGCTTTGCAATGTGAACATTTTCTTGCCATTTTTATTTCATGCATAATTTCCTGTCAATACTAACGCCCATGCGCCATGCCTGCTGTGGTGATACTAGCGCAGTGACATCACGCCCTTATGATTCTCAGACACGCTGGACTCTGGGCTCGCTTCTGACTTTTTATCTGTTGTGCCGCAGTGCGTCTCATGAATGTACTGATGTTCGTCATTAATCCAAATATTCACGCGCAATTTTCGGTGTCTTTGCCTCGAGATCTTGTCTGGTACATGTTCTGCCTAATATCCACGTTAATCCTGGTATGGTGATCAACGCGCTGCCTTGGTACAGTTTTGCAAAATCTTGGTCCCGTCGGCACCAACGGTGCTCCGCAGTGAGTACAGTGATTCCAATGTGCAGAAATCCTCAACGTCTCAAAGCATACGTAGGCAGACAGATCAAGTGTCTGATTTGAAGACGCTGGGGCGTCGTGACATTAATTGCGTCATCATGCGGAGGTTATCCCCTCCCATGAATCAAACCTACTATGAGGCTGTCCACAGTATTTGGCGGTCATCCTTTCAGTAGTATTCACTGGTAAGTAGCACTGAGATTAGTGGGTCAGATACTTCATCAGATCGTGTAAAATTGAGTATCACTTTATCTTTAAATTGTTCATTGACACGTTGCCTCATCCCATGGCAGATCTTGCGGTCACCCACAACAGCGCTGAAACGCTGAATTTTTTCTGGAGCTACCACCGTCTCCAGATGGCAGGTGAGTTACCGGATGTTCTAGGCCGCGGGATCATCCGTGTAGTGGTACTGTAGGTCTGGCTTTGAGGCAACCGAGGGCGGTCACTTCTTGACAGGACAGTGCTAGAGTGCATGATCATTGAACGAGGCTGTCAATAACTTATTTTGGTCGAAGACTGAGAAACAACTCGTGTTACATGTTGCTTGAGTATATGGAACAATTAGCTGCACTATAATACAGATTATCGACGGATTTACACGTATTCTATGAGCTCGATCGGAGAGTCCGTTTGTGCAAGGAGAGTTGAAAGTGAAGTAGAATTCCATACCATCGATTATCTTTCGCGGACCAGCTCTTGGCGGTTAAACACATCTTCTGGGCAACTACTGCCATGCCCATCTACTTCAGGTATGCGTCATGCATTGTTAACTTCCATTTCTCTTTGTGTCTATTGAGGAGTGTCAGTGACATGGAACAAGACTTGATAGTCCCACCAGCACATACTGTATGAGAGCCTGTACGTCATTCTTCATGTGGTCGTTGACTGCAATAATCAGTCGCTCATCACCCCCTAGACGCCCGAAGGCACCCTTCACACCTGTCCTCTTGATCAAGCGCAGATTCTTAATTCTATACATCGCGCCTGGCTGAAGGTCACGTGCCCTCTCTTTCTGCCCGTCCTCCAGGACAATTTTGACAATCCGGCGATCGAGGCCAAGGGCCCAGGGCACTTGCTCCCTCGGGTTGAGGAGGTCGCGATTAAACGTGTAATCTGTGACATAAAAAACTGGCCCTTCCGCAGAGGCAAGGTCGACATGAAGAGCCTGTAGAGCATGTAATTATGTGAAACATGAAGTCTTAATTTGACCCACCTCAACCGTGCAGTGGAAGAACCCCACCTCCCCGTCAACAGCTTCGATCAACTTGGTGTCAAACCGCACAGAAGAGACGGATGCTCCTCCCTGCTCAAATGCCTTTTTCCGCCTGGAGAACATGCGATGAGCGATACTTTGTCCAGCCAACAGCACTACTTACTCTAGCAGTGCACGGAAATGCAAGTTCTCGCTATTTGCGACCTCGTCAAGCTTTTTCGATTTTTGTGTTCCCACCAATTTACCGTGAAGATGATGGTAGGTGTCTGTCCTCACGCGTGTGTTTGGGAGACACCAGAACTCTCCGGGTTGCATCGCCGTTGCGAGGAGCTTCGCGCTATCCCACATCTCCATTTTGAAAACATACGGAGACAGTTCCGGAGAACACCACCGCGCTTGTGGCGGGTTGGCATCAGGGTTTATGGTGTAGTCAGTCACATACACGGTGTGGGGCCCACTGGTGTTTTCATAGATATGCAGGATCTAGGCTTTCGTCAGCTTCACGTTTACGATGAGTCGTCTGTAAGCTCACCTCGACCGTACAATCAAAATAGCCTTCAGGAGAAGTGTCCTCAGTGACCTCAGAGATGAGGTGATGCTCTCGCGAAGGGTATGAGTTGCATTGCACGGTTGTAATACCATGTTGTTCCGCCTGTAAGGCTTGCCACCAGTCGGCAAGCTTAGCGCAGTACTCCGCTTCTTCTCCTTGTATGTTTGGCTCGTAGTACGGTAATTTCTCGGAATGCGAGGCGTCAACTCTGTCAGGATCGCGGAAACGCCGGGTTTGGGTGTCATAGGTAACCCAGCGCAGCGTATCGCCATACCCTACAGAATTGAAACCTCCAGCCCACGCGGAAGTCTGAGATAATGTGGGTGAGCGAGTACAAAGTGGTACGATGGATTGCTAGATACCTTCAAATCCCGAAAGATGACTATATCTCCAAATTCAGCCTGGGGAAGCCACTCTATGCGCTTCTTCTGGAAGCAATTAACCTTGAGATTGTAAGTGACAATACCCTCTTCCATGCAGGACGGGTCGGCAATAGCGAAATTACGGCACCACTCTGTTACGACGGTAAACGATGAGCCAACAATAAACATTGACGGCAAAAATCCTACCTTTTGAGCGCGTTTGTGTTATAGGTTTGGTTGACGTGACTACACCAATGATACTGAATGAATCCTTTCTCATCTCAACCTTCCTGATTGGCATGCAGCCAACTGCCTAGAAATAATGTTCGAATGAACTCGTGGTGGACTTCTCTGAAGACACGAAATTCACCTCTGCCGTAGTCATCCCAGCCTTCATGGCCAGTGATCCACGATTGCTTGAACGATCATGCGTGGAGGAAATTGGGGTTGCTCTGTTGGGTGATGGTGAACTGGTCTGTTCAGAACCTGAGCTTGTGCGCTCGCTGGAGGGCACTTGTGGTAGTGACCGCACAGCAGTAGGGGGCGATGCTCGTGGAACAACTGCCTCGGCTTGAGGGATCATCGTTTCATGCCCGCCTGATTCCGGTCTGATCTCAAGAGCAGCCGACTTCCGTGCTTGCCTTTTACGCCTGCGCTTCTGCTGTTTTGTAAGCTCTTTTTCCGGTAGCTCCACACCAGATCGAGGAAGATTAGCAGCTGAGGAACTGAGACGCTGTTGAGGCGCAAGAACAGGCATTGGTTCTTCTCGCGACTTCTGACTAGTAACGATTTCCGGATGCGGGCTTTTAGACGGGGGATTTGTATTTCGCATTTCCGCGTCTTCTGTGAAATGCTGCTGGACAACGTCCTTGACGCGGGGAATGTCACCGGTAGCGCTATACCAGTCTACTAGATTAGGATGTTGTGTGAACACCAGTTACTTTTATAGACATTAAACAGCATGAGAAATCACCTTCAAAAGTACTAAATATCTTCCCTGCTGAGGGTCCTGACATGAGCATGACTGCGATCCCCTCTTTGAATACGAGCGCGACTGGTAGATGGCAAGGAGCAGTGGATTGTGCCCTTGGCCGAATCTGCGCGCCTTTGAGGGAAATGCAGATTCTTTCATTAATGACGAATGGAACGGGAAGCAATTCAACGACTTTGGACGAGATGAGAACGAGACAGCGGTAAACCTTGCCGTGTTCGTGCATCTCGACGTTCATCTGGTGTTGCCGGTCGACACAAGGAAAGATCATGTGGACTCTAGCTTCGATGTTGTTGGTTTCATCTGTCTCGAGGTCGAGGAGGTCAGTTGCATTCTTTCGACGTGTTTCATCGAACAGCGAGAGGTTATCCTCCAGGCGAGGTCTTTTTGGAGAAGACCCTTCTGCCACGGAGGATCTTTTCATGACTGCGTTAAAATATGCACAGCGTGCACAGAGGGGTAAGCCGATACAGTAAAGAGACGAAAAAAACTGCAAACTTGACTTCGGAAATGTCCTAGTAGTAGTAATACGACTCGGACGCGATGTAACGCGGGTTGACCCCCAGGCACTTTCAATATATATAGAGTTAAGAATCCTGGAAGGACCCCAGGAAACTCTCACCATGACCACACTTCCCTTACCAACTCTATTCTCCAGGGCGCTTGCAACAGCCTCAAAGGCCGCGAATCTACCCACTGTCGATGATGAAACACAGGTGCGCTTTCATTCTGGACCACAGATCGTCCATCGTTATCTCACAATACTACAAAGGAAATAATCCAATCAGCCATAACTGATCTCAAAGAGTTGGACCGACGCGTCTCAGCCCTTTCATTATTCAGTTCCAATGAGGTTCTTGAGGATATATCCACCCGGAATCTGGTCTATTTGTTTGCACGATATGTTCTGGCTGAGGTGCAGAATCGCATGAAGACAACAGATAGGGATGAGCGCATGACCGTCCTCAAGCAGACACAGGTGGATTCTCTATTTCAGTCACTCAATCAAAAGGTCTTAACTATGATCAGGTCCATCTGAGATCATTCATCCATGATTTGGATACTTACTGCTTAGTACCTGAGGTGGATCGTGCACTTCACACACAAAGTGCATCTTCCATCAAGGACGCGGCCAAACGGCGAGAAATCAAAATCAAGCAGTTCAAAGCTGAGAAGGACTTGCGTGCGCGAATCGAAGCTGTGCGAAAAAGACGGAAACAAATGCCCATTGGAGACCTATACCAAAGTGATTTTGATCTCATTCGGTCATTACTGCCGTCAACCGTTACTCCTCAACTGAGCGACGACGACGACGACGATTCAGAGACTGATGAGATCCTTCGGGAAGCAGTATTATTACTACTACGATTAAACTATGCCCAAGCGTACTCTCAACTCGAGAGCATGGATCAGGAGCTCGAACTCCTGCGTACCGCCCCCCCTCCTCCCAGGCCAGGACCACCCTCAGATGACAGGAAAAATAAACTGAAGGAACAAGATGATATGTGGAAACTGGACACAAAATCTCCCATGGGTGAGAGCGGACCATTACTTGATTCTAGCGGGAAGGTACCAAAACATCACATTACCACCGCCCAATGAAGTTGATCGTCGTGATAGCCCCTAAGGCCATTTACTATCCTTCCTGCGGGCGCATCGGATCGCACACGTCTGCAATCTCAGGTTTTCGGACCTGGTCACCGTCTGCCGACGATGAGTATTGACGAGTACCTCAAAATCGAACAAGAACGCGGCAACATACTCACAGGGGGAGGGTAAATTCTCACCATTTCAGTTACTTAGACACACTAATTAATCTGAGCAGCCCACAATCTGAGGAACAGCCAACGTCGTCAGAACAATTGACGATGGATTCCGAAACGGACGGTACAGTCTTTGGTGAGATGAAATCGGAAGAGAAACGGCAGAAAGACGAACAGTGGGCAGAGTTCAAGGATGCTAATCCACGTGGAGCGGGAAATACGATGAATCGTGGTTGAATGGGTTAGCGGTGAGAAACGAGAAAGTTCGTTGCATCGTGTCACAAATAATTCGCAATGCGACGAATGGGGTTAGCAGAACGTACTTGTTTGCAACACGGGCAAGCAAATACAGGTATCATGAGGGGTAATACGTATCACATAGGAAAAACTGGATCAGCAATTGCACTGTGATGCCTCTGGTACGGCGGCAGCCTGCTGTGTCGTAACATCAATTTCTACAATGGAAGGTCAATTCATGAAACAGCGATACGGCACGGGAAGCATACTTGTATTCTGAGCATCTGCTTGGCCTTCCTTCTCCATCCCAGGTAATGATAGAGCAATCTTCTTGAATAAGCTCTTTACGTTATGTCCAGCTTTTGCTGACGTTTCCATGAACATAATGTTCATTTGTGTTGATTTTGCAGTTGCCTCCTCTATAGTGACTTGGCTGATTGTTGTGTCAGACGGCGTATTACAGACGAGAGGAAACGCCTTGACAAACCGTTTCTCCGATAGATCGGCCTTGTTACCAACGAGTACAATAATGACATCGTTCCCCCGTTCTGACCGAACATCGTCTATCCATTTTGACGTTGAAAGGAAGGATTGTCGATCTTCCCAGCATTTATTACATGTCACACGATGTGAACTGAACTTACTCACTGGTGATATCATACACGACTATAGCGACGGACGAATCTCGGATGTACGATGGTATTAGTGAACGGAAGCGTTCCTGCAGCAACACAGATCAGTCAATGACTACTAACACAACCAACACCGCACGTCACACGCACCTGTCCAGCGGTATCCCATAACTGTAACCGCACCGTCCGGTCTTCCAGGTACATAGTCTTGCTCAGGAAGTCAATGCCGATGGTGGCCTGGTAGGTGTTGTCAAATGTATCATACATGAATCTACGCCCGTGTCAGCATATGCAACTGACCCAGAATCCACCGTAGCTGACCTGGTGATAAGACTGGTCTTCCCGACACTCTGGTCACCAAGGAGGACGATCTTGGTGCGTTTTGGAGGCGTCGAGGAGAAGTCGGCAGTTGCGGGTGTTGATGGAGCGTCTGGCATTGGCGGGGTACAATCGTGGCTAGCACCTAAACCGTATACAACAATATTGATAAAACAAGGTGATTGGCTTGCCAAGTGCTTGCTGAAGACCTCTGGATGTGAAAGTCTGTCTCGTTGAGCTCTGCCATGGCAGTGTGTTTATTCGTGTTTGCTCCGTTATTACTGCCAGTGTATGTAAGCCACGTGGTAAACTGAAAGACTTGCTCCGAGTCATCACGGTCATCAACCTCGAGGCTCTGCAACCAACCTAACTTGATCTCGGCGTATTTTGGATAGGGAATGCAATGAAACTTTCAGACAAGATCGCAGCGTACAACTCGTCGCGTCCTTTCTACACCTTTGAGTTCTTCCCCCCTCGGACTGACCAGGTTCGTGCGGTGTTTCCTAATTATGTGCATTCTTCAAAGTCTATATCAGGGGTTCGAGAATCTAATTCCACGTATATCACGCCTGTCAACTCTAAACCCCCTTGCGATAAGTGTCACATGGGGAGCTGGAGGTTCGACGAGAGAACGAAGCATTGATCTTGCAGGTCTGACCCAATCGGATTGTGGGATTGACACCATTTTGCACTTGACATGCACAAATATGGTTCCTGGGATGGTGGATGATGCTCTCAGGGTGAGTTGCTTCCCACGAATCTTCGGACCACTAAACACTGCCTTAACAGGCTGCAAAAGTGCGGGGTATTCAGAATATACTCGCGCTGCGTGGTGGTAAGCACTGCGATCCTCGTTTGAGACATCTTTCATGTGACTGATGTTTTATGCAAGATCCATCTCGAGGAACCGAACACTGGACGCCCGTCGACTCTCAATTTACTTGTGGGATTGACCTGGTGAAGTACATCCGTTCTTCTCCGGAGTTTTCCTCCCATTTTTGCATTGGCGTTGCAGGCAAGGGCCCTTAGCATTGAATTCCTTTTCGCTGATATACGTTTAATAGCCTGCCCCGAAGGTCACCCAGACCGTGAGACTGATGAAGATGGTAGTTTGAATATCCTGAAAGAGAAGGTTGATGCTGGAGCAGATTTTATCGTCACGCAACTATTTTATGACGCAGATCCGTTTCTCGAATGGATCGACAAAGTTAGAGCAAAAGGTCAGTAGTAACTCGTGGTGCCATTTATATCCTCCTGATCGCGTCGCAGGCATCACTGTACCAATCATACCCGGCGTCATGCCTATTCAAACATATTCTTCTTTTCTGCGCTTGATCAAGCTATGCGGAGTCAAGGTTCCTCCGTCCGTCATGGCTGCTCTGGAGCCTATCTGTGTAAATACTCCAATGATAAGCCACATTACCCTGCTAATAAGAGGACAGCACGATGACCAGCTTGTCAAGGGTTATGGTGTAGGCCTTGCTGTTGATATCATTCGGAAGATTACCTCCACAGGAAAAATCAAAGGGATTCATTTTTGCACTTTAAACCTTGAGAAGAGTGTCCAGCTTGTGATAGAGAAACTGCAGTGGGCAGACGGCAGCCCGACAATGAAGAATAGACTGATCGCTGCAAGTCTCCTTAATCTATCGTTAAGGTCAAGCAGCTGATTGTAATTTCAGGATGCGCCAGGACCGATGATTCATGCGCAGCTTGCTAACTCCTCCGATTTGGTCATCGATCCCACCACAGCAACAAACACAGCAACAAATGCGCTGACGTTCAAGCAAACCTTGGATCCAGATCCTGGCCGAGGGGAGCTGAATAATGCAGCGACATGGGATGATTTCCCGAACGGTCGTTTCGGTGACTACAAGAGTCCTGCGTTCGGTGCTCGAGATCAGTGGGGTGGCAGTGGCTTGTGTGTACGAATTGTCTTTCTGCACAGCCAAACTAGTGTGCTGAATTTTTTGCAGCAGTATGAAGGTCTCAGTGAATGGGGTCACCCCAAAAGTACTGATGACCTTACTTCGCTCGTCCTGCGCTACCTTCATTCTGAGGTGTCCTCGTCCCCGTTTTCCTCCTTGCCACTTTCTCCAGAGTCGCTGACTATCCTGCCGCACCTCGAGCAGCTCACGAAGCGGGGGTGGTGGACGGTTTGCTCGCAACCCGCAGTAGACGGAGCGTGTTCTACGGATGAAATTTTCGGGTGGGGTCCGAGAGGTGGGTATGTCTATCAAAAAGGGTTTGTGGAGTTTTTCGTAGAAGAACAAGATCTGGAGAAGATCGAGAAGAAAATTGAAGAAGAGGGGCAGGGTTGGGTGCATTATTTTGCCGGGAATCTGCAAGTGAGCATTTCCTTGAGTATCGCACCATTTTCCGGACTCACACGGGTATAGGGAGAATGTAGAAGCAACGTTCCCGACGACGGCAGGAACGCAGTCACATGGGGTATGTTTCCCGGGCAAGAAATCACTCAGACGACCATAATCGAGCGCGAATCTTTCCTGACGTGGAAGGTATTAGTTGCCTTTAGACTCATTCTGCCCTTACTTGTACTCATTATATCAATGTAGGATGAAGCATTCTCTATCTGGGCTGAGTGGGCCTCCTTCTATCCACCAGGGTCCGAAGAAAGAGAGCTATTGAATTCTGTTCGGAGAGAGCGATGGCTAGTGAGCATTGTGCATCACGACTACAAGAGACCAGACGCGCTATGGACATTCCTACTGGATGGAGAACTCCCAGTATGACGCGTGTGCTAGCATGGAATCGCCATTTGTCGGAATAGTGTTCTTGCTAAGTCTCTTTATGTAACTGGTGAAATTTACGATTAGCTAATGTAAATTCTGTATTGACCGGCGTGCCGGAGAACTCTAGGTCTGAGGCCTGAGGAATAGTGATGTGCTTACGTAGAAGTCCAGAGTCAGCAGATTGTGCCCAAAAACTCTGAAGGAAAACGCTAGGGCGCTCAGTATGGGCGTTCAACGTTCAACTTTGAGTTCCCCTATAATGCCTCCTCTGATCTCAATGTGTTTCCCTGGTCCAGTTCTAGGTGTCGCTTGAAGGGTTGAAGCAACAAGTCTTCAACTGGTGGTTACCTCGAGCTCGTGTGGCATAATGTTGGACTCCCCGGAACGCTCGGCCTTCCAGATCGGACTTGCCTTCAATCCTTCTTCCAGTGGCGTCCCAGCTGGCAATTTTGCAGACACAGGATGATCGTTTTTGACGAGCTCGTATTGCTAACAATAATCCTCCGAGATCTGGAGCTCAGCATGAAAAAGTATCTATTGCCTGATACAGAATAATTAGCAGCGCTTTTACCGTCGTTTGCTTGATTTGAGGGTGTAGGTAGGCTGCTCAAATCTCACTAACCCACTCTTTATCGGAGTTGCTATTAACGGTCTTGGGCTCTGGGTTCACTAGGAGTCAGCATCATGATTTGCCTGGTGCAGCTGCGGGCGAACGATGATACCCAACACCATTCACCAACAATCGTTGTTCACCTGGAATTCAGACCTCCAAATGGAACACAATATCTGCCAAAACAGACGAACAGTGGAGTGCCGCCGTCGCCACTTGTTACAGTGTGGGTAGCTTACTGGAAAATCTCCGAAATCCTCTCTGCATCATAGTCTCCATATTGGCGGGGGCCCACTTGCGAGGCTGAAGCTGTCGCGGTTCAATTTTCAATGGCAGGAACCTTACGCTAATATGCGTCCACCAAAGGTGTTATCAATTTTATGATATCCCTCTTCTCACCGATTGATTTACAACCGTGAAGTAATGAACTTCACACACATTTCATTTGTGAGGCAGCGCTGAATCAGGGATCTTCTCCACAGCAGAAAATAGGATGTCAACGTCTGCAGTGAGAACAGCCTCGCGTCGGAAAAAATGCTGCTTTTGTCCTACCGTGAAGTAAGTCTTTGAATCTGGTGCAAATCTGCAAAATTGATATTGCGAGTTGCGGACCGGTTCCGGTGCTTTCTGGTTGGTCAAGGGCGGATAGGCGGTCCTCAACAGTGCGTCGTGGCGCATATCGTCGAAGTAACTCATTGGGGCAAGACGCTTTAACTGCTGATCAGATTATTAGTACCCCAAAACACACACTCTGTAGTTCTTTCGACAATTCAATGGCGACGCATTCAATGGACGCCAGCGCATTGCCAGCACGGCCCTCTTCACAATGCATTGTTCAAATACTTGGTAACTTCACACTTCACATACCTGCTGTGCCCTTATCATTCTGCTTACCCGCCCGAATACTACCATGTCTTCCTTCTCAGGCCACTACTCAGGGGATGAGGAGAAATCTGTCGCCGGGCTCGAAGATGCTCAAGATGTGTACACTATCGAGGCAGCGCCAGACCGCATGATTGTAAGGCGTTTTGGTAAATTAGGACCTCTTCTGTCAAGACTCTTTGCATTTGGTGTCGAGGCCCGTGGTGTAGAACGTATGCCAGAAAACCAACGAGAGTCAAAAAATTCCTGGAATAAGTACGTATCCAAGTTCTACTCGTATGTCCGATCTGAACCTAGTGCAGCATTCTAATGTGGTGGTCAGTCTGCGTCACCCGATCGAGATTTATATTGTCACTTGACCTTTGTGTAGGTCTGTTAACACAGTATTTGATATCATTCCCGTTGGCGTGCTCGCACAGTCAACTTTTACTTTGAGTTTCAGGTAGGTCACTGAGATAGGCATCGTGTCGCGACTACACTTATTCTCCCGAGGAATTCTGTAGCTACTATTCTCTGCTTCGGAGCTCTCGGGGCCGTCGCGACAGCGTTTGTTGCTACCCTCGGCCCCATAACTGGCCTCCGCACCATGATCATCACCCGTTTCAGCTCGGGATATCTCGGTTGTACTATCTACTCGGTCCTCAACATTCTCACGCAGTGCGTTTTTCTCGCTCATTTTTTCCATATTTTACTGAGCCTTGTCTAGGCTTGGCTTCGCCACAACGACCGTCATCCTCGGCGGTCAAACACTGTCTAACATCAACCCTGGTACCCTTCCGTCCGTTGTTGGAATTATCATCATTGGTGTGTGCTCCCTCATCCCGTGTTTTGTTGGGTACAACATGGTGCATGTCTACGAGCGCTATGCCTGGATAATCACCCTGACCTGCATGCTCTTCCTCTGTGGTCTCGGCGGAAAGGCCGGATATGACATCAACGCGCAAAAACCGCTTGAAGACACAGGGCACGCCCTCTCAGCAGACATTCTCAGCTTTGGCGGGATTGTATTCGGCTTATTCACTGGGGTGGGTCTAATCATCATTTATGTTTGCTCGACAACTGCTAAATCGGAATGTAAACGGTTACTAGTGGGCGCCAGTCGCGGCGGATTTTAACTGTCGGCTGCCTGCTGGTACGCCACCCATGCGCGTGTTTTTGCTTACGTTCTTCGGCTTGTACATCCCTATCTGCTTTGTCGCGATTCTCGGTGCTGCCCTCATGACCATCACAGACCCTGCGTACGTTGCAGCGTTCAGAGGCGGTTCGACAGGCGGCCTCGCTGCGCAGGTCCTCTCACCATGGGGTCACTTTGGCCAGTTCATCCTCGTCCTGCTTGCGCTTTCTGTCATGTAAGAATGATTGAATACCTTTACCTGTTCGCACTAAACCAGTCATAGTGCCAACAACATCCCGAATACTTATTCTGCGGGCTTGTCCATGCAGGCACTTGGACGCCCGTTCGCCATTATTCCGCGCTTCTTGTGGGTACTGCTGGCCTTCGTAGCGTACACTGTGGCTGGTGTTGCAGGCCGCGAGCATTTTAGTACTATCCTTTCCAATTTCCTCAGAATTCTCAGCGACTGGACGGCATTCTTCATTGTGATCGTAGCTGAGGAACACTTTATCTTCCGGCGGAAAAACGGGCCGCTTGGTGGGTACAACTTGGATGATTATGACACGCCATCGAAGTGAGTTTTGCTTCCAGTGATTCTGTTAGATGAAGAGTGTGACCTTGCCATCCTCTCCTTACCTCTTAAGACTGCCAGTTGGCGTAGCGGGTATACTTGCGGGGTGCTTTGGTGTCGCAGGTGCTGTCATTGGGATGTCACAGGCAGGGCGTTGCATCAATCTATCCATGTGCAGTCACTCATAAATTTTTTTGTAGACGTTGTATACAGGGCCGCTCGGAGAGATGGTAGGAGCAGAGATAGGGTTCGAGGTGTGTATTGTCTATGTTTGTCTGAGCGTTGATTCGCTCACAAGATTGTGCACAGCTCGCAGCAGCATTTTCAGCTGTTTCTTACCTTCCGTTGCGTGCGCTTGAAATCAGGCTCACTGGTCGATGAATGAAAGGTCTGCTTGTGCTGGTCTCGGTGAAGTGGTACAAAGGTTATATATGGGAGGCTTTAGACTGAGCTCAAGTATTAAAATGGATCCGGATGGCTAGATTATCATCCAGTAGAGCAAACAGAGGCATTTCGAGGTGTTGAATTTTGATAGGAAACCTACATAGTGTTGTTAGCAGAATAAAAAGGTACTGGAGCATGCGTGAGACGAATCTGTGGTGAGCTGTGGTGACAGCCGTGATGCCAACTGAGCTTAATGAGTCACGTGACGTGCTTGGATTGAGCGTGACAACAAATGTCACATTCTGACCTGGTTGTGACAGACGCGCCTTTGAAGACGCGACTAAGTACCAACAACAGCATATCATGTCTCTCCCGGTGCTCAACGTACCGATTAATTACGACGATGAACTAGGTATGTTCGCTCGATAAATAGGTGATGAAGCTAATATATTTACAGATAAAATACAGAACTTTTTATCCACATATGTAAGCACACACAAGCAATGGGACGAGGGTTTTGCAGATATGGCGCTCAGCGATGATGAGGATGATCGGCAAAATGCTAGCAGGAAAAGTCTCAAATACATGCAGCAACTTGTATGTGTGATGCAGTAATTGGGACGCGTTTTTACCTTTACTCAACGTTTGGTTCATCAGCAACGCATAGCAAACCGTGAGCAGCAGATGCTCACCATTGACATGGAAGACATCCATCAGGTACGGGACCTCCGCATGATGCTCTATATGTGTTGATCTTTTGTAAAGCACGAGAAAACGGTCGCCGAACTGGTATCTCGGATACGAAACAACACTCGGCGCTACGTCGCGCTTTTCAGTGAAGCCGTGGACAAGCTTATGCCGCCTCCCACCAAGGACATCAGTGAACATGATGAAGTCATCGATGTTATCCTGCACCAAAGGCGAGAGCGGAATGAGCAGACTGAAGGCAGCCAAGAAGGCTTCCCCAACCATCTCTTGCGGCGATAGTACGTGATGACAATGCCAATGCTCGTTTGAGAGCTGACTCTTCATTCAAGCAACCTTTATTTCCAGCCTCTCCGATCCGACATTGCTCTGGCCGTCCGAGAGGTCAAGGGAACCTATCTTGGCAGGCTGATCACTGTTCGGGGCATCGTTACCCGCGTGTCAGAGGTCAAGCCACTGCTCCTTGTGAACGCCTATACTTGCGATGTTTGCGGTTCCGAAACATTCCAGCAGATATCCAGTAAAACCTTCTCTCCCATTACGGACTGTCCAAACGAGCAGGAATGCAAGAAGAACGGCATACGTGGCTCTCTTCACATGCAAACTCGAGCATGTCGGTTTAGTCCTTTTCAAGAAGTTAAAATTCAAGAGATGGTGAGTCTTGGACACCTGCTTTTGTATTGGCATTGACATCATCCAGGCCGACCAAGTGCCAGTAGGACACATACCCCGATCCATGACTATACACGTCCACGGCAATCTGACGCGCCAAATGAACCCAGGTGATGTTGTCCACCTCGGGGGAATTTTCCTCCCTATCCCCTACACAGGATTCCAGGCTATCCGAGCTGGGCTGCTCACCGATACCTACCTTGAAGGACACCATATTCACCAGCTCAAGAAGCAATACAGTGACATGGAGATGACGCCACAAATACAGGCACAGATCGCGGAGATGCAGGCAGACCCGTCGCTGTATAACAAGCTTGCTCAGAACATCGCGCCCGAAATATATGGACATACTGATGTGAAGAAAGCCTTGTTGCTGTTACTTGTGGGGGGTGTAACAAAGACGATGGGGGATGGAATGAAGATTCGTGGCGACCTCAATATATGCCTGATGGGTGATCCTGGTGTGGCCAAGTCGCAGCTACTGAAGTACATCTCGAAGATTGCTCCTCGAGGAGTCTACACCACGGGTAAAGGCTCATCAGGAGTTGGTCTTACAGCCGCAGTCATGAGAGACCCGGTTACCGATGAGATGGTTCTTGGTGAGTTTCTTTCGGTCTTGTTTAAATACTCAGTCTGACAGTATTGAAGAGGGCGGTGCCCTGGTTCTCGCCGACAACGGCATATGTTGCATTGATGAATTTGACAAGATGGAGGAAACAGACAGAACTGCGATACACGAAGTCATGGAGCAGCAAACGATCTCCATCTCAAAAGCTGGAATATCAACAACTCTAAATGCTCGCACATCTATACTTGCGGCCGCGAACCCTCTGTATGGCCGGTATAACCCGAAAGTTTCGCCTGTCGAAAACATCAATCTACCCGCTGCGCTTCTATCTCGTTTTGATCTTTTATTCCTCATCCTGGACAAACCGACCAGAGAAGACGATGAGCGACTGGCGCAACATGTAACCCATGTGCACATGTTCAACTCCCATCCAGAACTTGAGTATGATGCTGTTGACCCTGTCCTCATGAGGTGAGTATAGATGTTCAAGACATTTATTTGAATTTAACGAGCCGCCTGGCAGACACTACATCGCTCAAGCTCGCCAACGCCGTCCCATCGTTCCCTCAGACGTCTCTAGCTACATCGTCGACTCCTATGTCCGCCTTCGCAAGCTCTCGAAAGACGAGGCCGCACAAAAGAAATCACATACTTACACTTCTGCGCGTACGCTGCTCGGTGTGCTCCGTCTCGCACAATCTCTCGCACGCCTGCGCTTCGCAGACATCGTGCAGCGGGATGATGTCGATGAGGCACTCCGGCTTATGGAGTGCAGCAAAGAGAGCCTGCACGATGACGATGACAAAGAGTATGAGCCAGATCGGTCGGTTGTCAGTCAGATCTTCAGGCTCATCAAAAGCATGTCGAACGAGGGCGGAAGGAAACGGAGAAAGAGACAGAAGAGGTTTGGTCGAGGCCCTGGCGGGGAACGTGAGATGGACGTCGACTCGGACGAAGATGAGGATGATGGAGAAGAACTCGCTCTCATTGACGTTCGGTCCCGTGTACTGGGTGCTGGATATACCGAGGCGCAGCTTAATGATACCATTGCGGAGGTGAGTGTATACCCATCTGATGACAAGGCTTTTCTGACACCCACTTCCAGTATGAAGCTATTGATGTCTGGACACGTGTAGCAAATGGCGCGAAGTTGCGGTTCATTCTTGATTAGGGTATCTGGAATAGGGCACTTACGCTATGACTTTTCTCTCGATTGATCCTTCTGTGAATATTGACATCTTTGTATGTCGTGCAAATCTGCCTGAAGTCTTTTGCAGCTTCCGCACTTGCCCTGCAATGGCTTACACAGTCCACGCAATGATTTCTTGTTTATACATCAAATTAATCTCGAATTAACTGTCCGTCAACGATCTGGGTCATCCACTAACGTGATCAACGGACTTTCACAAAGGAAAACTCAAAGGGTCGGTGAGATGGATGATGATGGAAGCCCCCCCCCAAAAAAAAAAAAAGAAAAAAGAAAAAAAAGATATCATTCGAGAACCACAGCGCAATCATCATAGCTGCGTCTTTAGCTATCTCTAGCTACGAAATGAGCATCAGTACTCAGTATCAATCCGCGAACCTGACCGTTCGAGGTCGTTTCAAAGCCCGGTCTGCTGTATCGTCTGGCTGATTACAGGTATTGATGATGTTGAGATTCGAGGCTGATAATGTGACCGAATCCTCCGAGGTGTGGGTAGATGTGGAGTTCTGTGCTTGAGGCTCTGCACGCGTTAGCAAGGAGATCTGTATCGATGAAGAGAAACGCTCTGGCTCTGGTGGAACAGCTAAAAAGCGAGGGTTCTAAGAAAATTAAGGTCCTCATGAGCGATTCCATGACCGAATATGACCGAGCTGCATGTACCTCCAAGAAGTGACGCATCCCCACTTCAGTAGTCATCCTCGGAACTTTGCCAGATCCCTTCAGAAGATGACGTCTAGAGACCATTGCCTCTTCTGCAGTGTGTCTGATCACGAGAGTCTTCACTAAGGATAGCGATGTGATGAACCGAACCATTATCCAACATTCAAAAAGAATTACCAGTAATTGGTTTTGTCTGTCCGATACGGTGCGCTCGCTAGCAACAATTTCAGCAACAATTTCTAATTTGAATTAAAATCTGACCTTTATGGCTTGCGCCTCGACATCGGGGTGCCAAACAGGCTCACAGAATATTACTCGGGAGGCAGAGATCAAGTTCCTGTCGGATATATTTTGAAAAACAACAATAAATAAAAATGAGATTTACTCACAAACCACGAGCACCGAGCTTCAACTCCATCAGGAAAACACGGAACGTATCAGAAGACTCAAAAGTCATGACGCATTGCTCTCGCAGTGGTAGAGTAACATCCGTTGTGTATCGGAGGTACTTAATTTCGATCAAAGAGAGTGCCTCCGCGATGTGGGCGAGGGTGAGTGGCGAATTAGAGAATATGAGGAATTTTTCCTTCTCTGAATGCTCCAGAACCTAGAAAGAATCGTGAGAGGTGGGTGATACATGATAACGATACTATGTACTGACCTCAGACAAGATGAAGTTCATCTTGGTGGATAGAGATGGCCCGATACATGTTCTTGACAATGGCGAAGAGCCAAGTAGTTTGGACGGCGAAGGAGCAGGATGATGCTTCAATTTGCGGCGAACAAAATCATCGATGTCTGTTTCGGGCATATCCTCTGCTTGGTATACTTTCTCCTTCACTTTCAAGACCTCCAACTCGTCTTTAACCTCAGACACCATCTTTTTCATCTGCGCGGCATTTGTGACATCGTGAACTTGTGCAGATTTCTTCTCGCATCGTGCTCGTTCATTCATGTCCAATGCCTTGCCCTCCTCAACCAATCGAGCGAGGTCCATCAATGGTCGGCTGCGAACGAGAGCTCGTAGTTCGCACAGCCTGTTCGCGTGCATGAGATCGTGAGCACGAGATCTGTCCTTCAACCTTCCCCGTGTCCAGGCTTCGAATACAGCTGCGTTCATCCCCGTCACGCGGAAAGGGACATCTTCATGATGTTGCATGGCGCGCCACAGAGGATCTTTCGCTGCCGCATCTCTGCAAAAATTGCTAAACATCCAGAATACATGATAAGGAGAGCAGACTAACGCGTGTGCTAATGCTTCTTCTAAGAGCGCCATATCATGATTAGGTACTTCGGCCTCGGTGGCACGAGCCAGAAATTTAGGGGCCTCATGTCGTATTTGATCGACATTAAACAGGATGTCGGACGCCGACCAGAACATTCCTCTGTGTTTGATCTTGATTATAGTCATTAATTTCGCTAAGCCCAAGGACTTACTGTGACAAGTTGTCCATGGCATTCTGAAGATTTTTTGCATTCTAATGTAAATTCAGAGTCAGTGTTCAAACCGCGCCAATGAAAATCAAATTTTTCACCCTGGGATGGAAGATGTAATCCTTCAAGCGATATGAGTGAAATTTCAGATACATGATCAGACACGCACCTGACCCTCGCGTTGAGAGTCAATAGCGTTGATAGCAATGCTGGCTTGCATTGCATTGTAAGACATCGCAGCGTAGGCATCGAGATCCATATAAATGGGTGCATGCCGCATGGGAGGTAGAACCACTTCTTCCTCGACGTCCTCAATCCTAAATAAAATGAGCCTTACACAGTTTCTAGCAACACAATATAATGCTGCTAACCTGTGACGAATCATGACCATCTCCATGACCTGACTCAGTACTTTGACTGCGCCTACACGAGGCCCACGATGGTCGCAAAGGGGTGCAGAAACGTGGCTACCGAACAATTTGAGATCAGAATGGAACTGGGGAACGGCGAGGAAGTCGCTGATCATTGTTCCGAGTTTTCGCAAGTTGATGTAGTCATACGTCCCCCACACCCTGACTATGTTGTTCTCCGCACCGACATCAGAAATTGAAGAAGTATCGGATGCAGAGCAATCTGTCGTCGCAGATATGGGTAACGAGTAGGTACTGTCAATGCCAATGTCATTTTCTATATCGTCATCCTGCTTGCGCCCCAAGCTCAGTCCTAGTATATTCGACGTCGGCGTTCCAGTCACAATCCATTTACGTTCGATGCTTAGCTCGCGAACGAAGTGATTTAAAGTCGCGGCCGTATTCCCTGAGGTATGGCCTTCATCGATCACCAATCTCTTCCAGCGAATTTGAAGAAGAGGTGATACAGCTGGGTCACTGGGACAACGACAGTTTGGTACGCGGCTGCCAGGAAACGAAGCACAAGTGCAGGGTTTGAGTTTATGCAAATGAGCAACTTTGTTCTTCACCGACTCTCTGCGGAAACCTGAAGATAATAGTAAACACCGAAAAACATATCAAATGCCGAGACGCACGACTATCCGTCATAATGATCAGCTTGAATATATACAAATCAGCGATGGAGTGTCGATGTAAAAACAATGTTGCGTACATCATAATCAGACGCTAAAGCCTTCGCACTTGGGATTTGCGTTGTCTGTCGGATGATAAGGAATCTCAACGTGCTATGACAATGTTTCATAATTTCCCTATCCCACTGTCCAAGCAAGTTGACGGGCACAACAACAAGTGTTGCTGTCGTCAGGTGCATCAGCCGGGGATATTCTGAGTCTCGATCTCTTGTGCGAGAAGGGCCAAGAGCACGCATGGGCGATTTGACAGGGTAGTGGTGGTAAAATGGCGTGTTGGCTTGAAGGAGCTGCCAGAGGTTGGACGCCTCTAGTTGTTCTTCGTGTGATCGGGTGTCCACCTTGTCACCCCACGTTCTTATGCGGTGAAGAAGAATTTCAACAAGAGATGGAACACGCGTCACATCGAGCGTCGAACTTTTATGCATGCCAGCCCTTCTTCGAGCATTAAGGTACTCATCCGCGGGGAAGGTGCGATATGCCAAGGGAGACATGACAGGGCGGTAATCCAATAGAGATTCTTCTGGCTGAGACAGCTGATCGACAGTAGCAAGAATCAAGCCCAAGATCATTACCGTCTTTCCCGTGCCTGTGTGCGGCTATAGATAAGTCGAGTGGTTGGAAATAATCTAGGGCTTACCTAGTTCTTCACATAAAATGCCGCCCTTGCACCGAGCAACTGCTGGGCATTCACGCACAGTGGTAAGGGTTGAAGGCTGGAAGTAAAAGCGTTCTCCATGCATATTTGAGATCGGGATGTATAAAGGGTCTTGGACAGGCTGGTTGCTCAGCTCCTTCTCAATCATCATGGCCACGGACTGTCTCTGGTACTGATACAAAGCACTGCGAAGACCCCTGATTTCTTGTCCCACAGAAATTGTTGAAGAGACCAACGATGGTAGGTCACTATAAATCTCCGCCATTGTGCGATTATCCTGTGTGATGAAATATGCAGCTACTAGAAATTGATCACAGTGTAGGAAGTGCTTACGATATCCCTTGGCAAGAAATAATTTTGAGGTTGACTTATTGAGGGTGGCTCATCTGCATTCCAAGAACGTTGGTCCTGTACGATTGAGGGTAATAACGCCTGGAGGTGACGGTAACCCTCTTTCAATACAGCTTCACTGCGATGTTGTAGGCTTCCTCGCACAGTTGGCAAATCGGTAGGTACGATGTATATGCGGATATATAACATTCGTTGACTTGTTCCAAGACAACAGGTGGCGCGCAGGAATTGATGTTCAGTCAGGAAAGAGATCTTGCAAAACACATCATCCTCTGCATAAACAGACAACTGACGCGATGGTACTGGATGCCAGGTGTCACTTGCGTGTCTATGATCGCATTGCAGATGACTGTCTTGAACATCTACGCGGATAGTTCCCGCAGATAGCAGATTATCGAGGGCAAAGGGGTTCGATTTGTCGTGCTCCGAGTCGCTGCCCACGCCATTTCCTACGCATGATTGACAGCACAGTAGACAAGATCTCGCACCGTCCATGCGTGCAGGCCGTCCTCAGCCAGAGATGATGGTGATAACGGTCAGTGGGCTGAGACAAGTCGGGTAAGATACCTACTGACTCAACTTGCTGTACTATTAACGCCGAGAATTAATCTAGATCTTAACATATGTGTGGGAAATACATCCCTGTTTTGGTATTTGGTGGAGGCTGGTTGGGATGAGGCAAACGGGAAAACTCCATCTTTCTCATAATGTCAGTGTCTCTTGCGAGGGTCAGCTGTCATGAAGTGCGCCTCGCGCCGCGGTCACGGATATGCCGTCGGGCAGTCTTGAACATCAGACATAACTCAAACACGGTCTCCGAGGCAGAACAGCAGAACTTGACCTGGCCAGAATATTTGGAGATTCGCAAAAGTAAACGAAAATGGGAAACTGTGAGATACTCTAGCTGGAATTCATGTTCGCGTTTTCTCATAGGCTGTGAACGCATGATAGGCTGCTACCATTCCGGCATGTATTCTTGGGTTGGTGGGAGGACTTGCGTACTTTGGTTCTCTGGAGTCGGACGCGACGAAGCCTATCATGGTGCGTAACAAATTACTTTGTGCTTGTACTTCTTTTCTCATAGAACTAGGGAATAGATCCTTTATTTTTTTACGGCGGTTGCACGGTCTCGTGCATGGGTAAGACATTTTATCTATGCGAAGGTGACCTTGATTAATGTAGCCCAGGGCTTGGATATCTCATTGGCCCCACTATTGGGGCAGCGGGTTGGAGAATGACTCACCGTCGCGCGATGAATCTCATAGAAGCCAAGGACCGTGAATTTCACCAACACATAGTGAAGAATCGCGTGGATCCCACAGCTCAAAGTGCCACGAACCCTGTGCCGGATTTCTATGGTAAGTACCGACGCTCGTATTGTGAATGTGAAACGTATCTTATGCTTGTGGTACCATAGGAGAAAAAATTGGATCTCTCCACCAATATCGACAGGTGCGTGTGCTTCTCAGCCTCCCCTGCAATAAACTTACTATCTCATACAGTGGTTGCGTGACCAAGCTAGGTTTAGACGGAAAGCACAGTTTGCGGAGGAATGAGATGTTTTTGTCCTAAGATTGCTGAGTAACTTTGCGCCTTACCCTCCATTATTGATAGTATCTTTGGCAAATCGATAGTAACTAACAGATTTACCATGCTTCGTCCTCTGCTCACCTCCCAGTTTCAATGAGCTTTGCTACTCCGTACCAGTCGCAGCTGACCATCTCATAAATTAAGGGCTATATAACAAGGAGTGGGATACGCATGCTTATGCGGTAAGGTTTTAATTGTGTCCACAAGACATTAAAGGGGGATACCAATTGTAGCTAGTGGGCTGTAGTAGGATCCCACTGAATCTGCAATTGGCATCATAAGAAGCATTTCTGTCTTAGATCATCAGGTCATAAAGTTACAGTAACTCAAACTTCCGAATCCCGTGTTCCCTTCTCTTTCGTCCAGAGACCTCTAACCTGATATCCACTCACAGACAGAGCATAGGGCTGAGGGGACGACGGGGAGGAAATGCTGATGGCGTGTTCCACATCGCTAGTTCTGGGTGACTTTGGGGGAGCAGACTTGGGTCGGGGATCGGCAAATGGATCTTGAGATAGCTTAGGGACGAGAGATGGCGGTGGAGAGCGCGGGCGCTTGGGAGGGGGTGGCTTGGACTCTTTGGCAGCTTCTCTTACATACTCAGGACCGCTAATCGAGCGAAACTGGGGTGCCCAGCCAACACCAGTAGGTGCCACGACAGTGTCAAGAGCTAGGGGAGCAGTCGTAGACGGTGCGAGCCATTTTTCTTTCTGTCGTTCTACATCTCCCCCATCAGCAACGTTGTCGGCGCCTTTCATGGACTTCCTTCTCCGCACCCGTATGCGCCAGAACGCAATGCCTGATTGATGTAAAATATAAATGATATTCCATAGAGGACGACATACCGAGGACGATAAACCCAAGGATTGAAAGTGCGATGGCAAGGGTTTGACTTGTAGCAGGGAAATGATTTGAAGTGGCTACAGGCGTCGTTGTCGGGGGAAGTGCCAACTCAGGTCCTTCAGAGATAGAAGGTGAAGGTGTGGAAGACGTAGTAGAAGCGCCAGCACTAGAATCGCGCCGTTGCAGAAACCGGGCGATCCTGCGCCCTTCCCGCTGAACGAGACGCATAGAGTATGTCATGAAGAAGGGGCTGAATGAAAAGAAAAGGGAGCAAGCTCTGGAAGAAAGACGAATGAGTTCCTTACTACGCACCCTGCCCAAACCATGGAGGTCAACTAGACATGTCCTTGGCAACAATCTTTGCACCGCCGTCTTGAAAGCGCTAGCTATAGGATCATCATCATCACTTGACACTGGCGCTTAAAAAGTGCCACTGCCAGTGATTGATGTGAGAAGATGTGGATGTCAGCTAGCAACTCGGCCAACTCCAATTTGAATTTCAACACGCAGAAAAATCGGACCTGGAGTTGAATTCAGCCTGTGCTTTCCGACTCGACATAGCTACGGCCTGTCGTAGCTCGAAACCGACTAGAAACAATATTATTGGCTTCATATAACTCGGAGGTTGTTCCTGAATCACTGATGGATCTGGCATAGCCTTGCAGTGCCACATGATATCTATTTGTGTAATTTGTTCGTCGACGGTATGGTTGAGAGAAAAGGCTCATGTGCCAATTCCCGGACTGCGATGTGTATTCCGAGAACAGCGATATGATGAGTGAGATGCATTCAAGCACGAACAACCCTCAGCTCGGTGTCAATTGTGTCCACCCCGTCATGCTGTGCCACGCAATCTCGAAAACAGTACTGTATTCCACACATAACATTTTCCTTCCATCCTTATCGCTCGTGCTAGAAAACTGTGGACGCGGGACAGTGCCGTGTATAGCTGATCATGAGCAGATCTAAGTGCATATGGTGAAGACATTCTAATCGACAAAACACGAAAACATATGCGAAAACGAGATAGCTAGAGTGCAAGGATATCGTGATGAGGGTCATTTTAACAACAGAATGATAGAGGATCGCAGACAAACAGCTTGCGAATATATCCCAGACGACAGTAATACGCCGTAGAACTACACACCAATATGAACGAAAACCATCCTCTGCTCAAGCGGCACTTTCGTCTTCACGGCGTGAGTAGCACAGTTGAGTGCCCATGCCGCCTTCGTGCAGTCCATGACCCCTTCCTCCTTCGGATGGAACATATGCTTGTAGAAAGCTTCGACGACGTGTTTTGCGACGGAATCGTCGACCTCCCACAGCGTGCCAACAACGCTCTTAAACCCTGAAAATTGGAGACCAGCTGCGAGGTGAATGACTTCGTCAGGCGTCTCTTTATCCCCGACGGCGGTATGACAAGCGGATAAGAATGCGAACTCGGCACGAGGAATATCTTTCTCCATGATATCAAGCAGCTTCAAATGTTCATCTCTCATGACGAAATGGGAGTGGTAAGGCTGCGTAGGGTCCTGCTTGCCATGACAAGCAAGGTGCACCCAGGTGTTGGCTTCCAACGCTTCGAGCGCACCTGCTCGTGTGGCTGCATCGCCAGAAATACTGGTACGGCTGGCCGTCGCAGGAATGAGCTTATAGACAAGCTCGAGCTCGCTGTCGACAGCCAGCAGTGCTTTGCCTTTCCCTGCACCCGGTTGACCTTGTCCAATCGCCACGAAGGACGGAGTATCACGATTCTTCATCAACTGTCTAGACCTGACCAGAGCTGAAAGTGTCGGGGTGTAGGAACAGATGTAGAGATCCTCTAGGCACGGCTCCTTAGAGCGATCTGCCTTCGTCAGAAATGGGTTTGCTGCATGGAGAGGAATGGACGTGAAAGCTGCAGTGGGACACAGCCAGATTCGAGAGTGGCGCTTTAGTTTGAGGACGTTCTCAAGTAAGTTGACGACGGGTAGCATGATCTCATTCCACACTATCCGCAAGAGAACTATTAGATCATTCCTTGGTTGTGTTGGGTTCATGCGTGATGCGTTTCGTATTGCCCCTTTGAAACGTTCCTTGAGATTGTTGAGATCAGCGAGGGCGATGGACGATAACGGAACAGGATGGGGCTCTCCTGATGTGGGGATAATGATGGCGCTGCATGAGTATGTACTGGCAATGAAGATGATGATGGGGCCATGACGCGCTGCCACTTGCAAGTCTTCGTACGCAGGCGGGAGCAAGAACCGCGAGAACCCTTGAAGATTACGGATTTCAGCCACTGCAGCTTCCCATTGCCTCGTAAGTTCCCTATACTTTGTTGCTGCCCGATCAGCAACAGCTCTATCTGTGCTGCCTGCAGAACCTTGAGCACCAGCAAGGCGTTTGTTAAGCTCTGAGACTTTGCGAGCTAGTTCAGGACTCGTGGATTCGAGATCTTCGAGTGGTGTCCTGAGTCGCGATACCAGTGACCACTGCTGGCCACGGCCCTGCTCCATGAGTTCAACTGCCCGTGGCAGATTGCCGCGACGTATGGCACATGAAGCTGCATCTACAGGAAATGATTGTGCACCGCGAAAGGCACTTGCAGCCTCGCGCCGGGAGATAATCGACGATCGTGTGATGACGTGGCTGTTGAAAAGCTCATATCACGTTTGGTATGCTTCGAGATCAGATTCGTGTTGATAGACTTCTGCTTTGCGAGCCCAATCAATAGCCTGTGTGATACGCTCAGGAAATCCTTGAGTAGGATGCCGCGATGCGAGTCTGAAGTTCTCTACAGCGAGTGATAAATCAGGAGGGTTGAGTTGCACTCGGTAACGAGACAAATAGGCCTTCTTCAGCCATCCGTAGCTGAAATACCTGTCCGGGTGCAGTGAAGGCAAAGCCTCCAGTGATTTTTGGCAGAGATCAATGGCCTCCTCGACATCTTCATTCTTCCGAGTGTCCGTGAAACGAGAGCAGAGCGCCGAGCTCAAACTGTAAAGAGTTGCATGGCGCTCTGGATGGTCAAGCCTCTTCAGCCGAAGGGATTCGCGATACAGATCAATGGCCTCGTTAAGACCCTCGCTGACATCCAATCTGTCATATCTGGTGTCGAGCGAGAGGGCAAGGTTGCTAAGCGTGGTGTCACGGCGTGGATGCCCAGGTGGGCGCAACGTGAGTGCCTCACGATAGAGGCTGATAGCTCGGGTGATGTCATCTCTGGCACCGCGTTTGTTGAAACGGGTGGCGAGGGCGCCCCCTAGGTTGTCCAATGAGGTATCACGAGATTTGTGCCCAACAGGGCACAGGCGCAGCGCTTCTTCGTGCAAAGAGATGGCCTCATCGAGGTCATTAGGATTGCCTTGGTGATTGAAGCGATAGAAATGGAGTGAAAAAGCCAAGTTATTTAAGTAGCCACCACGGTCAGTACGTCCCTCGGGGCACAGAGACAAGGCTTCACGAAGAAATTGTATGCCTTCGTCTAAATCATCAATATTGCCGCTTTGCACAAACCGCGATTCGAGGGCATTTGACAGCTCGTTGAGTGCTCTTGGACGGCGTTGATGACCCAGAGGACAGAGCTCGAGGACGACTCGTCGAAGGCAGATGTCTTCATCAGATGCGTCTGTTGGAAGATTGTTGCATCTGCCGATCACATAATCGACGCCATTTTTCCCTGCCGCGATTCTACAAAGGTAGGTGCCCTCTGGACAGAGAGGCAGTAGCTCATGATAGAGTTGGGCGGCTTCGCGGATGTCGGCAGCAGTACTGTTCTTCTTGTGACGCCATCTCAGCGCTTGGGTGAGATTATATAGAGAGAAGGGACGATCGGGATGGCGCTGCGGACGCAATGCAAGGGCGTCGCGGAAGAGGGAAATGATGGTATTGATGTTTTGCAGATGATTTCGGGTGTAGCCTTCAAGGCGTGCCCACGCGAGGTTGGTGAGAGCTGCTGCATGGTCAGGATGGCTGGCCGGACACTGGTCCAGAACCAACTGAAAGTGCTCTACAGCAGCGTTCAGGTGAGAGACCATCCCGCTTGCAATGTATTCGGCAAATTGCGCGTGACCTGCATCTGTGAGTCGAGTAATCTCGCAGTCCACGAGGGGCTGCAGATGACATTCCATCAGCAAGCTAACGGCAGAAACCAGCGTCACTCACATCAGACAGTGCGCCGTCCTGATTGTCGCACGCCTGGACAACGGCAGCCTTTAGCGTGAGGGATGGGTGGACGCCGCGCACGCGTGAGAAGGAAATATCTATGAAATGTTAGTGTATGTGCGTGAATGACGAGCAAATGTGCCCAACAGGGCACAGGCGCAGCGCTTCTTCGTGCAAAGAGATGGCCTCATCGAGGTCATTAGGATTGCCTTGGTGATTGAAGCGATAGAAAACGAGTGAAACAGCCAAGTTATTCAAGTAGGTACTATGGTCAGTATGTCCCTCGGGGCACAGAGACACGGCTTCACGACAAAATTGTATGCATTCGTCTAAATCATCAATGTTGCCGCTTTGTATAAACCGCAATTCGAGAGAATTTGAAAGCTCGTCAAGTGCTCTTGGACGTTGTTGATGACCCACAGGACAGAGCTCGAGGACGACTCGTCGAAGGCAGATGCCTTCATCGGATGCGTCTGTTGGAAGATCGTTGCATTCATTGATCACATAATCGACGCCATTTTCCCCTGCCGCGATGCTACGAAGGTAGGTGCCATCTGGACAGAGAGGCAGTAGTTCATGATAGAGTTGGGCGGCTTCGCGGATGTTGGCAGCAGTACGTTTCTTGTTGTGGCGCCAAGTCAGCGCCTCGGTGAGATTATATAGAGATAAAGGACGATCGGGATGGCGCGGCGGACGCAATGCAAGGGCTTCGCGGAAGAGGGAAATGGTGGTATCGATGTCTTGCAGATCATTTCCGATGTAGCCTTTAAGGCGGGCCGACGCGAGGTTGGTGAGAGCTGCTGCATGGTCAGGATGGCTGGCCGGACACTGGTCCAGAACAAATTGAAAATGCTCTACAGCAGCGTTCAGGTGAGAAACCGTCTCGCTCGCAATGTATTCTGCAAATCGCGCGTGGCCTGCATCTGTGAGTCGAGTAATCTCGCAGTCTACGAGGGACTGCAGACCATCAGCAAAGCCAACGGCAAAAACCAGCGTCACTCACATCAGGCAGTGCGCCATCCTGATCATCACAAGCCTGTACAACGGCAGCCTTCAGCGTGAGGGATGGGTGTACGCCAAGCACAGGTGGGAAGAATAGATCTAAGAGATGTTAGTATGTGTGCGTGGATGACGAGCAAATCACTCACCAAAAGGCTCATCTCCATGATTGAGTAGCTCATCCCACGACATCTGAAGTTTACCGATGACCTCTCCACTGCCTAACATTCGATCGGCCTCATAGGACGCCCTGATCTCCACAGATAATATAGGTGAGGCATCTGCTGATTTAAACTCAAGGTCAGTTCTCGAATCGTACCTGGAAGTTGACAAGGACTTACAGAGTCACAGTATCGCTCCAGACTACATATTGTTCGGATGACAAGACACCGATGGCCGATTTCCAGCGTCTCTGAGAGTCGACATTGATCGATACGTAAATGCCTGCAGGCATGCGCTGGGAAGGGACTTTAAGATTTTTTCCACTGACGACTGTAGATAGAGCATGAAAATTAGAAAACGGAAACGGAGATGATATGGAGTGACTCACCATCAAGTCTTATGCATTCTGAGCTACCACGCGTGGTGGTTTGTCGAAACAAACGACGAACAACACGCAGCATTATGAGTGAAAAATGAAAGGGGTTCTAAATAAGCAGGAGGGATGGCGGAATGAGTGGGAGTGGAAGACGGGGGTAGAGATACGAGGACTGTGGGTAAAGTTCAGCTGAGAGGGAAAGAAGAGGTTGAGGGTTTAGGCCCAGGTCATGCTGCACGTGTATTTCCACATTGTTGAGGGCTGTTCGGCAAGATAGACGCTGGCATGATTGCACTAAACGCTGGGAATAGGGATCACTGCAACTAGGATTAGCAGAAGAATCTGTGCTAGAGAAGTGTGGACAAACTGATGGTCAGTCAAAGGCGAACATGGCCGGTCATTTGCAAGGACAGAGGGGAAACAGGAGTGTCGGAGTGTTTTGTGATACGGTTGCTGCTCCTGGATTCGTGTCATGAGATAGAATCGATGGCAATGACAAACACTACGACTCGTTTGCCGCATCACTGCCGCACCATTCTTGATAGCCTGCCTATGTGATTTGAATGGCCGAGTTACTTACCCGGCGGAGGTCGACATCATTCTGAGAGTGTTGAATTGAAAATTCTCGATGGAGTTCAGGATAATTAGATGGCAAGCAACCCTCGAGTCAACGGTTCAAATGTTCGCCCAGGATAACATTCATGATGATTGGCCAGCGGTCTGACACTCCTCGGCAAACACCGAACGTAATTCACTTACGACCTCGTTCCTTCAACAACAATGAATCAGTTTGATATCAGCTCCCGAGCCGCTCGAGCCGTATCGCATGGCTAGTCATCCCAAGGTATGTTGATATGTGGCACAGGTTTTCTCCTTGTCGTTGATCACACTAATAATTTATAGATGAAAACCATCTCCCTTTTGTCGATGTCGACCCTCAGCACCCACACCCACCATCCATACCACCCCAAGGACCCGCTCCCTCATTTGCGCAATCGAAACCCTACTCTCTCTCCTGGTCTCACACGCTCCATACGTGGCGACTTCCTCTATGTACATATGTGTCCGCTTTTTTAGTATCGAGGCTCACCGGTGCACCACCTACGTGCCATTATTTCCATCACCTTCAAACTTCCTTACACGATTGGCGTGCTAGTTCATAGCAGCGCCACCTGTCGTGGATATTCCTCTCACAGGGGATCAGTCAAGTTCTCTCGGTTGATTTGTATCACTCTGATATCTCTCAGCGTAATTCTGCGGTGGGCGCATCCAACAATGATAGCAGCTCCCTGAATACTTCAATCATCCTCCACCGAGTAAGCACACGCATGCAACTGGTTCAAGTTCTTATTCATTTTTGGCTCTTATTCCTCGACCCAGGACATTTGCTATCGATATGGACTTATAGTTGGTTTCTTCAATATCTCCCATCACATCCTCAATTCTTGTATATATATACTAACAAACATCTTGATATTGATGCGCGAGACTTGTTCAGCGCTGTGACACGCGGCTTTGGCTCCTCGTGAGCGTGTGCGTCAACGGCGTAATCACATACTTTACACCCCCCAACCTCCGAAGAATCGAGCGCGCCGGGGAAGTAGTCAAAAGCGGGACATTCCTGGTAGCTAAAAATCGTCTGCCCAAAAAACTTCTGTTGTAACTCAGATAATGATGGATTGGAAACCGCGGCCGCGAGGTCGCCGATAGAAAATATGCTCTATCTTCCATTCAAGACTTTCTAGCGCCGCGACGGGGCCAGCTGCAGGCCACGGAAATTCTCAGGAGGGGAACAACGCCGTCAGGGGTGTGGCACTTGAAGCTTGAAGCTTGATGTTCAGATATATGACTCTTAGGGTAAATGTTAGCGTGTGGCGGTAGATTGTTCAAGAAGATGACTCAGGTTGGACAAAGCCTGAGGATTCTGGAAGACTCGTGATGAATTTGGCTTCTCGTGGCCGTTGCGGTATTCGTTTCGATGACGAGGAACACATAATCGCTACCATTGAAGTCGTGTTCGGAATTGTTATATGAGGTGACGGAATGCGCCTACGCAGCCTTGGATGTTAGCAATGCATCATGAGCGTCTAGTACGTCTAGTACATGAGTCGGTAAAGGGCAAAGGAGCTTAACACAAGCACCAAACTCAGTGTAAGAGCCTTGTGGGAGATAGCGTCGGATCCGCTGGGAATGTCCGAGATGGTGATTGAAATGAGATTAGCCGACTGATGTTATTCAGGGAAGACCCAAGGTTGAAGCAATGCACAAATACCTGGAGGGTCTTCGTATGAGGATTGTCACTTATTGCGGATATCAAATATGGGTCCGCGTGCTTGAGAAACATGCACATCAACGCCGTCACCGAGATAAGACGAAGAGAATTCGCAAGCCAGAATTGGAACGTGACCAGGAATTCCTATCGTACATGAATAAAACTGAAAGGACATGCAAATGACCTCTGAAATATAAACATTGCAATAAAAATCAACTCGTTGGGCTGAACGTGGGCGATGAAGTGGGCAAACGACGATGAAAACTGCAATAATAATGGATGGAAGGAGAAAATGATGCACGCAGAATTGCTAGCATATCTGCTTTCTGAAACAGAAGCTCCTACTATGGCACTAACGTCTAGCGTAGTCTTTTGTTTGTCTCTCGCAGGTACATATAATAATACTAGAGTCATTTCCACTCTACCTGAGCCTCTCGTTTCTCTCCATCCCTCTTGGAGCCGTGTGACACGAAGACATCAGAGTTAAGTTCCTCGCGCTTCTCTACATCTGGCAGCAAGTTACGCTTATTAACCTCAGCATGGTGACGAGTCATGAATACTCACTGGAACGTTCCACGACAGGGTACGCCGTAGCAAGAACAACAATGGATGCGAGCGTGCAGAAGACAAGAGAAAGCTTCATGTTTGAGTTAAGAGGTGGGACTAGTACTTCGTTGATGCACTACTTGGAATCTTCAACAGACTTTATACCTTTTTGTAGGTTCGCTCATGATTCAGGTCACCCAAACTGGCTAAAACCTGATTCACTCAGATCTTTGGATTGTTCTAAGTGGACGGTAATCTTAATCAGCCATCAGCCTCATTAAAAATCCACTCAACGCGCACAATCCCAACGAGACAAGACCATTGGGCCCGAATTCTCATTAATATTGATGCGTTTTCAAATCGGCTCAGTGCATAGGGCAGATCCTCTCACGCGAGGAAGTGATAAGAGGGACAATGCAGGGGTGCCTCTTGTAATTCGAGTTCGCAAATTGGCAAGTCGAAAACCATTGACATGGGGTTTGTCGCGGCGCGAGTACCAATGATTAAGCAGCTGCTAAAAATACACATCAAATTAAAACGAAAGGGAGGAAAATCGTTATTCCACTGCAATAGTTCTTGACGCCGATTGATGATCCTTGGCTGATCCTGCACCTGCTGTAATGAGACGAGTCTAGACATTGCTGGTTCTTCCTGGTTGGCACCCACGAGGTAGTGATCCGTGCCGTTTCAAGCACTAGTACCAACCACGTACGAGTTCTTTCAGGTCCCCCCCACCACTAGTATGCGTTTCAGGCCAGGGATAAACAAATGGGCCGTCAACAGCTGGCGGCAACCCTGTAAGCTAAGTTGTCATTAGCATAATCAACGATTGCTATTTCACTCTTACTCTGGCGAAGGGTTTAAACTTAGACCTTGACAACTACAATTGCAACGAGGTTCAGTT